>VWYH01000888.1:122764-176046 GCA_013399365.1 Pampusana beccarii
AAGGAAACGTTAGGAGGGGGCGGGGGGGGATGGAAAACAGATTGCACTGGAGCTCTGTTGAGGTGCTGAGCAGATCTAGTCTCACTAGATGTTACTAAATTAGAGGAATGGGGGGGGAAGGATGAGGATGAGGTGCTGGCAACAGCCTGCAGAGGGTTTAAGCTTAGCACGGTGCTGCTAGAGACAGCACTGCTGCTGAAACTGGCTCCGAATTGATGAGGAGAGGAGGCAGAAGGCACCGCATGGTTAAAAATACCTGCAAACAGGAGAGAAAAACTCAGCTTCAACAGATGGGCTTTGTACAGTCTCAAGTGACAAGAGAAACAAAACAAAAAAGAAAAAAAGCAAAATTATAATAGTTACAGCCCCATACAAAAATATGCAGCATGAGAAGGCAGCAAGCAATGAGAGATAATGGTGCAGGCCAGGAGGTACAAAGGATTTAACTTACCTTTCCTACTGCCAACCTCTAAATGCCACGAGGAAAAATGGTCAGACCCAAGAACTGTCAGTTCTACACCACACGGGCAGACTCGTGACGAGATTGCGTGGTCTCTAGAGCTGTTTATCTGAAGACACAAACTGCTGCTCTTCCCTCCCCACCCTCCTGCTTTCCCACTTACAGGGCAGCAGAGGGAGATTGGATTTCCAGCAAATCTACGTGCTGAGAGATGGGAGAGTTAGGATTTCCCGACATGGTGCCTGAATGATCATGGACAGGTAAGAAAAACTGCCTTGGACACTTAGTAAGGGCAGGTCCAGAGTACCTTCTAGTCCTGCCAGCTGTCTGCGGTTTGGGCCACAGAAGCCAAGCCTGTGCAGAATCCCAGCAGCGCAAGGTGCACATGGCACTGCCCTTCCTGGCAAGGAAACGCTCTCCATGTCTTTTCAAGAGCCACACAATCCCCACCACCGTCTCCTCTGAAGAGACACTGATGTTTTGCTCTTCCTGGATCATGCTAAATCCATTCAAGGCCTAATCTCAACCTTTACTCAAGTTGACAAGTAAAGATCCTTAACTTGGTATCATGACAAGTTAAATCTTTTACCCGCAGGCAGACCTAAGTTGGTTCCAACACAGCAACATCTGAACAAGCATACAGTATGAAATCATGAAGTCTGGGTGTATTCTTTTGTTAAGGAGGAACAACAAGCTCATCTAGTAGACAAAGCTCATAAGATTGAACTGAACTCATCCTAGCATTTCCGAGAGACAGAGGAGCCTGGTTATGTGGGACAGATCTGCTTCACATCCTGCAGAAACGCAAGGTTTCACCCCTGGAGAGGCAGCGTCAGACTTTCCTTTAGGCCCTGTCTTATAGCAGAGAAAGAGTTCTGCCTACCTCCAACTGTTCCACCTGTAACCCCAGGAGAGAAGTTCCCCATAGTGTGAGAATTAGTCAGTCTGGTTGCAGCCGACGACACGTGGACCAGACTGGCAGCAGCTGGCATGGAATTAAATAAGGACTGCAATACTGAGGAATTTGTCACCGAGTTGAGGTTTGCTTGCAAGGCCATGGGGCCGAGGGGGAACTGCGATCCAGTGGTCAAAGTGTTCAGGAAAGGATGGTGCGTCTGCACAGAAGATGCTGGGTTGCCTGCTGACGAAACAGCAGTCGAAAGGCTTTTACCATTCAGAAGGCCACCAGATGAAACAGCAGCAGAAATGAAAAGGTTGTGGCCATTTTTAAACTCCACATCTCGGTCCCTTCCTTTGCCGACCTTTCCGTTATGCTGCAAAGAGTTTTTTTCTGAAGAACCCCCAGTACGAATGCTTATTTCGCTGATCTCTTTGCCTTTGACTCCCGACCGGTTTAAGTCTTCTCCCTTCATGCCGCTGAGGCCTTCGAGTTGCCTCTTGTTCAAAAAAGGATTCGTTTCCGACACCCCCACGTCTTTGCTTCGCTGTGACTGGAAACTCAGGGAGCAGTTGGAAGCCGTCACGTCCGAAGCTTTATGAGGAAGAGAAGCACCATCGATAAAGCTGTGTAAACCAATGTCGGCTGAGAGCCCGCCGTTGTACGCGAAGCCGTTAGCGGAGTTTGTCCCGGGGCTGAGTCCGTCTGTCCCGGCCGAGGGCACGGCGATGCTCTTCCGTGCGTGAGCTGCGATCTTGGCGTCCAGGGCAAGGCCGTCCTCGGGGGCCGGTCTGAAGGCAAACAGCGAGTTCTGGCTCAGGGACGAAACCGCCTGCAAGGGGCTGTCTGTGGTTTTGGTCAGGTTGATGTCCGATATTGGAGAAAAAGTAGATTTCCATTTACTGCTGTTCATGTTCTCGTTGCTTTGTGCTTGTTTCCTCCCAGATAAGCTGCTGCCTGGTTTGGAAGGAAATTTATAGATGTCAAAAAACAGCATTCGCTGGATCTGCTCATTAAGAACTGGGTTTTATCTTTCAACATCTACATTTTATCAGTCTGTAATTCTATTCCTGATCCAAAGGCAGAACTACTTGTGAAGTCACCCGAAAGGCCTTAAAATTTAGTTTAATGCTCTGAAAAAGGTGGAGAAGGCTGATCTGCTTTTTCCTCAGTCTTCATACTACAGATCCCCTCCAAACCCCGAGTCAGTGAAAAAACGGTCGGATCTTTAGTGATCTGCGACTACAGAAAGAACCAACCCAAAATCCGTAACTATCAGCCACCTGTCTTAATTATAATTATGCAAAGCCCTGGCAGAACTGAGCTCTGCTCAGCAGCACAGAAAAACCTGCTTCTGGGTAACAACTCCAGCGACAGACACTCATTCCCAAGACCAACCAGTACAACAAATAACGAACATTCCTCACACTTACCATTTTCAACAGTCTTCTGTGGAGATTTGCTTTCCAATGATATTGTTGCAATTTTTCTTTCAATTCTAGTGGGAAAACAAAAAGGTTACAGCTCATCACAGACCTTTCGTTGCACATTTACCCTCATCACCTGTCTCACGCACCTTCACATCTTAACAGTTGACAAGCGCGTATAAAGCCAAGTCAGCTAGAAAGCTGTATGGAACTTAACAGGCATTAAAAAAATCCACCACAAACTTTAAGTAGAAGCTATTTCAGAATTTGTGCTCTTTGCCAAGGTTAGTGCACATTCAGCAGATTTCACTGTTGCTCTTCTTGCACAATGAGGAGGCTGTTGCTTCACATTTCTACAGTGGTTACTTTTCCAGCACCTTAAACGAGAAACAAAATGCACCCCACAGGCAGGCAAAGGGTGGCAAGGACCCGATTTTCAGAGCAACACACCAGCAGTTTGGGGCAGGGAGGGAGTGGGAGGGAGAGACTCTCAGTTATCGATTACAGCCAGCCTCAGCACGCCGACAAGGCAGCGCAGTGAAAAGAAACCATGTCTATACCAGTCCTTTCAGAGGCCAGGCTCCGTCAGCCTTGCAAACACAGCAAGAGTAGGTTCCCACATTTAAGCACTGCTGCCTAAATACTTCCCTATTCACAATCTCAGCCGCGTAAGAGGTTGGGCATAATGGAATCGGTCTCTGAGCAAAGGGAACAAAGGCGGCTTAATACACCTCTCCGGTTTAGAGAGCTGTTATCAGCGCTCAGAGAAATCTCGTCCTGAAATCTCTGCCCGTGTATTCACCTGCTGCTATTGTGCTCATCTTCAGAGCCCTGCTCGTCGTCCGATGTCAGGGGAGAGTAATGAACGCCGTTGCTCTGAATGAGGGGCTTTTCCTTTTTCAGGACCGGGGGCTGGTCATTGTCCTGGTAAGGAACAGGAGAGTTCTTCAGGGAGTTTTCGGGAGAGGAAATGGCTGTTATTTCTAAAGGCTGGTTAATGTTATTGACCTGGGCAAGAAGGAAAGAAAGCAGTTACAGATGAGAGGATCTCTTTAGGAACAAGGCATCTTGTTAAGGATATTAAAAGCAGGCTTAACTTGCCCAGCTTTAGGATATGCCAACAGCTGCTTGTTTAGCACTGCCGTTGGAACACTCCACCATCCTGCACCAGAGCCTGGGATGAAATCTTGAACATGATTCAAAAAATATCTAATTTTCACTCTTCCATTTCATGTTTAAACACAGAAATGAAGACATGAAATAATCACTTTTTTTTTTTTTTCAATCTATCACTGTAGGATCACATGAACACAACTTGTATAGCTGGCTTAATTATGCAAGAATGCCATATGCTTCTGGCACTCTGATGCTATTTAGTCAATTTTAGTTTAAACTATTTCCAAAATATTTAACCTACAGCCTAAGAATCAACTTCACTGCAGAAACAAGCTCTTTGTCATAGGGGATTAGTTTTAATTTTTAACGCTCTGACAGCAAAGATGTTCTACCTATACAGAAATAGTTTGCCAACTTTTCAGCAATTCTCTCGCCTCTCAGAGGTGCCATTTCCACAGGGTCTTCACACCAGCTCCAGCTCCTAGCCCTGCCTCAGCCCGAGAGCACGCTAAAGAATACAACGGCTGAAGCTGAGCTTTAATTCCACGAGCTTTCCCAGGCCTTTCTCTCTTCCTCGAGCTCTTATTTTTCGCCCTTACCATGGAGTTGATATTGAGCGGTGAACCCGACGGTTGCGTAAAGAGTCCAGACACAGTAGGTAGGGATTTGCGTTTCGGGGAGACCGCGGAGCTCCCGCTGAGGGTCCCGGTGGACGATCTCTTCCGCCGGCCCCGCTTCTTCCCGTCCTGCGCGTGTGCTTGGCCACAGTCCAGCCGAGCGCTCGCGGGCAGAGGACTGTGCTTGTTGGAAGGGGATTGTTTTACATGTCCTGTATTAGGAGAGATTGTAAAGATGATTCTTCTCTTGGCCTCGTTCTCAGGATCTGAAAACGCTGCATCAGACTGAAGATCCCCCTTTGTTCCTTCGGCAAACATCTTCTGAGCATCTGCATATTGCAAAACCCCTACCAGGCTCTGGGAGGTGCCATTTAACCTGGGGCTTGTTGAGTGCTGGTGAGCAGGGGAGTTTTGCCCCGAGTTCCTCGACTGCATCATTAGCAAAGGATGTTGTGGAGTGGAACTCCGAGACCCTACCGAGTTAAACAGACTCCCAGAGTCGTCCAGAGCTGCCTGATCAACACTATGGTTAAGATGGGCTGGGCTGTTTGTAAGATTTCCATTGACTGCCACGGAGCCAGAAGAGTAAGAAAAACCTGTTGGAAGGGAAAGTATACATCATTGCTCCTGCTGAGTGATCGCGCACGGTGCTCGGCCGCTGGGAGGACCGGGGCTGGCTCAGCTCGACCTGGGACCGGCCAGCGGGAAACGGCGGCTGCGCTGGGCACGGGGCTGGGGACGCGGCCCTGCGTGCGGTGCTTTCAACGGGGGTTAAGGATTTTCACTACTCTTGTGACAGCTCGGGGGAATCCGTGTGGTATATGGAGATAGCCTACGCTCTACCTGGTTTTTAAACGGAGTTCACGTCTAAGTTTTTTTGAGTTATTATGCCTTTTGAAATCACGGCTCCTCTACTCTCAGCTCCTTCCTGTTGTCAAGGAAACATGTGGCCAAATCCAGTCTGTTTCCTTCCCCAAAAAAGAAGGGACTGTGCCACCTGTACAGCCCACCTCCTCCTCAAAATTAAACAAAAGGCTGTGGCTTAGGGAGTGACCGGATCTTCGAAGAAACTGTGGCAGAAAAACGCCACATGGGAGGAAGCTTGGACAGGGAATTAAGTATTTGTCACGGTGTGTCGTGAATGGGTTTAGTGCTCTAGTAAGGCCTTGTCTCTGGGCTGTCTGAAGGAAAGGGGCAGAACGGAACATGCTATTGCTTTACAAGACGGGGTTTTTTTAATACTTGATTGGTTTTACAGAACACTGCAGCCAAGCCCTTCTTTGCAAAACAGATGCAAGAAACAACACAAGCCCTCAAGGTTGTAAACTAAGAACAAACGCGCTCTCTGCTGAGGGATCAGCTGTAGAACAGCTTGGTGTGTGAGAACCTGCTGCTCCTGGCCCACAACACTCCATACACCGAACCACTAAAGGCGACAATTCCAACAGAGAGGTGAGTTCAGAGGAGTATCTGCACTTAAACGTACCCCTACCCTTTCCCCTTTGTCACTTCTTCCTACCCGGATACTTGTGCCTTTACAACTGCTCAGGAGGCACCATTGTGACCTGCATCAAGAAATTCATTTTGCTATTAAAAAAAAAGCCCACCACCCTGCAAAACAAAACTTTTACAGGCAGATCACCAGCTCATAGCACAGCTATGCCACATAGAAGAATTTCCAAAAGCAATTATTTATTTACACTGCAAGGTGCTGCGGTTCACGTAAAGCACGTCAAACCAACACTTTATGCCAGAATGCATCCAAGCTGTAGGCACGTACTGTCTCAAACGTCATCACCCACATTTATCTAGCGCTCTACTGCCTGAATGACCTGACAAGAAGCGCTCGGAAAACTCCGAGGCGTGAACCTGGGGTGCTGTCCGGACGAGACAGAGCACCTTCGCGGAGACGAGGCTGTTACCTGAGGTAGCCAAAGCCAGAGGCTTGTTTCCAGCAGCATTGCTTACGCCATTATGAGAACTAGCACCAATCTGCTTTTCAAGTGTCGATGAGTCTCTACTCTGATGAACTGGGCTAGGTGTGCTTCTCTGGGGGAGAGAAATAGGCGTTTTAGTACAGGAAGCGTGCTCAAAGGTCAAGAGTTTAAACAAAATTCACATGCATTAATTAGTAGATCTACCAAGGAAAGTGGGTTTACTTCCTAAATGTCCCAGGTTTTGCTTGGTTTGAGAAAAACATAGATCTTTGTGTTATGGGACAAAAGTAAATACCGTGATTAATTATACTGCAGTAGTATCTAGCACACAACAGATAGCAGGCAGGCAGAGGGACAACAGGCTCGTGGTCTCAGGTTTGAGAGCCAGGACAGCTCTGCAATCGGAACGAGCGCCTCGGGCTGCTCTTCCACATCCCCAAGCCTGGGCACATGAAGTTTCCCTAAACAACCCCAAACTGAACGCCAAATGCATTAAGCTGTGTTCTCGGGTACTCTGAGGGTTTGGTCAACAAGCGGTGTTTTCCTAGAGCAGGCAAAACCGGTTAAATGGCAGCCTGAATAAACACTCTAGTTCTGCTACAACTGGAAGTCTACAGCTGGAAAAAGATAATGGATTCAATTCTATGAAATAACTCCAGCTTTCCTCCTATGGGACTGTAAGGCAGGCGTTTGTGGAGAGATTCTAAATTCACAACTCTTGTGTGAAAGCAGCAAACGCCTCTCAGTTCTCTACTGTAACACTTTTGTGACAAACACTTGCGAGAAACTGGCCGGTGCGTTTTAAAACTCCTGTGCCACTGAAAGCGGCACGGACTGATCAGGGTTTCACAAGGAGATGGCCCCAGAAGTTCTCTAGTTACTCTGCCGCCTCGGAGCGGTCACTGGCACATCAGGCGTTACAGCCCAAGGCGCTACGCAAGTTCATCCTGCACACGTGTGTGATAACGAGTGACGATTTCGAGACAACCAAGCCAAGGATTTGGGCTGGAAGGGACCCTCAGGATCATCGAGTCCAACCATAACCTAACTCTGGCACTGCTCCGTGTCCCTGAGAACCTCATCTGTACGTCTTTTAAACACCTCCAGGGACGGCGACTCCGCTGCCTCCCCAGGCAGACATTTAAGCGCAGGATCTCTTGTGCCATGTATTTACTTCCCTTCCCGGCTGAAATGCCCCCACCCCACAGACAAAAGAGAACAACAACAACAGAAAAAAATCTACAGAACGACTAAGATCCAAGAGGATGCATCCCAAGAGCAGCCTCCCCCAAAGCGTCAGGCATTCGAGATCCGCAGCCCGCTAAGGATTCCGGTGCACAGCACCCGTTACTGCCCGCTGGGATTTTAGTTAGGGACGGAAAGTGTTGACAATCCCTTACTCACCACCTTCTCAACACGGCTAGGTAGGACTACGCTGGCCAGAGGGATACTAACAGGGAGTTTATTGGGCTGCACTGTGCTCAGAGGAATACTGATAGGTAGGCTGGTGATAGTTTCTCCATTACTCACAGAGGTTCTCTCTTTCAAAACCTGGAGATGCAAAAGAGAAAGTAATGGTCTTCACTGCATGCTGTTTGTGAAAAGATTGGTTTTAAACTAATGGTAACCTGCTCATTTGTATTTTGTTTTTCTAAAGAATTACATGATTAAGAGTGATGATTATATAGCAAAGACAGGGCATGCACGAAGCAGCTTTGTTATCAACACCAGTCTACTGGGACAGCAACAGCCAGCAGCACAGAAATAGGTAAATTAAAGCTACTGCTGGCCCGGACGGAAGGAGGAGGACGCCTTAGCCAAGCTCTTCGCCTGCTGTCTTTGTTAGAGCTCTGTGAAAAGCACCAGCTCACAGATTCGTATCTTGCGGCCCTCTGTACGCAGAGCATGTAGCACCCAGAAATAGTTCCATGATAACCTTCTACTGGAGGGCACCCGCTTGCTCTGACAAGAGCAACAATAAGATTCACAACTGGACCAATTATGTGGACGATTTTCTGTTATATTTCTTTTTTTAACTATGAAAGAGTCTACTTCTCAAGTTCAAGTAGACACACACCAGATCAAAAAGAAGTCTTTCTGCATTAGTTCATATGCAAACCAGTAAGTCAGAGGTAAACACATCTCTCATGAGCCCAGTATTCTCTCCACCTAGCCATGACCTTCTTTCTATTGTACCACACCTACTGGATATGTTGTGTTATTTTCCGTGCCGAGCTGCCCACAGAAAAGAGCACGCCTGCAGGCCCTAGTGCGGCCAACTTTTCCTTTGTTCTACCAGGTGTAACATCTCCGCACTCGAGGACAAGCAGGTTTCTTACCTTCTCGCCTGCAATCGGTAAGGCCGCTGGGGAAGAGGGCCGAGTTTCCTGAGGACTCAGCTTTATGCCATTTGAAATACCAGGGCTTGGATATGTAAGGCCATTCTCTTTGACGTGGTCAGCTCTGGAACAGAAATGTGCGATCGTTAGAATACAAAAGCTAATGACTGCTCTTTTGCAAGGAATTCCTGTACCAAGCTCAATGCACTGCACCACCTTATCTACCACATCAGCTGTCACTGCCGCTTTTCCTCACAGGAAACTTTTACAAGTACACAAAACTCCATTTTAAAAATATTTTTTTTCAATCCAAACCAACTCCTGGTATTAAAAACAATCAACAGTGTTACCCCTCCTTTCCCATCCTATGAAATGACCACTCTCACCTCTGTATCTCATTAGTCGTTGCTTTTCCATTGACTGCGTGGTCTTGATTCAAGTGTCTCCTTAGTGCTATTTTAGCTGGGGAAAACCTGGTGTAATCAGGTAAGGACAAGCTCGTCATCTTGTCTGCCTTCTGCCTGCTGCTGTGGTTGGGGGTACACGGAACGATTTCTTGGTCCAGGTGCGAGGTGCTGTACTGCGGGGTGTTCTGCTTGGAGGAGGGGCGGCTGAAAGTGTTCTGAATTTCGTAGGGAGTCGCATGGCCATTCATGGACAGTTCGGGGCTCATGCCATTGATGTGGGGCAGAGGAAACTTGGAGCACTCAAGATCCAGCTGGAACCTGCTGTGCTCAGCCTCAGGGTCACGGCCCAGATGGTTTTTATTGCGTAGCTGTACCGACAGCGACTCATCAGACGGCGTGTACGATTTCAGCTGCATGAGCTCCTGCTGTCTTTGACTCTTCTCAAGTTCCACAATGCTGATCTTTAAACGAAGAGGAAGACAATGATTAGAGACCACACTTAACAATTCTATCACATTATGGAGTTTTGCCTTGATATGTTTCTCAGGAAAAGTGGCCCCACGTCTGGAACAATGCAGAACAATTGACCCATAATTGGAGAAATAAATTTTCAACATGCTGCTCTGAGCTTGAGACCAAAAGACACAGTTAAGGGGAATGGCTCAGAGACTCTTAGAAAACACCTCTTAGATCGTGAAAGCAAACAAAAAACATGTTTCTAGAGAGTGTGGAGTAACCAACACTGCCAGTCATCGAAGGAAACAGTCACCCCATGTCAAGGTTTCCAGCAAAAGGACAAGAGCTACCCTAAGTCAGTGGCTCTAGATTTGTTTCTTGCTCCCTACCTGCAATTCCAAACAGTGCTTTTGTTTCTCAGAAATCTGATTCTTCAAGGCCTGCTTCTCCTTCAGCAAGTTCTCCAGTGACAATGTTGACCAATCCAGCTTCAGCTCTTCACACCGCGCCTTCAGCTGCAAACACACGGCATAGATGGATCAAAAGACAATTTTCGCCACTTCACACCACCCAAGGCGCAGGCTGAAAGCCAGGCAGCTTTCAGCTGGATATGTGCAAGAAGCTTCTTAGCCCGGCGAAAACTCCCCTCAGCTTAAGGCAAATGCCACCAAAATGGTCCTGTGGTCACCACCTAACGCGGCAGGAGGTGGGCTGGCTCTTTCTAAAACCAGCATCATCACCCAGCCTCCCCGACCACTTCCACGTCCAGATTTCCCCTCCTGCACCTCAACAGTCTGAGTTACCACGATGAACAAGACAGCAGCCCTGACAGCACAGGCACTGCAAACGGCTCGGCCAGCGAGGTGCAGCCAGCGATGGGTGCGCACGGGGCGCAGAGCCCAGGGTGCGAGCTGCGGCCAGAGCCGCTGCCTCCTCACGGCCTTCCCCAGCATTCTGCTCTGCTGCAGAGCAGCTACAGCAGCTGGATCACGTTCATTTGTGAAAACACCCTGCAGACAGGGTATCTTAACCTGCCCTCCTCACACCAAGGGGAGCATCGCCCCGCTGCCCGGACACACGTTGTACACACCAGCTGCAAGCTCTGGTTCCTGAGTTCGCTGTTATCCTTCTCCAGCTGTTTCGTCTGTTCTTTCAGCTGCTGATTGTGAGCAGAGATCTCCTTCTGAGCCTGGATCAGGTCATTGTACGTTAGAGCTTTCACTCCCAACTACAAGATGAAAAGCAAGGAGGAGATTGTTCAGTAAGGTCTTGACAGCCTAATTCCACACAACTGTCACAGATCCCACATTATTTAGCGTGATCAGCTGCAAAACCAGGGCTGAAGACCTGAGACTACTCCGGTCTTATTTATTTTTATCAAAACTGGTTGCATGCAGAAAACTAACAAGCATCCACTTCTGCCAGACTGGGACTACCTCATCAAGTTTCTGCTGAAAAAGGCGCTTGATTTCCTCTTTCTGTGCCTGGCAGTGGGTGAACAACTGCTGTGCTGTCCCCAGGAGCTGAGCGTTCTTCTCCTGGAGGAGGGAAGAGCGAGAAAATACAGTTTTAGCACCAACTGCAGCACGGCCCATCTTAGTAAGGTGTTTACACCTAGTTTGAATAGCAAGTTGGGAGGGAATCTGAGCTCAAAGGGGAGACATGAACTACTCCAGCTCCACCTCAGAGCCAGTGAGCCCGTGTTTGTTAGTGTTCAACACCTGAAGTTAAGTAAGCTGAAAAGAGCTCTTAAATTTCTTTTCTGCTATATGGTAAGATATAATCAGGACAGTCTTAAAAATTCATTTTTATCTTTCTAGAGCATTGCAAAGAAATAGTAATAATCACATCCTACAAAGCAGAAATGGAACTGGAAATTATTATCTGTATGAAACCTGTTACTAAACTGGGAACCGAATCTAAATCTCCAGAGTCCTGATTCAGAGGTTTCCTACACAACACTCATGAAAGACACACAGTAAATGAAAATACTCTGTGGGGGAGGTAGGAAGAAAGTCACAGATAGGCCAAACCATTTGCACGCCTACTGCCAAAAGGACTCCGCGGCCCGGCCGGCCCTCCCAGGCACACGTTTCCCAGCCAGGACATTCCTGAACAGGACACCTGCTCACTCATCTCGTGGCCGTGCGCTGTGTGAGCAGCAAAGGGCAAGGACAGGACTGGCCAAAGAGTCTCATTTCTGCAGCTCCCAACTGAAAGATGAGTGCAGCAAGAAAACCAGGCTCTGGAGATTCCGATTGCTCCGAGTTTTGCTGCTGAGGCCAAGTAGGGAGGGGCACAAACGGAGCCGTCGCTCCAGAAGTGCGGGTGAAAAGCACCTTGATGTTCCTGCGATCCTTTGGGAAGAGAAGCAGCAGCGCTGGCAAGTTCCAGACGTGCGAAAACCTGGGGCCTGGCGCATGGCGCTCGTGGCCTCGCACGCCAACCGCCTGGGAGAGCAGTTGAGCCACGGAACGCGCTGCTGCAGGTGATGCTGAAACACCATCTCTGCTTTCAACACCAGCCACTCCCTCCAGCCGTGGCGGGGTGGCCGGCAGCTCCCTCTAAGGGTAACGTGCTGAACGAGCAGCTCCCAGCATCTTGTTTATTTTCAAATCATGTTACAGAAATGCTTTGCTTGTACTTGAAAAAGCTCCATGTAAAAGGGAGTTATTAAACAGACAACACCTCATCCAGCAAAGTTCTGTTTCTGCTTTCATGAAGTTTAACTTGCCATGGTCCCAGTGTAACACTCTGTTAAAAAATTATTTTCAACCTGAATTCCTCATTTTAATGTCTGAAGGTATGAAAGAGCTGTCAGACAACATCATGAAGCGATCCCTTTTCCACACTCCGAATTTGTACTGACAGCAAATGGCACAATACTTGCACGCTAGCACTTCTCAGGCTGTTTTCTGTGCAAGGAGATAAGTTAACTTTATGCTGACTCTCCTGACAAGCACAGAACACGCACAAGCACATACTGCTTAAGGAAAAGGGTGGAAATCCAAAGTGCTGTTTGACTGTGAAAACAAAGGGCAACAACCATAGAAAGAAGGTTTGCACGAACATCAGCATCAACCAATTCTCAGTTACGAACGAGGCAGCACAATTAGTCTCTCACATCTGGAAAAAGAGTTCCTGTTATGGAAAATCCCATCAATCAATGCTACAGCTTTCTGCTGCCACTTTCCCAAAGGAAAGCTTCCCCGGGAGCCACCAAAAGCTGGAACGGGCCACAAGTTAAAGATTATTGTCGACCTCTATGGAGAAAGACTCCTTCACAGAAGCAGCAGGCACAGTCTCTCTCATCAGGACTAATTTATAAAGTATTAAATTATTCATAATTGAGGTAAAGCAATACAAGAGGAAAAGGTGGTTATGCCAGTAAATTTCCTCCCTCTACTGGAGAGATGGTTCCATAGCAGAGAAAAAGGCCACACTTGACAGCTGCAGGATTCTCTCCACCTTTCCATGTATTTCAGCCCACGACTTGGGAAATTCACACTTCGCCTACCAGTGCAATCTTAACCCATTAAGATTATCAATACTAAGGATGCTTCATTAAGTGTCTTAAGTCAGTGATGACAGTTTGTTGTCTTTTTTTTTTTAATACCATGCTTCAATTTGTTACATGTTTAATGAGCCATCCTGATGCTACAGCGCTCAATTCATCTAGGGTTCCCTACAGTGGGAAAACAGTATGTCAAAAACCAAAAAAATTTCACTCCAAGGAATGAGTATCTGTGTGGTTTTCAAGCGGTCTTCAAAGCTGCTACGATTTTTAGCTAGATGGAGAATAAATTAATGATTTAAGAGCAATCGGACAAGCAGCTTGCAGGACGTGTCGTGCAGGGCAGGAGCGCACTGGATGATGCTGGAGAGGCTGACCAGCACCTGCTGTGACCCAGCAGACACTTGAGAAGAAAAGCAGCTGCCACACGGGAGAAAAGGACAGGGTTCAAGACATCAGCTTCCTGCATCGCTACATACGGCCTCGTGTCAAAATAGGGGAAAAAACGAACATTGAAGGGAGACCTATTAGGTGGAGAGCAGCAGAGGGAAGAGGGGAGGTGCACCTCTCCCAGTTTGCAGATAGGAAATTCAAGCACATGAAGACTGATGGAGTTTGCAATAAAATCTCCAGTTACAGTCGTTCAGCCTGAGCCTTACCCTGGTAGAGTGTTTGCAACTGGCCCGATGCAGCACTGGTGGAAAGAGGACACAATTCCCATTTCCAGCATTTCCCCCCACATCTAAGGTATCTGGTAGTCTGGCAATTTGGTTTAGAAATGTTAAAAATGAGACTCACCTTTTCCTGCTCCAGTAACTGTTGAAGACTTGCTTTATACTGAGGAGTTTTCATGTATGCCATGAACTGCATGTACTGGATCTTAAAAGAGTCTGCAAAATAAATAAGGAGATGATACAGTTCAAGTCAGAGAAAACGAGATGCTCTTATTTACTCCCTTGACACCTCTCCCCACTTGGTTCTTTGTTACTTTTTATTTGGACTGTAAGTCAGACCAAGCCATTAAAGATCAATTTAGAGCAGGCTGAAAACCCTTCTGGTGCAAACTGAAATCTCGAATCCATTAGCTACGTATAACAGGAACCCCAATGGAAGCCATGACAACACGTTCCAAAAGGCAGAAGAAGATGCTGGGTGCTAATGGTGTGTTCGCATGATGAGAGAGGAGCTGAACAGCTTTTAATGCACTCTAAGTAGAAATAATAAGAGATGCGGCTGTAACAGCCAAAGCAGCGCTGAGCTCAGAGCTCTGGCTCTCCCAGCGCCGCAAGCCGGGGTTTGCTGCTCTCCACCTGCACACAGATCACAAGCTCGACACCCACATTAACTCCTCTTGTTTCTCATTGTCCTTCTGTCTCCAGTCACACAACAAACCTTCTTCTCCCCAGCCCTCAGCCCTTTCATCACAAAGCTGACCACAAGTCCCGTCTGCTGCAACCACAGGCAGCCAAAACACGGGGCAGAGGGCACACAGGCTTCTGCAGCAAGGCTCAGCTCCAGATTAGCGCCACTCCCTTCCCGCCCCGACACGAAATGTCCCTCTAACTTGCTCTTCTCTCTCTTTCTCTACAGTAAATCAGTCACAACTGTGAGATATCACAGCAAGGAGCAGGAGTGAAGGACATCACAGCTGCCCTTGGGCTGCACGCAGGAATATTCCAGCGGACCCAGATGACCCCGGGCTGGCTTGTGCCCAGTGCCAAAGGCCACGAGCAGATGGGGCACAGAAGAACCAGAAGACCCCAAAAACCACTCTGCAAGTTTTTCCTTCAATCACCTCTAGCACGTGGAGCATATTTTCCACCCACACCACCTATGTGACATCAAAAACTCAGACAGCATCTCATTTAAGTTGCTGTAAGTTTTGCAGAGAAAATAGAGCGGTGTTCTCCAAGACTCTATCATTTAAGAATAACATGGTTTCATTTCAAATGAAGTTATTTCTGACTAGCCGTTTCTATTTAAAGTTGTTTTGGACTCCTGCTAAGCCCAAGCTTATTTCCTTTTGTGCCAAAGAAGAGCTGAAATGATGTCAAAAAACCAATGCAGAGCAAGACACCAACTTCAGCAGCAAGAAGAGAGACGTTGTGGTGATGCCAACAGAAGCGGGGCAGGTGGAGGAAGGTGAGGAAGAAGCCATTCCCCCTCGCCCGCTCAACACACAGCTTCCCGAGCGACCGCCCGCTGCCAGCCCTCTGATTTGGTTTAGAAACCTGCAAGTCGAGGTTCCCCTGCCAAGGCAGTGCCAACATTCAGCCTTACCGAGCAGCTTCTGTAGTGCGGGGGGGGTGGGTGTCACCAGCAGCTGGTTAGACGAATGCCGTTGCACTTTAGGAGGTAGTTGGTAATATGGACTATGAGGTGACTTGTATGCATCTAAAGACAGAAACAAAGATAACCTTTTATAACAGCCAAGGGTCTCCAGCAAGTGCAGTAGCTTTCGTATTGGAAAGCACATCATTTACAACGTGAGATCCACCAACTTAGTTCAACCCACTGCAAGCGATTGTTTGGAAGGACATTACAATCCATCCTTGGAACGGCAGCAGGGACAAGTTATCAGCCAGAGCTCAGCTCCAGCTCCTGGCCAAGCACCTGCAGAATCAACCAGCACCTTCTCACAGAGGCACAGCACCATCTCGAGGGGAGCCCTGCTTTGGTTATGCCACAAAACCAAACTAAACATAGCAATAAAAAGGAATGACCTCCAAATGTGTATTCAGAGCCTTAGATACTCATTTAGGCTGAGGTGGCAGGAGAGGATCCAGTGCCAGCCCTGGACTCACCCTGAGGAGAGGATGAAGATGTCTGGGAAACAGTCTGAGCATGCAGGAGTTCTAGTGCAGTTTGGTTCTTCTTGGTCTTGCGCTCTGTATTTGCAGTGTTCATTTTCTTGGGACGCCCTCGTTTCCTACCTGCCATTTTCCTTCCTTTTTTACTCAGCTTTTTCTTCCGTGCTTTGGAGGGAGATGGCTTTTTAACAGAATTTGCCGCAGCCTTTTCTTCTTCAGCACCAGAATCCTAAGAGATTTTTAAAAGCCAAAAGCTCTTTAGTCATTTTTACCTCCATATGCAGCATTCCTTTTAAGCAAGCATTAATAACTTTGTTTAATAATTTCATGAAACTGATGCATTGTAGCTAAATAACTTGCCAGTGAAGCAGACTCGCTTGGGACGAGAGCTGCCCCCAACACCCCAGGAGTTGTGCTCATTCTCTTCTGGACTTACTCACTACAGAAAAGGAAATCTCTAACTGTTGTCTAAGAAAAGCTGATTATTCACCACATATTGACTATACTCTTCAACTGAATTTCATTAAAAAGTCAAAGTACATTCAATACTTTATATTTTAGAGCATGAACAGTCACTGCGTTTCTAACAGTATTATGCAACGGAATGAGAACGGAAATGAGTCTCTGCAGAAGAGACTGGGCACCCTCTGAACTGCACTCGGCGGGCTGTGACTCAGGGCAAGCTCTGCAGGTGCTGCTGGAGCCAAGCGAGGGCGGACGACCAGCCCCTGTGTTCCTCTCGCAGTACCTTTTGTCCAGAATCACTGCTACAATTCCCAAGTGCAGCTGTTATTAAGTCACTCCATCCTATTTTTGTCCACGGCAACAGCTCTGCCAGTTCACATGCTCAGAACACAGAGTCTTCCCGCTGACTCAGGCTTTTCCTGATACAGTTCACACACAGCCAAAGAGAAAACACATTTATTCTACCAAAACGCAGGATGTTCACCTTGTTTTCTTGAACCTTCGTTGGAGTCGTTGTGTTGCTCTTATTTTCTCTTTGTTGACGACGTCTAGCTGCCTCTTGTTCCTCCTGGAAAAATGTGAAAGATTTAATCACGTGCTCATAGATCCGTCACTTTTTAATACAGACCCCTGTGTGTCCCAGCTTAGCCTTCTACAAGAACCAGGTGTAAGTGCTCCTATCATACCATGCCTAATTAAAAAAACACAACCTTTTGTTATCAGCAAAGGAGAAAACTGACCCTGCCTCAGGCAACACTCCGCGGGAAGAGGGAGATAAGCGCAGGTCGCCCTTTTGCACGGCATTGCCTACAACCATGGGTTTCAAAAGACATTAAACTCCAACCTCTTCCCTTTTTCTGCCCCTCCTAATCCCGCCCCCACATCACACTCTGTTACAGGTTTTGGTTTAAAAAATAAATACATGAACAGCTTTATCTATATTCCAAACATCCCATGTGTTGCTACATCACTATAAAAATCTTTCATGACTCGAAATGGCAAAGCCATTAATCATCACCTAACTCAACTTCAGCCACGACTGTAGAGGAGACTGGAAAAAAAAACAAAACAAAAGCAGCGACTTTTAAGCTTCATTTTCTATTGGGAAGAACAGGGAATTCCAACGAGCTCAGTCAAAGCCCTCCTGGTGCCTTTTGGGTGAGGTTTCATTGCTTAAGAATTCTGGCGGTCCCAGCCCCTCTCCAATTTAAACGAGTTATCAACTAGACTGTATAAACGGTAGATTTTTAAAAAGCATCAAAAGAACTTTCCATTAGAAGCAGGGAAGTACTTTTATTTTGGGTTTTCTACAGAAAATGACTGAAACTTACCCTGAGTTTTGGATTTTTGAGACTAGAAAAATAGTTTTCAAGCTGAAAATAGAAAGATAAGATTGTCAAAGTCACTATAGATTAATACATGAGAACAAAATACTAGTTTAAGACAAATGCAGAATTGCAGAAATTCAGACCGGTTTCTTCTGATAAGCTACATCAAGAAGCCATTTATATTCATTCTTTTTAGTGACACAGACACGTTGTGCAGCAGGACACAATCCAAGCTTCAACGAGGTTTTCTCATCTTCACCACTGCCTATCCTCGTTTCAAAGCTTTGTGCCACATATCTCCCCTCGGCAGAAGGTTATTTTCAATGAAGCTACTTCACTTTCGTACTCCATTAAAATATTTATCTGCATTCTAGCATACTCTGTAACAAAGGCATCATCAGACTACAGCAGTCTTACTATCGTATTGCAAAAGCTCAGTGTGGGAATAGACTATTTCTCCACAAAAGTTTACCTTTCTACAGGGTTTTTTCCACTTTCTTTAACTGCTAAAACAACCAAACCCAACACAGTGAATGCATCAGTGTTGTTATGGAGCTTTGGCTGGTTCTGCAGCAACTGAGAATTCACCTAGAATTGAGATTTATTGCTTGAATACGATAGAACGAAACGGTCTGTACAGCACAAAGCAAACCAGAGAATTAAAGACCCACAGAGCGAAGGAGCAAGAAAACAGCTCTCAAGAACGCGGCTCTGAAGCTGGCGTGTGGATTCCAGAGCAGGTAAAGCAGCCAGAGAAGTGCTGGCCCGTCCCCGTACTCACTATGGTTCGGTCGATAGTATGCAGGTAGTAAGAAACTGGTTTCCCGGTCCATGACACAGACCCTTTCAGTGGTGACAGCTCCACAACTCTCATTATAGTGCCAATATCTGCGGGGAGAAAGCGCAGTCAGGGCAGCCAAGCTGCCTCTGCCCAGCTGGAACCAGCCACGCAACAGCAAGGGCATTTGCAAAACCAAAACACAATTGTGCGTTCGGAGAGCAACGTCCTAACAGAAAGCACTGCAGGGAGTTCAAAAAGCAATTTCTTATTCTCTTGCTACGTGCACCCTACAGAAAATAAATTTGGAAGATCTACCTTTTATTTCTTCAGACTATTCTGAAGTAAAATTATGTGCTAGCGCAAGATTTGAACAAACGTCACTTTTGTGTGCCCCAGACAACTTTTAGGAGGAGCCCAGCAACAACACATCTGTACCAGGCAGGATTTAATGAGACGGGACTAGAACGTCATTAGATCCAGCCCATGTAAACTGTAACTGCACTATATATGGACTGGGGACAAACATGTTTTCTATTTGCTTTCTTGCATTTATTTGTTTTGTTCCCCAGAATTAATAGGTACGGGATGTGTTGAAGCATTTCCATAACCGCTGAACGCTGAGAGGCAAGACTGAGAAGAAATTACGGCACACTTCTAATTAAAGAGAAAACTACCCAGAGGAGTCAAAAGCACGGTTTAGAATTCAGCAACTTCAACCACTATTTTAACCACATTTCAATACTTGTTTCGGTTTGTCCCAACTCTTTCCACATTTCCATTTCTTTTTCCAGATGGCACCACTAAGGACAAAAATGGCATCGAGAAAAAGGTCGCCTGCTTCTTAAAGCTTTATCTTTTCGACTATATTTTTTAAATTATTTAACTCTTCAGACTTTAGATGGAAACAGACAGACTGGCAAGCCACGTGACTCAAATCACACCAAAAAAAAGCCCCACTGAATAAAAGGATCATGAAGAACCTGGAAGAGTTTCTTATTAGTGAAAGCTGTTATCTGTTCTCATGCTAAACAATCTCATTCACCCAAATCTTAATTAGCTCTCTCTATATAATTTTAACACCAATATTCACAGTAAGTATTAAATATCAGTTGATATATAAAACTTCAGCATTCTAGAAAACTATTCCCACTGAATCCATACCGGGGAAAGGCTGAAGCTGATAAAGAATTGATAATCAGGGCCTTTATTATGGGGAAAAAAAAAAAAAGTAGTAGACATTGGCCGCTTTGCCTCCCCACCACTTTTTTAATAACTGCAGCCTCCCAAACCTGGCAAAGCGAGAGAAAACAAAATGGTCAGAAGCCAGGAAAGAACAGGCTTGAGAGGCCAGAAAAATGTATTTATGTAGGCAGGCCTCCTAATTGAAACCTCACAAGTGCCTTCTTGTATTTCACCAAGCTCCGGAGCGCTGTAAAAGAGGCGGTAGGTTTTACTTAGGTGCTCTTTGTCTTATCAGCAAGCGGACAGAGCGATCCTGGCTCTCCGCAGGTTTGAGGGTTTCTAGGAGCTCAGTTCTGCCTTTTTCCCTTTCATTTTCAAGTAGGAGTCTACAAAGGACTGGCAGGCCAGGGCCTAATGGTTAATAAGGTTCCAAACAACCAGATGCTACAGAAAAGAATATCAAACCGGAAGGAAAACGGCAGTTTTGGGGTGTCCGACACAGAGAACATTTGTGACAATTCAAGCTTAGTAAAAATAACTCACAACGGGGCTATTTCAGTGAAATGCCTTAATGACAGTCTTCAAATGACCGTTCTTGAAAAGCCATTCACCATGAGCGCCAGGCCAAAAGCAGAAAACACAGCTCGAGATCTGTAACTCAGTACGTTACTGGCCATGTTTGCACAGGCAGGGGAATAAGGTGGGTTTTAAATTTAGGGAGTGTTTTGCACTGGGCGCAATAACTATGTGTAAAACCCAGCCTGGACTGTTCTTTCACTTGAGAAATTTCAATAATTAGAATTGAAAAAAGAAGCAAAACCATAACATGAGGTGTCAGTAACCTCAAAACATCACTGAACTGCAGTTCACACACTCGCAAAGGACAACATCGGCAAATCTCACGTCTACTACGTTCGGGAAAGAAGAAAAACCACTGAACTTTGTTGGCAATAAACCAGACACAGCAACTGGCTGTTTATGGGACAGGTCTGTTTGATCATCCGGAGTACAAAAGGCATTCAAAGGTGAACATTTCAGGTTCTAAGCCTCATAAATCATGATTAGTGGGATTTACCTGTCCAAATTTAGACAGTAACAGTATAAGGAACTTGGATGCAATTAGTCACTGCAGCTCTTTGTAGTTAAAGAAACGAATCACGCCCCTGACACACCTTATTTCTCTTCAAATATAAAAGATGCCCAGTCAGGGAAACACCGACATTATAGTCATCCAAACACAGCAGGATGAACCCCATAAAAAGTGTGTTCCATAAAAGTGTGTTCCAACGTTGGGTTTTTTTGTTTGATATTAAATAGAGGTCACTTTGACATGTTCGCTATAATAATACAACAGCACTTCTGTAGCTACTTGTACAACTCCTTAGAAAGCAACAAAACCCCTCTACAGACGTGTTCAGATAATGAATACAGCATAATTGTAATAAACAATAAAAAGGGCAGTCATACCACTCAAGTTTCGACTGTTAATTCGAAAATTTAGAGGTGCAAAAGGTTTTGAGGACACAATTCTCCCACCTGGGGAAAAAAAAAAAGAAAAGGTAAAGTCAGCTACCACTGTTTCTTCTAGAAATGACAACTTATTAAATGTAACCCGTACAGAGCCCTAAAGAGAACCCTAATAAAACTGCCACTCGTATATCATTAAAAAAGAAAAACAAACCACACACTACAGCTCATTCTGGCAGCATCCGAGAAAGTCAATATATTAGTCTTGCTATGAGATGACAGAGAACAGCTTAAGCTTGGAGATTTTATAGTTTGCAACAGAGCCCAAAAGTCACATTATCTACTTCACTTTAAAATGACAGATCTTAAAATACTTCATTTTGGAAAGAGCACTCAAACCTTCCCAACTTGTCCCTTCTCTCCAGCCGCTGCTAAAGAAAAGTGGTGGGTTTTGGTTAAAAAAAAAAAAAAAAAAAAAAAAAAATCAACCACTAAAATGAAGGAGAACAGCTTAAGTTTGGGGGTTTTCCAGTTTGCAGCAGAGCCCAAAAGTCACACTATTTACTTCAGCATAACGCTGTGCTATGGGAAGCCACAGCTTCTTTGTTCATGCCACCCGTTTTTATTTTCAGAAATACTTATTTTTGTAATTTCTGCCATAACTGACTAAAATTGTTACTTATCCAAGCGGTTGAGAAGAAAACAAGACACCGCGGGCAACGTCGGGGTGACCGGGCACCCCCGTCACCACCGCCTGCAATGGGACTTCTGGGGAACCGCACAAGACACCCCGTGAGCGCCCCCATTTTAACACTTCCAGTTAACACCCCGCACAAAACGTGGCACATGTAAAGAGAGGATCCAGTAACGGAACGGAACGGACCCGCGGTGGCAGACCCTGGTGCACAAGGCCAGGCCTGTGTGGCCGGGCAGCCCTGCAGGCCTGGCCGGTGTTCTGTCAGCGGTGCCTCCCGCCCCACAGGCAAATGTACCCCCGACTAACCAGGGAGATCACAGTAGATATTAATACGGGAGGTAAAAAGCACAAGAAACACCCATCGTGGTGCAAACACTCCCACAGTAAGCGGGAAACCAAGGGAAAAAGGTTTTTAAGTTCCATTTGTTACCTTCCTTCATGTTCGCAAATCGCTCCTTCAGCTGGTGATCCACCTCAGGACCAAAGGCAAAATTATTCACAAAAATAACACTGCAAGATAATGGTTTAGTTAACAAACAGGGACAGGCAGGTGATACTCAAGTATTCACACACAACCACCCCCACAACCACCACGTAAACCGAAAAACGCTGCTGGTCCCTGACTATAGAGCTCCTTCCATCACACAAAACGCTTTGGTCTTGCCAGGGACACAAACCAGCGCTTTACCTTCCACAGAACTACATTTCAAACAGCTCTGGCGGTTCCTCTCAGCGCTCGGCCGAGTTTTGCACCATACGTCTCAACAGAAAAACAACGAGCAAAATGTTTTCAGCCCCTGCCATGGGGGTGCAAACACCAACACAGCAACCACCAACACACTTAGGTGAGAAGCAATACTCTGACACAACAAACACGCCTTTCATCCCATTACTTCTTCAAATATCACAGCAAATATATTTTCTTTTCTGGCTGTAAATTGCCCCAATAATGTAAAAACAGAGTTGACATCCTCAGCACGTTTTGCCCATCCTAAACCCAGCGCTTCACCCCAACCCACACCAGAGTATTTGCACCTATCTTTCTTTCTTTCTGGGTTAGGTTTTTGTATCTGAAATAAAAACAGTCATATGGAAACAAAGAAACCTACGCATAGGTAGAAACACAAAATGATACAAATGTTTGGGAAAGAAACACAATGCATCACAGATTACCAAATAACTTTCCATTTATTTTGAAGAGCCTGAGCCTGGTCTAATGGTCCCTGGTGCCCATTTTCCTGCAACGAGAGTCCCCACCATCCTCGGAACCTCTCACAAGTCGTTGAGCTCCTGCACCCCAAACTATGAAAGCCATTCTGGCAAATGGGTTCAACACGAAAAGCGATTTCTTTGCAAGAGGTTTGTTTGAAAACTCCCCTCCTAGTGCCTCCACACACGAAACATATTCAACAAGGACACGGAGTTTAAGAGCAGCAGCCAAAGCTATTAAAAACCACAGATGAAAAAAATGTTTATATACCAAGGGAAAAAAAAAAGTTATTTTTGCTACGCCTTGCTCTTGGAAATTTGGGAAACCCTGCCTGGCAAGTAAGACGAGCAGGGGTTTCTTCCTCCTCCTTCCCACCACGTGCCAAAAAAGAGGCCTTGCAAAGGAGCCAGGCATATTAATGGCACTAGAAAATATCCAGGAAAGGAAGGGAAAAAGAAGTAGCTTGCCAGATATATATATTTTTTTAGCGTTCATTCTGGCACAACATTTTGTGTGCACACGAGAGAAGCGCAGGAGCCCCCAGGCCACCCTGATTCCAGCCTCTCCCGGGCGCACATTGCCACCAGTAGAGTGAATGGGAACACTGGTGCCAGCACCAACCGCGTGGAACCCAGCGCAGGTGCAAACGCACCCTCCCAGGGCTCGCGGGACGGGGACACTTGGGCTCAGCCTCTAAGAGGGGACGGCTCCAGCGTGAATGCACCGGGCTCTCTGCAGCCTCGCGGGACAGAGCAGACGCTGAACGAACACAAACACCCAACGCTCAGCAAAAAGCTGCTGCTTCTTGCATTTCTGTGTCAGAGAGCAAGGTGGCTGTGGACCAGCAGGCAGACAATGAGCTGCATGTATCTCCCAGTATTTCTGCACGCACCTTGGTGCACCTCAGCTAAAATAATTATTTTAAATAATTAAATTTGTTCCGAGGGAAGTTGCACAGGGAGCAGAGGAGTGTGCATTTGGAAAAGCAAACAACGAAGCAAAGCCGTGCTATGTTTGAGGGCCGGGACGAGTCTGTCCACAATTCAAATGGTAGCTCCAGAAATCTGAGTTACACTACAACGCAAAAGCACCCAGCCCGGCCGACGCCGCTTGCTGGAGCACTTAGAACAGCGACTTGGAAGCAATCCAGAAACTGCCCCAACCCCGAAGACTTTGAGAGCCCTCTCCGACAGCCGTCTCCCATTCCCCGTACAGCACCGTGCCCTTTTACACGTTCTTATCTGCCCATAAGGCTGAAAGAATGCAAAGCCTTTAAAAATACAGAAGAATATTTTATTGCTTTTAACGAATTTACTCCCTTTTTTTGTAACTATCCAAAAGGAGCCTGACCCTCTGTGCAGATCTTCACAGAAATAAATCTTCAAGACAAGCAGCTTAAATGAATTCCCAATTTAAGTTGGAACAGACACACTTGGGTCTTTTGCCCTCTTCTTTAACGGAAAGTGAGCTGAGCTGTATGCACCGATAGCCAAGATCACTGGTGTTTTGCCAGAATCACTGACATAAACTACAAGCATATGCAAAACAAACGGGTTTATACTTCTCCGTAGAACAGAAATTATCTTGGATACACCCTTGTATGTACTATCACGGGACGTGCATTTAAACCCAATTCTTCTAGTTTGAAAACAGGATCTAAAGAGGCCAGTATAAAAGTTGGCAGATAGACTTTTGGTATTTGCTATGGAAATTCTATATAAAAAGCTGGCTGGCCTCCCAATTTCCATTATACAAACTCCCAAATATTCAGTTCATAAAGCAGCATTCAATTGCTGTACTGTACCTTGTGTTTGCAATTCTCTCTCTCCATTCTTCTGACAGGAAGTCACCTCTTTCCAGCTTAAAAAAAAGACAAAAGAACACAAAAACACACACAAGTTAACGTTGTTCCTTTCTGCTCCATACCCCCTTCTTTTGCACAAGGCCAGACATGCTGCACCAGCTCGGAGATCCCACTACAAATAAAGGCCAAATTTGGCAATAATCATAGTTACGACTTCAGTGACTTACATAGTACCTTTCTGATGAAACCACACCAAGTCCCAGGTTAATACCCACAACTACAGAGCTTTTCCACACACGAACGTTCCTCAGTTACGCTTTTGAAATGAGAGAGGAATCCACGGGCTGTGGAAGAAAACCAAGGCCAGTGGAAGAAAACCCACACACAAGGCAACTGTATTTATTTTACAATTTCTGCAAGTCAGCTTCTGCATTTCAGTCCTCCACTCCAGTTTCTAATGTCTACGTGAGGTTTTTATACACTAACGGGAGAAAGAAAAACATTTGAAAAATAAGGAAGCGTGATCCTAAAGCCATAGTCTAGCAAGAGAACAAAGAACCGGCGTAACATGAAACTATTCTGAAATATTAAGCTTCATATAAAGGTCTTGAAATCTAATCGAAGTGGCTGTTATACCTGATTTGGATCCAGTTACACTATGTTTGCCCTGTGGTTAGAAAGAGCACAGTTACAACCAAAATCTCCGTGTTTTAACCCAATATAACACATGGAGGCCCAACACTACTACTCCCTGCCTACTTTTGCACGATATAGCCGTATAACAATTCAAATAAACCACAGCTCCACTCAAACCCATCTGTTTTGTAGTGTAATGCTACCCTAGCTCATACTTAGCCAACAGTTGAGGGAAAAATCTCACCAGGAAAAATACTGGCATACAGAAATAACCAGATGGCCAGCTGCGGCTGGGAGGAAACTGGGTTGTTTTCCCCTCTGGAAGCAAGACAGCGATTCCTGGATCTGCTGCATTCAAAACCGAGTACAAGAGCCATCTGATTCACTCCTGACAACCAGTTTCTTCATCTACTGCACTTGGGGAGCAGCAATGAATAAACAGCAGCCTGAGAGGAGGAAAGTTGGGCCTTCCCCACCCACTGACACAGGGAGTCCAAGAAAACCCCAAAATCCCAGTCAGCTCCGTGGTTTACAATAATGTTGAGAGCGAAAGAACAACCAGTAAGGAAATACCCGCTACCAGTAACTCCTGAGCAAGCGCTGCAGTAGCTAAACCAGTAAGAAATGGTCCATCCTGGCCATGTAGGGGTGGCAGCCCCTGCGACGCAGTGGTGACAGCTATGGGGACGCAGTCGGGCTCATCCCAGCGTCCCCACCCCCTCGTGTTCCTCCTCTCTCTGCAAAACTTAATCTCCTTAGTGAATAATGCATGGAAGGGGCCATCTGTAATGCAGATATTTTCATCTGATTAGACAATGCAGGAGACTTGCTTTATCCAAAAGGATAATTAGCTCAGTGAAATCCGCTTCAGAGAGCTGCCAGCCTGCATTGTTTCTAAATTTAGAAGTCAAGACAGGGGGTTTTTTATTCATTTTTTTTTTAAACTGATAAATTTACAGAGGCTGCAGGAATGCGCTCAGCGGCATCAGATCGCTGTAACTCCACGAGAACCAGCAGGGGCCCCGGGCAGCGCCAGCGCGTTCGCCCCAGCAGATGATGGAGGTCGGGCCCTGCGCACGGCCAAAGCTCCGGGCCGGGGGTCCCTCCGGCAACGCTGCGAGCGGCTCCGCAGAGCCATAAACTCACCCGCAGAGCACCTCATTCCAGCCGGCTCCGTGCAAACGCCCACCTCGTAACAAACCAGTCCTTTCTGCCTGGAAGACTACACATGGTTATTTTTAGGTTCCTGTTCTTTTCAAAAATAACCGGAGGCACGAAGCCAAACCTCCAAAACGTGGCATCGTTTCAAAGCCACAGGGGACGTTTGGAGGGCTTTTTGAATACCAAAACATCGAGTTTCCCACTGAAATAGGGCATTCAACAATATCTGGGACAAACAGATGTCTTGCCCTTTCCGCAGCTGCACCGACTGTGAGGCCACGGGAGTTTGGAAGCACAGGTAACGTCAGCTATTCCCACAGACCAGCAGCAAGAGACAACGTGACTCCTACACAAGTCACTCTGCTTTTGCTCAGAACGGAGGTTTCCAGGAAAACAAGCCAGGCAGGGCACCTTAAACTGGATCAGAGTCAAGCTCACAGAAGCCAGGCTTCCAGTGATTTACGCACAACCAAAATCACCTCTAACCCAGGGCGAGTGTTCAGCGGCAGGAGCTCCCGGGTTTTCCTCCGAGCAGACAGCGTGTGCCAACGTCCACAGAGCCGTCGGCAACGCCCACCCGGGTGTTCCTGCTCTCAATTTGAAGATTGGGAGGTGACTTCCACCTCCCGCTAAAACAAGCTTTTATGGGAGAGGGAAAGCTATTCTGCTATAGCAGCAAACCAAAACAAATCCTTCGGCAGGAGGGCAAGGTGCGAGCGCAGGTACCCGCCCTGCTCGCAGAGCCCCACTCCGGGCTCTGAATCCGTCCCCAGCAGAGAACAGGAGGCCGTAGGCCCTGAGGACACCCGGACAACTCCGAGGGCACCCGGTCAGAACACGTCAGCGCGTTCTGCTGCACGCCCAGCATCGTGCCCAGATACCTGGGGACGGCTCCGGTTTTGAGGCCACATGAGGATATTTACAGTTAGAAACCATGAAAACCCATCTGCCTCTTAATTGCAATACCGCTTTCTGATGACTGCACATGTGCAGAAATTCCCCAAGAAAGGCGCTCTAATTATCTAGGCCTAATGACCTTAGAAAAGTCTCCTGTTTCCTTCAGACAAGAGTTTTCTTGAAAAGAATGGGGTAAGGTTAATCTTGGAAACCTCTGGTCTGCATGCGAAGAGAAATGAGAAGATAAAAGGAATTGAAACAAAGTGAGATGTGTTGGAAATAGGACATTCTAGTCCAAAAAACTGGCTGTGCAAAAAGCCCTAAAGTACACAGCATTCCCTCCGAATGTAAGAGGGAAAGAACGCGGTTATCCCTGACTGGTCAGGAAGTGGACACCAGGGAAGCTGAGGAGCAACCGAAACTGAACAACCATAGCACAGGGATGTAAATATTTATAGGAAGTTGAAAGAGTTGATTATAAAAAACTAAGCAAGATTCTTATCAGAAAATATGACTCTCTTGTTGGTTATTTGTTTGGGATTTTTTTTGTTTGGTTGGGGTTTTTTGTCTCAATTTTGCAATTAGAACCATGAGACTGACGAGCCCATCATTTAAAATGAAACTCAGTTCGTTTAACAGGATTATGAGATGCGATTACCTACAATGGCTGGAGATCAGGAGACTCCCCAGCTGACGCATGACGAGCCACCTCCCTCCCAAAGGGGCCTGGGCCCCGAAGCTCAGCGCTGACCTTTGCCAGCAGCCTGAGCACCCAAACCACCTCGGGACCCCTAACCTGTAGCTACCGGACAAGTTTAACGTGCAATTATCACCCGAAAGCGACTGCCCAACGGGGGCGTGTTTTACTGAAAAGATCTGCCTACTTTGTATGGAACCGCTTCTCAAAAGAAACTTCTTTCTGTGACTGTGGACAAAACAGAATAGAAGTATAGCTGGACAATCAGGGTTTATTTTTTTTATATTGTCACTGGACTTTGCTCTTCAGAATTGACATGTCCAAGCTCAGAACGTCCAGCAGGAACAAGGATATTCCGGTGGGGAAGGTGACGGAGCGAATCTGTTGGTCACAGGTCTGGCACAGCCAACCGCTGCCTCACCAGCACGGTATCGGCTAAAAGGCTTTAAACAGCAGATCGCTTTTCAGAGAGAAATCAAAAATCATTTGTATTGGAAATTTAGAATTGTACTGGGCTCTTCGCAATTAAAGAAAACTAAATAAAAATATCAGGCAGCCCGCAGGCCCAGCTCCAGGATTTATTGCTGCCTTACGTACCCCAGGTTCTACAGCAAGGCAGCTGTTACGTGTGTGAAGTCAAAACCACCGTCCACGTTACTCAGACAAAGCCACAGGTGGGATCTGAGGCTTCTCCCCACTGAACCTCTGCCAAGCTTCCCCCCTCCAACACTTTATTCTTCTCAAAATATTTATTTTTTTGTATGACTGCCTAAAGCATTAGGGTGGAATTCACAAGTTAAGCTCCACTGGCAACACCCTATTTCAATTTGTGCTTATTCTGTCTCCAGCATTCGGATTTTTGGGACCCCCCTACGCATTTTGCGGGGACAAGGTTGTTTTCTAGAAAGATAAAGATACCCATCTTTTAATCCCATACTTTCCAGTGTCTTCCAGCTATGTCACAAGGCAAACTTGCTCTCTGTTTAAACAACAGTCACCTATAGAAAAACGTCATCTAAGGAGTCACTAAAGAAAACATACTGTTTGGCAAGGAAAAGCAAATGTAAGCCTAGGACGTTTGATGAAGCAATAAAAACTAAATAAAAGTCTCTCCTGCGTGTCTACATGTAAAAGACCAAAACCTCTCTCTAAGCATCACTACAACAAGGCGATAGGAAAGCAGCTTTCCTTGAGACAAGGAGTGCTGCAAGTGTCCAACTGTCGGGAGAGCAGACTCGGAACTCGAGAAAGACGAATTTTACTCTAAACACTTTTCAGAAAACAGTTCTAAAAGCCAAAGAACCCAGCAAGAAATAAGTAGCTTTGCTTCACTACAGCACCAGACTGCCACTTGGAATGCACAACATGGAAACGCTCACCGCCTATGGCAATCAATATGCTTTCAATACTCCAGTCCAAGTTCCTGCCCTGTTCTTTAAATTACACAGCTCATAAGCAGAGTATCTTCAGCAACAAATCCTTTCATGTCGTGCCAGCTGGGTGACACAAAGGAAAAATGCCATATGGCCACTTCATGCAGAGTGAAGCATTCAGCGTTCCCACAGCAGGAAGGAGTTAGCAGCCCGCTATCAGCCCCGCTGCAAAGCGGCGTCCCAAGAACACCGGGCCGTACAGGGAAGACGTTTTGGGAAGAGAGTGCACAGAGGCAGGTGGCACCATCACCTTCTCCAACCCGCTGGGCGAAGGGAGAGCCGCAGCATCCTCTGTGACGAGATAAACCCTCTACCGAGCACCAGCGAGCCCAGCAGGCACAGAAAAACGAGAAATAAAGGCTGGTCATCCAGAGCTGCCGTTAGATCCCACGCTGCTGGAACACTAAAGCCGTGTGGTTCAAACCGTCCTGGAAACAGCAATAAGGGCTCTGTACAAAAGGAAAATGAAGCAGTTCCCCAAACACTTGCCCACGCAGTAGTGTTGCCAGCGCAAGGTCTGAGCAGGAAAGAGTGGCCCAACTTCCCTGGGAAATTAGGGAACAGCCCTGCTCCATCCAGCCTGTTCCTGGCCATGAGAAGTGGGAGAAGCACAAATCCACGTATTTTCAAAACTTGCGGTGGGTTCCTACGGTACTGTGATTAAACACATTTCCTCACTGGAAAGTGATGAACCAGGGAGCAGATTTTCTTAATGACATTTAAGGAGGGGAAGAAAAGGAAAGGGGGAGGAATGACACACAACAGTGTGCGCCTCTGCACGTGCCTCACGCTGTCATTAAGGAGTGGAAAACACAGCCACAATGATTAAGTAACATTCGGAGGAAGGGAGAAGTTATTTCAACATGTGCTGCTAGCAGCAAGCACAGAGATGCCCCGTGCTGACCCGCGGGCTCCTCCTGCTCCGGCTCTACCCTCCCAGCGTCTCACTCCAGCCCTTCCCAAGAACGACCCGGCCCCGTCCTTCCTGAGCCCACAGCCCAGCCCTCCCGCACCCACAGACCCGCCAGCCCGCTCACTGCCCCTGGACTTTCCTGCTCTAACCCAGAGCCCGAGCCCCGCAGAGCCCGGCGCTGCCCGCCCCCCCGGGCCCTGCCCAGGTCACCACACCATCACCTGCCCGCAGAACCGAACCCTCGGCTTCTGCTTCTCGCAGGAGGTTTCAGAAGCCCAAGGAGGAGCTGCCATTTCACCCAGCGGGATCCCCACACCACAGAGAGGGGAAAGAAAGAAAAGGGTAAAAGGAGATTTAATACAAACAGAAGACACATGGCAGCCCCAGAAAAAATGCCGGTTTAGATGAATAAATCTTCCAAGAGCTTCTGAAAAGACCTGAAAGTGCCCCCAATAACAGCAGCCAAAGAGGCCCTGGGAGGATTCCCGGAGAACACGATCCCGGGGCGAGGCCGAAAGCCGGGAGCAGACGGGACGGTGCTGCTCGGCTGGGGAGAGGCCAGGACTGTGCACGGATCTCAGAGGTTTGCAGCTGAATTGCACTCACTGTGTATTCTGCATGTTTTTTCCCATACCATTTCATCCACTTTCTGAACTCTCTGTCCATCGTCTAGAAGAGGGAAGAAAAACAAAACCACGTATTAGGACATCTTCGTTACCAACGACATCACAGTAAAAGAAGCCGCAGCTCTGACAGTGTTCATGGGCCCCCAAGACTTCTTCTGTTTGGTTGTTTTTTGCCATTAACACTCACTGGACAGGCAGGCAGAAAACCGCTGTAGTTTAGCTCCCTTAAAAGAAAAAAAGTCAAAGCTGGCATCTTCTTCTCCCGTAGCTTTTCGAAGTCACACGTTACACGCAGGCAATCCGAGCTGACACTACAAAGGGCACACCCGTGAGCAGCCCCCGCGCTGCGGGACGCGACCCGCAGGGGCAGGCAGGACAAAGCCGGCCCTGCCGGGCGCAGAGGGCGGGAAGCGGCACGCGAAGCGGTGCAGCGGCAAACGGGAGCTTCAATCTGCGTGTGAACAGAACGGGGCTGCGGAGCAGGGCGGCTGCCGGGAGGCACCGGTTCTCCTGCGCCCAGCGCGGGAGAAGGGACCCAAAAACCCCGAACACCGAGAAAGCGTGGTGCCTTCCAAACGTGCATCTCCACACTTACAAAACCTCGTCCCCATCTCTAGAAACGGGGAGCACGCAGCACAGCTCATGCGAGTGGCAGCAAGGGTCCAGCTACACCTATACCACAAAACTCAAGTGCCTTGAAGACTGAAAGAAAAAATCCTGATGTTTAAGATCTGACTGCACATACGGGAAGGCCCAGATGTGGAGGAGCAGGGAAGGAGACGAGGGGGAGAAGCAGAGCGGGAATTGTGGCTCCACTGCCGCCCTGGGGCCAGCGGAGGCCCCCTCAGCGGGTCAGTAACACCGTGTGTTGACAGACGTGTTTTGCAATTCTTTACATTTCAAAAGCACTACACAGCTTAGCAGGATAACTCACAAAGATCTTCAGTATGCTGCACGAACTTACATTTTAATTTTCTTAAGACAACTTGACTAAACCAAATCCATCACATTCTTTCTCTTTAGCTGAAGCTTTCCAAAGTCATCTGCATTAATTATCACAGTAACCAGAGATGTGTGGTCACAGCCAATCTTAACTAGGAACTGAACGCAGTCCCTTCCCCGAAGGTTTGCCGGAGGGGGGCAGCGCCGGCCCCGCCACGCAGCGCAGGGCGGATGGGCTGCGCGGCTCCGCGCGTCCCGGCGCTGCAGCAGCCGCTGACTCGTTAAACCTGACACGACACCGCCTGTAACCACAATAACGCAGGACATTTTGCTCAGTCACTGACCTCATGAAATACTGGTGTGCTTCTGAATCAGAAGGTACCCCATGAGTTAATACTCCTCGTGTTCAATTGGTGGGTAATTGTTTTCTTTGCTAACCGTTTTCACTAAGGCCTTGTGTTTGCATGATGACATGAAGGGGTATTAGCGAAAGTGAGAATTTCACTTTCCCTCTTTAACACTGATCTTTAGGTTTAATAACGAGCACAGACAGGAGTCCAGGCCTTGCAAGCGACTCCCTGACGAAACCAGAATGTTCCCCAGAGGGACTGCAAAGAGTTGGAAATTTCCACTGGGTCATGGCTGGGGAAACAAAATGGGTTTTTAGATCCCTGCCTGATCCTCTTCACCACTGTGTTTATGTATTTTTGCCCACACCACTGAAGAGGAGGATCAGCATTTTTGGTTTTTCCCCTCCCTTCAGAAGGTATAATTTTCTAGTCTGTCCACACTGAGTCCACACTGAGTCAGCTTGTTTGAACAATACGGAGGGATAAGTTTCTGCTCAGCCTACTGAAGAAAGTCAACTTCTTACGGCAAGGCAGGACTAACCGTTATTGTTTGCGTGGAGCTCACTTGCCTTCCAGGTTCACCTTGGAACTGATTATCTTTTTGTGTCCCCATTGGCACAGAATCAGAAGCGGTGTAAAGAAAACCGCCCACCTGACTGAACATGATGCTTTTCTTATAAGAAGACTTTATTTAGATGTCTACTAAACAGTCATTAACCTGATACCCACCACAGGCCTCATCAGTTAGGCTACAACAGTTTAATAACCAAGCTGAACTTCAGTTTTAGGACACCAAGGGCCATCACTACTGTAAGGAGAAACATGGCTTTTCAAACCTTTAAGCTCTATTTGTTTGGTGAATTCATTCCCAGATGTGCTTAACACTCATCTCTGGCAGCCCTGTATTAGAAACATTTCAGACACAGTGATTTAGGTGTGCAGGTGAAGCCTACACCGCTCTTCCTTTTCCATAGGTTCTACACCACGGTAGTTAAACCAGCTTCACACCTGCTGGTCCTGCAATCGCTCCGGGAACACACGGAGCGCTCCGCAAGCCCCGGCAGCAAACCCGCAGACACACGCTTCACGTCTCCCTCCGGGCCTCACTGACCCAAGAAGCAAAAGCAATTAGGATTAAAGCTCTGCGTTCCTTCCTGCGCAGCACTCCACAGTAATCCCACACCGCCAGGCCAGCCTCCGAAAACGGCACATCCACGCAACTCGCTTCGAACACAACTCACCTCAGCATATTTGGCTGGAATATCAGCTTTTTCCACACCGTAGTGATGTTTGCAGTTTGTGGCCGCAGCCACTTGAAGCACCACCTGACCCACACCTGCAACACAAAAACACCAAACCTGAGAACGAGCTTTTAATAATCCACAATTTAATTAAGTAATTGAACAAACAGCCAAACCCTATCGCATCCCAAAACAAATACTTGTTGGTCACATACCTACACCATTAATCTAAAGACTGGCTAAAATGTTTGTCATAGTCCAGCGACAAAGTTCCTTTCATCCAGGCTTTTTTAAATTATTTTTTATACTATCGGTCAATCTCCAAGATTAAAGTGGTTAGCAAAAAATACCTGATTTTGTTTCTGATGATACTGGGTAGAAGTATCTAACAGTTGAGCTTGTTACACAACCAGCAGCTCCACAGCCCTGCAGATACGATCGTCTTTAACCTTCCCGAACAAACAACTGTGAGCATCTTTTTTTTCTTCCAGATGGAAAATAATTTGTCAGACCTGATGCCTTTCTAAACGTCTCATGTGAACATAACTCAGTGAAACAGGAAATTTCAGACTTCAGTCCCACTGAGGGAGGACGGGGGTTAAAAAAAAGAATCGCTAAAGATCGCTGACTGGAGAGGTATTAAGTTTTGGGGGGGCAATGGCAGTTCTGCTGCATTTAAATTTAAAACGTATTTGGTTTTTAACAACTGAGTGTACTTCAAAATATTTTTCCTGTATCATACCAGCAACAAAACCAAAACGTGCTTCATTTAAAACTTTACAACTCATCCAGTGACAGGGGAAATTCTTATTGCTCCTTTCCTGCTCTGAGCCAGATTTTAGCAACAAAAAGAAGAACACCATCTTCTTACTCAGTGTATCTCTTCCACATGTGTTTGAGTCATATCTGGTCTCTTTACCATCCGAAACATCTATTTCCTTTTAAAACTCTAACCAGTTCATAACATGCAGTTGTAGGTTGCAAGCCGGATTTTCTGGGGTCTCACAAGGCCAAAGTGTTTCAGAGGAAAAACTGCTTCATTTCCCGATTCCACACCAAGTGTTTCTGCCGGCAAGGGAAGGGTCAAGAAATCCCGTGTTCAGACACGAAGGGCACAAACTGAATCCACTGAAAACAGAGGAATCCTTAGAAACAGAACTGCTATTGGTACCTCTCAAGTGCTATTGATAATATTGTGTCGTCTTTATAAATGTATCTGCCAATAGCACCAGAAACCAAGAGCTTTCTGTGACATTTGCAGACCCAGATTTCACTAACACCACAGGGAGGAACGTCTGGGATGTCCACTTGGTCTATTTAATCTCGTCATAAAAAGCAAGAGCATCACTGGGGATTATCTGGAAAAGGTGCTTATCCTGCAACACAATCCTCAGTCCTGGCTTGCTTTCCAAAAATTAATTTCACTTTTTTTTTTTTTTTTTCTAAAACGAGAGGAAAAACAAGCAGCGAAGTTATGGGTCACTTACCACTGCCCAAGTCAACAAACAAATCATCCTCTGTCATTTTAATTTCATCGATCATTTGGGCCACTAAGTCAAAGGAAGTTTCTCCGTAAACCTCTGGGGAAAAGGGCTCGTAGTTGTTGAGTTTCTCGGGGTCGGTCACCGAGTGGTTGTACACCTGCTGCAGGATGTGCCGGAGCAGCCCGTTGGAGGGACGCGTGTTGAGTTTCATGGGCTGCGTGGTTCCCTTCCACTGCCGGGAAAGAGCAGGGGGAAAACACAAACCCCAGGTGAGGACAAGGAAAGGGCACCAGAACAAAGCTGCACGGGGACAGCGTGGAAATGAACGCAACTCCGCCCGGCCCTCCCCACAGCCCGACCGTGGGCCTCTGTGAAGAGAAAACCAGCGAACCGTGCTAAAGAAACCACACTGACTGCTCTATACTTTGTCTCACCTCAACTGACTTTAAATATGCTGCCAGAAATAGGTGGTAAAGGCAACAACTAAGAGACGTAAAAGAAAAAAAATCAACAGGTAATGCAACTATAATAATTACGTATCATCAGTATATTAATACTGGATATATTTGGAGTAGGCGTAAAAGTCTGTCAACTCATTTGCCGTTTACTGATCGCCACTGAACTGATGCTGACTGTGCTGTCAGCGTAAGAGCGATTCCATTTTCCTCCAGGAACTGGGGGCCGGGACGGAGCACCCGTAACGAACAGCGAGTGGAGGGAAAGGATGGAAATCAAGCTTCCTTTCTGCTGCAGAAAAAGCCCGGCCTAATGTTTAGTCCTCCCCATTTGATAAGGAAAAACAAACAAAAAAGGGACAGCTCCAGGATCCCTCCTAAACATTCCTAATTCAGATGGCAAGAAGCACATTAAATGATCGGGTTTGCCATTTCAGACAGCACCTGCAGATGTTGAATAGCTTCAATTTTTTAGCTATTACCCAACATACAAATTAAGATCCCTGAATCCAAATAGGCATAAGTTTCAGGGAGTCGCAGGCCCACAAAGTGAAGGAAAGCCTGGAAAAAAGATCTTCTTGCCACAACGCTCTGCACTTCAAATGATTCCCACAAGCACAGCAGAGAAAAAAAGTCCACCTATACTTCCAGAATTAAACTGAATAGTAACGTTAATTCATTGATCATGTCTTGCTTCCTCCAGTTCAACATTTTATACAGGTAAGAAAACCAAAGAGCTTGTTAAACTGGTCTGAAAAGAGATTCCGCTCTGCTTTTGGCAGCGACCCCGCGGGACGGAGCCGCTGAGCAGAGGGACAAGCCAGGAAATTCCTGAGCCGCGGATCATCGCCACAACACACAGGAGGGTTCATATGGATTATTTAAGTACCCATAAGCCACAGATTTGCCCCCACAGAAGTAAATCTATATGGTAAATCCCCATGAAACATCTACACGCTAAATGCAGAGAAACCTTTTCTTCCCCTTCAAGGTAACTCAGCTGTTTCAAAGTGACAGAACAAAGGTGCCAGAAGTGCCCATTAAACAGAGATAGCTTAGAAATCCACACTTTGGGGAAAATATATATATATTTTTCTTTTCTTCCTATAAGAATGTCCTTCCAATACTAACTCTTTGACTGCCCAGGTGCGATCAAGAAATCCAGGTTTATTAATAATATCAGACTCGCTAACTGCCCAGAACAGACGTGCTGAACAGCGGTGATGCGAACTGCACTAACAGCACCAACCGGTCACCGCTCGCTGGATATTACCGACTAGATGGGAACGTACGTACCAACTGATGAATGCTGTCGATGGCTCGGTTGTACTTGTCGCAAAGCCTCTGCATGCTTTCAAAGCTACGGGGAGAAAGAACGCAGGGTCAGGTAAAACCAGAGAGCTCCACAAGGCTTGAAGGGACAACCTTGTGCTTTTTTGTCATCGTTCACACTGCAAGTAGGTGGCTATTGAGAGTTTGTTTCTTGCAGAACACATAATTACACACATAGCTTTAGGACTACGCGCAATTTCCTTCAATTCCCCCAGTAGACCAGGAGTACATGACAAATAATATTAGAGGAAAATCTGGAGAAAGGACTGAACTCCAAGTACTACTTATTAGAAAGTTCTGTATTCTCATAGCCCATTACTTCTTTTCCATATTCTCAGCTGCACAGAAATTTAAGACGTCTGTAAATCTTTCTCCTTTGTTCCACCATCTCTCCACGATAACCAGTCCTGAGACAAGCAGATACTTTTCTAGAAATTAACTCTGGGACTGAACATGCAAACAGATCCAGGACACAATCTGAAATTTTACCCATCAGGAAAGCATCCTGATTGCTTCATGGGTCAGGCGGGATTACAGTCAATTCTGGCAGATGCTTTAATGACAGAAGCTGAGAGGATTAAAGAAATTTATCTCAGGCCAGGGAAGAGAAGATATTACTAGGAACATCATGTGCTACGTAGTCAGACCCACAAAGCAGCAGCAAAAAAAACAACAAAAACAATCCAAGGAGTTAGAGGAGTAAGAAAATTAAATCACGGCCATCCCCAAGTCAGGAGCGGGCGGAGGGCCCAGGGGACACCAGAGGCGGCTCTTCGATCCCCTGCGATCCCCGTGCCCTCCAGGCTGCCCAGGACACCTCTGCACCAGCAGCACTGACTGGCACTTCAGGCTTCCAGCCACCCAAGTTTAATTCCACATTAATGCAAAGCAAGAGGCTGAAACAGGGTTTGTCTGCACAGCGCGTGCGTTCCCGTAATCCGCTGCTTTTCATCCACATCCCGCTGCCAGTCTACCTGCTACAGGTAATTTTTATGACTAATTGTTTCAAAGGAAGTAAAAAGACTAAAATCATTACCAAAACTACAGGTTTATGACTTCCTTGAAAAGCTGCAGAAAGGTGAGTTTTGGGACCAGATGGGTTTCTCTTTTGTTCAGAATCGCTGCCAGCCACACTGATGCTGCCCAGCCAAAGGCTCCAGTGAGGACGCCAGAACTACAAAAGCTCCAGCACCGCAGTCACTGGAGGAATCCACACCTCCAAATAAACGGATTTGATGACAAGGGACGCTGGACCCCGATTTCTCCCTTGGAATTCTTCAGGAGGAAGAAAGGGACTAACAAGTCTTGCAATGAAACAATTAAAATGAAATTGAGAGAGGAGGAAGCAATACCTTAAGCAGATCATGATACAAGTACCTGGTGCTCAGAACAGCCAGTGATCAGAGACGCAGTTTGATCTGCAAACCTCACTCTAGAAGTTCAGTCGTGCTGTGGACTTGAACGAATTTGGTCTTTGCCATGAAAGCAACTAAGGAGGTTTTGGTAAACTGGAGCTTGCGGGTCACCTCTTGCTGCAGCCTCAGTGACCTCAGGGCTCCCCACAGACACCGCAGGTCAGAACCCGCCTCAAGGGGAATGCCACATAATACACATTCATTTTAAGCTGTTTGTGCCACGGATATTCACGTGTAACTATGAGTATCTCAAAATTACTTCTAACCGCCCAAAGAGCGGCATGAACAGTTTGCCTTTTGCTTTAACCCCCACCCAAAGAGCATCCCACGTGCACCTAACCCCGCGCAGCGGACAGGACGGGCTGAGCTCCCCGCTCGCGGTGCTCGCGGCTCCCAGTGCCGCGGCTAAACAGGAATTCTTAGTTACTACACAAGTAGAAACGTCCGTGCCATTCAGATTCCGGACACTGGACGCGGTCCAAGAGCGCGGATACCGATCATTGTTTCGGCGTGAGTAATTCCAACGTACAGCAGAGCTCGGCTTTCCGCTGCTCGGAGTTTCCAATTATGTCCTTCATCCAACAACCTTTGCCAATATTTCTGTTACACATTTCCTACCAAAATAACTCTGCCGAGTCTGAAGCCAGTTCAAAAGGAAAGCTTCAGTTTATAGTGTCTAAGAATAGCCAGTTACACACTGACTCCCTATGAACCATGCTGCCTGTCTTCCTGGCGGAGAAAAAAAATATTCCTCTCACCTTTTTGTATCATAGTCAATTAAAACATAGTTTTCCATAGCAAGCTTGAGATCTGGGATTTCTTCACAGACCCACCTGGAACAAGAGAAGAAATAATGAACAAAAACAGCTCCAGTTAAGACAAGGCAGTCTGTCCCAGCTCTAGACGGGCGCTGCTACGTGCTAAGACAGAATACGGCAGCACCTTTATCCTCCCGTTTTCCCCACATTGGTGCAACTCTACCAGCAGAATTAAGAGGAAAGCGAACGGGGACATCATTCCCAAAAAATGCAAATGCTGCAGCATCACAGCAACAAGGGGAAAGGGAGAGGGTGGGGAAGGGGATGTGCAGGACCAGAACTTAGCACATCACGCCCATGATGTTTTCTTAACCTTGCTTTTCTAAAAGTCAAATACAGACTGCCATGAGCACCACGAGTTGTACATCACTTCTCAGTTCTAATTGTGCTCCAGAGAAGAGAATCTGGCAAGTTAAAACAAAGTCTGCTTGACAGGGAGATTTATATGGCAACATTATCAATTCAGCTTAGAAAATAATTTAGCGCTGCTAAATTATAACTGCTGCCCTCCCTTATATCTCGACTCAAGACATCTATTCACCGAGATGCAAGGAGAAATAGGAAAGGGTTCTATCCACATCTGTCTCGAACACTTACCGAATTGTCTCAATAATTTCATGAGCAGCATCATGGTGTTTGTCCTGAAATAAAAAGAAAAGAAGAGATGTTTTCAAAAAGACCTCAGATGTGCTGTTTGTCAGAAGATTACAGGAATCAAAATCTTTAAGAATACAGGCGGCAAGCATACTAGGAAAGGAGTCTGATTGCCACCCAGGCCATTAAACCCATCAAAATGAGCTCTCTAAGAGAAAATAAGCCTTAAGGAAACACATCTTTTGAGTTTCTACAGACTAGCAGAAGATTTACAAGAAGGAACTGCCACTGTCCCTATTTCCTTGTCATCTCCTGAAATCAGGACGTGTGCAGCCGATGCCCTGGAGGACCACGGGATGCCCTGGAGGACCACGGGATGCCCTGGAGGACCACGGGATGCAGCAGGCACGTGACCGCGAGTCCCAGGACGAGCAGCTGGTTCCATGGGCCCCGCGCCTGGAAGAGCTCGCAGCTCCACACGGGCTGGGATCCCCGATCACGCATCGGCCGAGCGGTGGGAGCCGATACCAGCGCAGAAAAACCCACAAACCTCGCAGCACACACACACAAAGGAGCCCTGGGCACGCAGACCTTTTCATCAGCTGTAAAACAAACCGCACATCCACAAAACACATTAAAACCTGTGCGTCACACGTATCCACTAGACTGTGAGGCACGGGTGTTGATTGACTTTGATTCGGGAGCTTACTCAGGAGTAACAGAAGCACAGGTGAATTTAACAAGCATTTCAAATCCGTGCTCATAAAGCCCTTGGAGCTGCATGTATATGCACCACGCTACCAAAAAATCCTATTTTAGGGAGGTTACAGGAGTTCCTCTGTCTGTTGTTGGATGATCTTGTGAAGCCTTGGTTACCAGAGTCCACTCGCACAAAGCTGAGGTTATATTGAGACTTTTGTTTCTTGAGGTGGCTTTGACCTTTTAATTAGGAGTCTTGTACCCGAGGACCTTGCAGAGCTCCAAGTGCACAGGCTCACTCGCTCTCAAATAATTTCCCTTCTCTTTTGCTGCAGAAATGTAATTTCTATAGAGTTACTGGGGAAATTCTACAGCAAAGGGCAGGGACAGGCAACAGAAAGAGAAGGATTTGGGGCAGGGGAAGGAAGGAAATGGAAGAAGAGAAACACTAATGGACAGATGACAAAAACCATCTGGGATTATTTCTGTTTCTTCAAGACGTGGAAAGACATAAGTCAAAATGAAGCTTTTTCCATCAGTAACACAGCTTTTGTATTTGCACGAGGAAACAGATTTCCCCTTGAATAACCAGTTTATACACTTAGGATCAGCCAGTCTTGTAGCTCCCATCCCAAGCAACACGCGCACAGCCCCCGAGACACCCGTGTCAGAACCTCAACAGAAAGGCAGGTGAGCATTCCTGAAGTCTCACAGCAAACGGATGAAGAAACACTTCCTATTTTACTAGGAAAAGCTTGCTTTTTTCCTTCAGAATGCAAAAAGTTAACCCCATATGCAAGGGTTACACAAAAGACTAATCAAAGAAAAACAAAACGTTCCAGTTCCAATCTCAAAAAGGAGAAACAGCCAACACAGAAGCAGTCAGGACGCCTGGGATGAACACACGGCGGCCTCGAGTCCGAACCGACAGCTGCTCCTGACTCTCAGAGCACATAGGAAGGAAGACAAAGCGGACAGGAGGACTTTTATTTCTCTTCATTTCTTATCTGAAAAGGACAAAAATAACCCAAGACAGTCGGCTCATCCATAAACATCCCCTATAAATTTTCACCTTTCGCTACACGCAGAATTATCACAGTAGAAACCCCTTGGGCTGATCTGGCTCTTCCCGTAAACTGTGTTCCTGTATAGTAAGAATGCGCTTTATCAACATAAGCACATTATACCGGAAAAGTGAATTCACACTTATTCTGGCATAACCGTTTTCTCCGAGGAATTTATATTCTTCACTGAAGGTTTTGGACAGTTTCAGCGCCAGCAGAACACACGGAGAAACCCCTTGTTCTATAGGTCTTCATAAAAATATCTCTAAATGACCAAAATTGCTTAATTACCAGATGCTTTGTCTTGGGTTAAATACAGAAAAATAAATTTAAAAAAAAAAAAAAACACAATGCACATCTACAACTGCAGATCATGCATCTTAAGCAAGTGGTTTTACTAACACAGGCTCATGTGGGGACTCCAGCCAGAAGGGGCCTTTCTGACTTTAGTTTGTGGCGTTCTCCAGGAATAACAAAGTTGAAAACAGTTCCACACGGGCTGCAGCTCTGCTGCCCATGCTGAAACACTTACCACGTTCACCGCAGCCTATAACTAACACACTCTGTCCCAGCAGACAAGCTCCTGAGATCTCATGCAAGTCTTGCAAACAAAATCAGAGACGATCTCCTAATGTTTCTTCAAAGCAGAGAAGGCCATGGAAGAGGGGAGGGACAACAGATCTGAAGGAAATACGGAGCGGTTTCCCTTTCTTTAGAGAAACTTTAAGTTTCATTTCAACATTACGGTTGTAAGATTTAATGAGAATAGACATCAAACAGCGCCAGCCATCGCATCTGTATTCACGCAATTGTTTATGACACCGACAGAGAATCCTTGGCAACTCGAAAGGCGAGTTGGACAGAAACCTCCCCGAAGCCGCCGGCTCCTCGCGGCCCAGACCAGCTCGGCACCGCGGCCCCGCTCGGCACCGCGGCCCCGCCGGGGCCCAACCGGCCGGGCGGGAGGGCCCAGCGCCAGCTGCCGAGGGCACCGCGGCCCCGGCCCAGCCAGCGGGCAGGGCGGCCTGGGCCTTCTCCAGCTCACACAGCTTTCCTTTTTCAGGACCAACGTTCCTCTATCGATAACTTCGTTCTACAAAGCACCCAATTTCTATAAAACCAGCTGGATAAGGAGCTTTTGCAGAACACTCTACAAGAGCGCAGTGAAACGACACTTGTTACATTTTTGCCACAAGGTGGCTGTTCCAAAGGCTTTTAATTCACTTTTAATACACACTCTTGCACCAGGTGTGGCTGCTTTGGTTACATTCTTTTTCAAGTTAACATCCCTTAGGATACCTTAAGGGCATTATTTTGATATAATTCTGTAATCCGGGAGCGGATCCTCGACTCTGGGTGTATTTGTACGAGACTGGGTATCTCACACTGCAACAACCCACAGCCTGAAGCGAATCTCCAACCTAAACCAACCGAGTTAAACACTGCGTTCCCTCCTCAAACACAAAGAACAGGTTCAATTACACTGGGCAGCCGTCGTTGCCTGCAGCAACGCTGGTGCCCTTCGAAATCCACCTCTTTCTAGACTTAGGCCCTTGTTAGGACAGTGTGCTCACCCCGCAGGGCCTGGGGCTGAACACAGTGTTTTTCTGACCCCCATTTCCAACTCGGGGTCCTTGGGAGGTCTGATCAGCCTACGCAGTGCTACACAGTAAAGGGGATAAAAAGCCTAAACCTGCAAACCTGAGAACAGAACAAATGCTTTGAGAAACCTGGATAAGGTCTTGAAAAACAGAAATCCAGCTCACGCGCTATCAGTAGCTCTCAAAGCACCACAGAGAACTCGAAGACCCCTTATCTGCTCTTCATAGATAGGAATGTTTTCGTGCGCAGCTTTGATGGCCCAAGACAAAACCGCCCAAGACAAAACCGTCCCACAGCTCTTCCCCCGCAGAGCAGTTTCCTGCACAACGGGCCCGGCGGGAGCAGCCAGACCTGTGCAAACGAGCTGTGGTCAAGCGCTTGCAAAGCAGGAGGAAGAGATCTCCCACCAGCTTTTCACTGCCCGCCAGGGAAAACGAAACCTGAAACCAGGTACCAATAAATCAATGGCGACGCTCGTGTACTTTTTAATAATGTCTTCAGATACCGCTCTCAGCCAGGCAGCACTGGCTCCCAAGTACCAGCCACTGACTCCACTCCTGTGTTAACAGAAGCCTTTTTGATTCGCCAAATCCCGATCGGCAGATGATCCATTTGACTCACAAAACAAAGGAGGTCGGTGTCCCCGGCCCCAGCCTGAGGAACAGCCGGGTTGCTGCAGCCGCGGCTCTCTCCCCAGGCAGCGGTCCATAAATCCAGAGGAGAGGATGTTGCAGCTGGAGACAAGATGGTTAGCGGAGATCAAAAAGATGGATTAGGAAAAGCCAATCAATCTTGCAGACGACTAGCGGGACAAGTGCCTCTTTAACGTCCCTGAGGTTTCTCCATCTGTGGGGGATGATAAGCGTTTAGACACCAAAACCAGCAACACGAGCTGCTGCAGCTGCAGGAGAGCGTGCAGGGCCCCGCGGGGCACACGGGACCCTCTCCAAGCCCCCGCGCCCAGCGGGCAGGGGCTCGTGTTCCTCCTCCCGCGGGGTTTAACTTCATTTACACCCTGCCTAGAAAGGTTCCCCAACACAGCCTCTATGTCCAGAGCACGTCCACATTCAATACACCTGCGAACAGCGGCTGACAAGAGCCGATGAAAAGCCAGGACAAAAACATCTCCAGCTGCTACAGCAGCACAGAGCTGCCTGGCGCAGGGAAGAGCTCGGCTCCGCAGTCCCGTCCGATACGCCTCCTGTCGCTTCGCGTTTTAAGGTCTTTGCCTCGAGCTCAAATGCCAGTTACGCTTTGAGTAAGAAAAAGGGAAAGTCTCCTCCTTGCAATACTTTCACAACTAGACTTCTTTTCATATTACCAGGTTTCATCCCAAATCAAGATTGTGTCATTTAGCTTCCATATCAACAACCAAAGCACAAATCTTTCTACCAGGCGAGATGAGAACCAGAAGTCTTCTTTGAAGCATCCAATTACCGTTCTTCCCTTACATCAAAAAAGTGTAAGGACATTCACAAGTATACATATATATTAGTACATACAAGAAGAGATCTCTGCTGAGAACAGCTTTTCTCCCAGCCCCACAGACACAGCAAGGGGAGCAAGAGCTACCAAGAGTGTATTTTGAAACACAGCGAGAGAGCAGCCAAGGTCGATGCAGTTTCAGCAGTTAGGAAGTTTACTGTCACACCAAACTGCACAGAAAACATAGAGGGTGTCGTGGCCTCCTTAGTGGATACATGAGGACTTGTATGGAAAAAAATAAGCTTGGCCCAAGATCCAAAATACGCTAAAACTGCTCTGGGCAGTCCCCATATAGCATGAATATAGTTGATCGGGAATTTTCAGACAAGACAGCTGCGGACCTGGTTGCGACAGGGACTCACGCTTTGACGGCAGCCACCTAAACCACAATAAGAGCGCTCTGCCTTCCGCATGGCAATTCCAACTGTTGCTACGGACACCGCGCAAATGCCGGAGAGCGGTTCCCATGGCGGTGGGCAGGAGGGGCCGAGCAAACACAGCAACGCGCAGCCGCTCAGCAACCGAGGACACCCCGGGACGAGCGGCGTCTGCGCCAACCAGAGCCCGGGCCGGAGGAAGAAGTAGTTCTGTTGTGCAAAAAGACAGATTAGCTAAAAAAAGAGAAGAAGAATTGAATATGTAGGGAATGAAACTATTTGGGTAAAACAGTACCTTGCACTGGTGTAAAATATCACCATTTCAGTTGAGTTTTAGGCAATATCCTCTTGCTCCAGGCCAGCACGCACTCAGCAAAGCCAGGCCTCAGCTAACGCTAGAACTTCAGGGTGTTTTGTGAATGACCCTACAATATTACAACATCTGCTTCATGTGCTGCAAATTGCTCTTTCTTCCAATAAGCAGGGAGGGAAGCCAAACGAGACCAAGGCTGCCAACAGAGATGTTGCATCATATCATATCAGATCACCTGCAGCACAATGGAAATCCAGCTGAGGAATGAAAAAGTAGTCTTAAAAGGACAAAAATGTTATAATTTCAGAAGTATATACTGTCCAACACTAGTAATATTGCTGAGGTCTAAGAAGTAAACGACTAGTGCCAAAACCTCAGGAAACTGCCCTTCACGCTATAGGGAAAATACCAGAAAGTATCTCAGTGGCAGAAACTGTATTAAACCCCAGCAATTTTTAGTAAGCAATTTATTCAGAACTTTCTGCAGTGTTTTGGTTTTCGGAAGTTTCCAACACTTCATTGAGCTCTCTGCAGTCCTTCCTTAGATTTTTCATCTAACGCTAAAAAGTTCTCTCCGTGTAGATTTTTAGGAAACTCTCATTCACTCATGAAATGAAACAAAGCAAAATACTCAGAACAGGAACTTTTTCGTTATTCATAGATCTGTTCATATCTATGAAGCCATCATTTCCTGCTGTAAAATATACTCACCCTCTTCCTATGCTCTAAAAATAGTACCTACTCAATTTGATATCTATAGCAGCATGTGGCAAATACCGTAGATTCAGTTTTATCTCTTGTTCCTCTTCAGAGTTAGTTTTGTCTTTAATAATTACTAGGAAAGTAAATATATGATGTTCACAGATTCTTAATATGAAGTTCTGCTTCTGTGGATCCTTCTGTTAGGAAGGAGAAAATAAATTAAGCAAAAATATTTTAAATAAATTGAGATACGTTGTGATTATCAACTTGTGATAAATACAGTGTCAGAGGAGAAAAAAGCACCCCAGCTCTGGTCCCCGTCCTGGTCACCAGGGCAAAAAGCTTCAATCAGACAGTCAAAGGTTAACTCAAAGCAGGAAGGAAAAAAACAAGGCAGTAAGAAAGGGGAAAAAGAAAGAAGAGTACAGAAGTCGACATATGGATGTCTAGGGAGAAGGGTGATTAAATTTCCCATAAATCTTGCATACCAAGAGGTAAGATATTTTGCCTAAATTCCCAGGGGGAACACAACTCAGTCCCATATCTGAGGCTTGAAAGGACAATCATCCCCACACACATCAGGGCTGCCACGAAGGACACGGGCCGGGCTGCACGCGGTGGCAGCATTTCCCTGCGCGCACCCGCAGCGCTCGACACCGCGTCCAGCTGTAACTGACGGGCGAATCTGAGGCAGATAAATTCGAATTGCCTGAGCTGGAACTTCGGCCAGGACAGGAACGCTAATCCTCACTCATCTCCTGACGGGGCGAAAGGGAAAAAAGGGCAACCTTGAACAGCTACTCTGTCTTTCAACAGTTATCTTGCACATAATTCAGTTATACGAAAAATAAAGAGCGCTGCAGTCTTAAGATGCGATACAAGGGAACAACTTTGACTTTTCATGTAGAAATACTAGGAAAAAAGTGTATGTCAACTGAACTCATGATTTATATTAGCTTTGAACAAAAGCAGGTCTGAAAACTGAACAAGTACCAAATTGTCACTCCTGGCAAGTTCTACTTCAAAGGGTAAACCCAGAAGGAAATTTCTATTCTGTAAAAACCACGTGTGCACAATTAAACGCTGTACAGTTACGTTCTTCCTCACTTCCCAACAGCACATTGCCGTGTTCCCTTTGGCATTCGTGAGAGCAGAAAAGTACAGAAAAAATGATGCAACTGTGCCAATTCTGTCATTTGCTTCTGTGTATTTGCTGGGCAGTAAAGAAATCTGAGTACTTTTGAAATGACCGAGCCAATTATTTCCCAGTTTTACACCATTCACGCTCCCCACTCCATGGTTTTTTTTAGAAGTGGGGAGGACAGAGGGGCGTTGAGAAATCGGAAGTCTGCTCAAGTTTTCGAACCTTTTTTGTTCACTAGAGAAGCTTCTGTACATAATTAGTCATCCCCACACACATTTCCCAACAAGCTGCATTGACAGCATCTATGAAATCAGAGAAAATCCCCCAACCTCTGCCACCGCTGACGAATTTCTGGGCGATTACTCAGGGCGTGAGGAGGTTTTGCCTGGCAGAGCCAGCTCCGCAGCCTCCTCGCCCGCCCCCTCCCTGCAGGGCCAGCATGACTCAGATCACAGGGCAGGGCGGGGGGGCCGCCTGCAAACACTGCCACGGTTTCTTTGCAGCCCGGATATTCCCAGCCATGCACTCCAGAGCCACCCCGCGAGCAGAGGGGCCGGCCCGGGCCCAGGAAGCGCACACGGACCGGACGGGACAGCCGCACCGCTCCCCTGAGCCCCATCCGCTCCCCACCCGCTCCCTCCAGCACCGGCCCATCCAAGGGAAAACGTGACACTGATCTCCAGCAGCTCATCTTAGAATCATAAAATCATTTCAGTTGGAAGAGACCCTCAGGATCATGGAGTCCAACCATAACCCACCCCAGCACTGCCCCGTGTCCTGAGAACCTCATCTGTCTGTCCAACCCCTCCAGGGATGGTGACTCCAGCACTGCCCTGGGCAGCCTGTTCCAATGCCCCACAGCCCTTTGGGGAAGAAATTGTTCCCAGATCCAACCTCAACCTCCCCTGCACAACTTGAGGCCGTTTCCTCTGCTCCTGGTGCTCGTTCCTGGGGAGCAGAGCCCGACCCCCCTGGCTCCAAGCTCCTTTCAGGCAGTGCTGGAGTGCAATGGAGCGTGTGGGGAGGAAGGGCTGGATTTGTACAAACGCAAGCGGCTGTGGGAGCACAGGACCAGCCTCAGCAGGCCAGCAGCTCGGGGGCGACACCAAAGGGACCCATTTAGGACCAATTTAGGATCCTCCTAAATTGATCTTACCACACTGTGCTACAGCACCCAACTCCAGCAACTGCTCCCACACTGTCTCAGAAGCCAAAGCTCATCATCAGAACAGCTATTCCCAGTAAAGCTGACTGACACGCAGACAAAAAAGCACTAAATTCTTAAACAAGGTTTGTAATTCACCTCCACCGCAGACCTGTGGTTTCAGAGGTGACACTCCCTGCGGGCTGCGATCTGCCCTGGAGCACAGCACATTCCGTGGTGACAGAGGGATCAGCTGCACCACCCACCAGGGAGGGAGGAAAATAAAAAGAAAACCCCCATGACACATGCGCTCTTTGCCCTTCCACCTGTCCAAAGGCCGGTATCATCGAGCTCGGATCCCATTCCTCCTTGCCTCTCCAACAGCTGCACCGAGATGCTCTGACAACACTCAATTAGCCAACGAGGATTTTTTGCCTACAACTGAGTGGAAAGTCAGCAGCAAAGAGGAGAAATACAGACAAATCAGTGAATTATTCAAGCCAGACCTATCACAGTTACTAATTTGGAGGTTTAAGCTTCAGCAGCTCACGGAAGACACACCTCACCCTGGTACGATGTGCACAACGGCTCAACCAGGACTGTCCCCTCACAGGACAGAGCCAAGGGCCTGACTCTTGATATTTCCTGGCTGCAAGATGGGAATTCCTGAGATTTCCAGGCTGTAAGATGGGAATAAAGCTGGTTAAAGACACTCAGAGCATCACTGGGAGCTGGTCAGTCGGTCCCCAGGCACCATCACAACACAAACACCTGGTCCTGGCAATCGAGCAGGGAGGGAGAACCCGGCACCCAAAGCCCTGACACACACAGAGGTCTGCGGTCATGTTTCGGGGGAACACTGCTCGGGGGCGAACAACAGGAAGGCCCACCAGACGAACAGAGCAAGGCGAGACAGCAGATGTCTAATTCTGAAACTTGAAAGGACTTGCAGAGCATTTACCAGGACAGGCAGTGATTCACCAGTGACAGACGCGGTGCCAGGACGGCAAACCACAGCCCACAGGGTCCCGGCGCCCCCGGCAGCCCCCGCGCTGGCTTTGGCCACCCTGCAGACCTGCTGGGTGCGAGCCCAAGGGAGAGCAGATAAATGAACCACAGTGTCCCTTATTGACGCACGTGCTACCAGAAAACTGGCTTTTCCACATTCACAAACTCCTGTGTTGCAACGGGCAGCACCTCAGCGAACATGGATCTTGGTGACAATGACGAGCTCCAGCAGCTCTGGAGCCTCCTGTTGCTCAGCTCTGTACATGAGCAAACCCGCACTGCTGCCAGAGATGTATCAGCAGAACCATGCCAGAGCAGACTGTGGAACTGAGACAGATTTAAAAATAAATTGAAAAAGCACCCCACACACTTTTTCCCCCACACACCACAGGCTGGGGCTCCTTAAGCAGGAACTGTTGTCTAGAGGAGTTCAAAGTACAACCTCAGACACCCCACAGATAAGGCAGAATGCACTATGACATGAAAATTCTCCATGTTCAAACCTCATAAATATTCAGATTTAACTAGAGTAGAAGTCAGAGGTGAGAGAATGAACCGCTTTAAGGACAATTCCCTGGAATAAAACTAAATATCTACAAGTCTTAGAACTACAAGAGGACTTCACCCCTTGTGTCCATCAAACCCACCTCTAAGTAGTAAATACCAAGTTGTGTACATCAGTACATAAAGTATGACCACAAATGCCATCCCCTGTTGGCATCAGCCTATTTAACACCACCCAGATGCATTAACTCTGCCCGCTCACCCATCGCACATCCTTCCTTTACCCAGCCCTGTATTTCATCCGCTATCAAAACAGAAACTTTAAATGCAGCATCGCTGGTCGCTGCCAACATAACACAAGCAAAGAATGGGGCAGGTGTGTGGGAGTCAAGGAGTTAAAGAGCACACAAAAGAACACACTCACTTCAGCTCTGATTAAGCGGGGCACTCATAAAAACAGAGGTCAACATCAGAAAATATTTTGTGAGTCATGAGGAGAGATTACTCACCATGCACTATTCAACTTACTCATCACAGTGTGCTACGGACAGAACTGCTCACCATGGATTCATTAGGAAACCGTGGCCTTTCCTTTGAGACAGCAGAAGGCGGGGGAAGGAGTCACACTTTCAGTTTTGTGTGTAAGGCGGTGGGAGGCTGTATCTGCAACACCAGCGCGCTCTCCTCCCACGGCCCTAATTAGACTGGGAGGGAAATACGTGTTTCACATCACCCTCCCCGGCTCTCTCCGCAGCCCAACAAGCTGCAGTTTGTCAGCTGAGCTATTATGCAAACTCAGCAGTCTGGAGAGACCCCACTTCTATTATCCACGAAATAAGCGGCAGTCCTGCAATAAATAGCCACGTCATTAATCCAAGCAGCCTTTAATATGAGACATAAGACCCTTCGCCTTTTACGCAGCAATACTGATGCCACTAATTTAAGATGTAGTAAGAGCATAAAAATAGCCAAGTTACTCAATGCGGGTTACATCACGCTCACCAAGCAGCAGGTCTGCAGCACCAGTCACCCTGATCCTGGGAAAGATGATTCCCTGCCATTCCTGGCGCTCTCACCAAAAACAATTAGCAAGGACTGCGGGCTTCCCCTCCCCTTTCTCTCCAGCTCTCTTTGCAAAAATACATCTCACTGCATCCAGCAGGAAGCAGCAAGAAGGCTGCTAAATAAAACTACTTGAAGTGTATTTTTTCCCGCAGGTATCCCACCTTGCCTCCTAGGAACCAGGCAGCAGAACGAGCAGTGAAACTAAGAAATGTTCTGCTTACGTCAAACAGAGCTGAGCTCTAAAACCACAGCGGCACAGCCGGCGCTGGCAGCTCCAGGCCGAGCCCGCGAGCAGAGCAGGCCGGGGCTCAGCAGAGCACGGCGCTGCAGGCCGGGCACGGAGAGCAGCGTTTGTTCCCAAAGCTCCAGAGGTCGCGTGCCCCCGCAAAGGGCAGAGCCGCGAGCGGTCTGTGTGCTCACGCATGTGTGTGCGCACGCGTCTGTAAAACGGCATGAGCTTTTCACCCAAACTGCAGGGCAGGGTATTGATGGATTTGCTCCAGATGAACTTCTGTATTTACTGTGGAAAATATCTGCAACGCCAAGAGGCAGGTTTAACGGCAGGATGTTCGGGTTTGGGGGTATTTCTTAACACACGCAGAGAGCACGTGTGGATAAGCACCCCTGCCCGTTGCGTTTGTGATTAACTGGAAAAGAAAATCTACGTGCTCTGCCATCTTCAGAACCGGCTGCTCAAGTTTTCCTCAATTAACCAAATCCTTATTTGCCATGCTGCAAACAGCATTGAAACGCACATGGGGCGGGGGGAGGTTGTAGGTTGCGATTTGTTTTGTTTTCTTAAAGCCTGTAGGAAGTTTTGTGAATATACAAAAAAAAACCATTCCGTCATTCCAGATTAATCCCTAACCTACGTAAGCTTTAACCTATACTTCACACAACCAGCTCGGAGACACAAGTTAATATTTGGCAACACGAACTAAAACTGAACTGGTCATCGTTCTACTTTCAGTTTCTGTCAATTTGAGCAGAGCGCGCGCCCGCGAACGCACACGAATGACAGAACGGCTGCAGCAACCAGCGCGAGCAGCCGACGGAACCGCACGGCCGCCTCCATGGAGAGTGTTCTGGACAGCACAGATACGGCAACGGCGGCAGATCCGGATCCGCAGCCATCTCCCTGCCACAAGCAATACATCTCTAATCATTCACACACAGGCGCGTCACGATTGCCAAGCGAGCAACAACATCAGCAGTATCAGCTGCCTCAGCCTGCGTGTCCCAGGGTGTTCTCCCCGTGAAGCAGCACACGTACAAGAGCAAAGCCTGAAACACAAGGGAGAACCGACAGTACTCAGGCCAAGTAAAATATATATATATATACAGAAAGAGATTTTTCCTTTACAAACTGTTCTCAAGGGTGCTATAAACAGGGTGAAAAATTGCTTAAGGGTTGGTACAAACCCTACACACAAACAAAAAAAAAAAACAAACAAACACCCAACCTCTGAAGCCTTTTGCCTCTCGTGAGATTTTCGCTAACTCGACCACGGCCGTTGTTATCAAGGTCACCCATCTCTCACTCGGGGCTCGGGAGAGGAGGGAAAAGTCCAGCAAGTTCGGAAAAACCACCGCTCAGATAACTGAGCAGGGACAAGTGACATTTCATTTGAAAGGACGCGGATTACGGCTGCCATCAACTGACAAACCTGACTTGAATTCTGTTCAGACCGAAGAAAAGAGAAGCTACAAGGGCACTGCTCTGAGGGAAACCCGAGCAACAGCACCAACCCCTACCGAAGGCAGAGCCCACAATTAACGCTTCTCTGCTTATTTCCATTCCTGCCACCGAGTTTGGGAGGGGGTCGGTAATTCAGGCGATATTTATCAGCCAGAACGCCCTCTCGGTCTCACCCCGCTCCAAGCAGCTCTAGTTATTAACCGGTTACACGAGCCGGGCACAGACAAACATGAAAACTTTTCATTAACCAGTCCGCCTCCTCCCCGCCCTTAAGTTTAGTCAACCAATTATCAAAAGAAATGGGGGGTTTGACTCGCAGGAGAGCGGGGCCCCCAGCCCGGGGTCGCTCCCGCACGGGAAGCGCTGCCGGGTAAATAACGCGGTCCCTGCCGCTCCCGGGAACGCCCGGCGTTCACACACCGATTAACAAGTGCCGGAGAGCGCTGGGGCGGCACGGGGCCGGCGAGCACGGGAGCGGGAGGAAGGACACGGGCCGGGAGGGAAGGACGGGCCGGGGCCCGCGGGGCCGAGCGGGGCCGAGCGGCCGGGCCCCGGGGCGGGGGCGCG
>VWYH01000888.1:176414-234143 GCA_013399365.1 Pampusana beccarii
CACGCGCACGGCGGGGCACGCGCGGCACGTTGCGCACGAGGCGGCGGCGCCGGCGGGACAGGGCACGGCTGGCGCGTGCACGCGGGGACACGGGGGACAGCGTGAGGCTGGCGCGGGGCGGGGCGGGGCTGGGCGGGCATGGCGGGAACACCCGGGTGACACCGCACCGTGTGACACTGCACCCGTGTGGCACTGCACCCGTGTGGCACTGCACCCCTGTGACACTGCACCCGTGTGACACTGCACCCGGGAGGCACTGCAAGGCTGGCACGCAGCACTGGGGTGGCGGTGCAAGGCTGTAGCTCCCCGTGTGAAGGTGCAAGACTGGCACGCAGCATTTAGGTGACGGTGCGAGGCTGGCACGCTCCATGTGACAGCGCAGGGCTGGCACGCTGCATCCCCAAGGCCATGCAGGCTGGAGCACCCTGGGTGACAGCACAGCGCGTGCACAGTTCACGAAACAATGGAACGAGCCCACGTGCAATGTGGTTGCTGGTGCGAAGTCCGCATGCGAGTAACAGTGTGAGCTCTGCACAGCACTGCAAGGTCACGGTGCAAGGCGCGATGCAGCCAGGGAGCCTCCCATTGCGCATGGGCGAGTGTGCCAGGCTGCTGCAAGGGGCTCTGCGCGTCTCCGAGTAGGAGCCTTACTCCTAGGAGGATCGGGAGCCCCAGCAAAGCCAAGCCGCAGCCTTGCACCAAGGCAGGAACCTGTGTGTGCACCAGTGCATCCTCCACCAGGGACGGGGGGACAGAGTCCGCCGGCTGCAAATGCCAAGCATGGAAGACTTAAGCGTTGCCCTGGGCGCAGAGGAGCAACAGAGGGCAGGGAGCTGTTGCACTGACAACTGCAGGTTTACAACACAGTGTAACCTGATAGTAGGACTAAGCGCACCCCAGCATGGAGCCGGTTGTGGGGCTGGCGCTCTGCACCCAGCTGGGGCTGCGTGACCACGGGCACCGGGGGATCTGGGCACTGTCCTGGGTGGGGGCTGGAGCCCCGCTGTCCCCTCTTGTCCCCTGCCCCTTGTCCAGCTGGTGCTGCTGGGAGCTGAGTGACACCACCCTGCATGTCTGTAGTGTCCTGTGGTGCCCGGGAGCTGAGTCACATCACTTTGCATCTCTGTAGGTGCCCAGCAGTGTCCAGGAGCAGAGCGATACCGGTTTGCATCTCTATAGGTGCTGGGAGCTGTGTGACAAAAACTGGCCTTTCTGGTGCTAATTTCCCTCATTTGGTGCCCAGGGGTGTGGGGACTTGCGGGTGCCCTGTCACCCTGCCCTGGGGTGCTGCTGGACGGGGCAGGGACCGCCACACCACGCTGGGTGCTGGTTTCCATTGGAGAGCTGGAGGAGCAGCCGCCAGCCCGTGTCTGCCGGTACCGGCGTCCCCACATCCCCGCGGAGCAGGAGGGTCCAAGGAGGCACCCACAGCCTGGTCAGGCGTCACAGAATCATTTTGGCTGGAAAAGCCCCTCGGGATCATGGAGTCCACCTGTTCACCCACCCCAGCACTGCCCCATGTCCTGAGAACCTCATCTCTGTCTGTCCAGCCCTCCAGGGATGGTGACTCCAGCACTGCCCTGGGCAGCCTGTTCCAATGCCCCACAGCCCTTTGGGGAAGAAATTGTTCCATGGATGCACCATTCCCGAGACGCATCCTGGAGCCACCGCGTCGTGCCAGAGCGGGACATTTCCTGGCGAGATGCTTTGTGCATTATTCAACACTGGCGTTTCCCGACAGGTCGCTGCCTTCAGCTGGTGCGAGCGGCCGTTGGTGGGAGTGCAGCCCCACGGTGGAAGCCCCGCGATGGAAGCCCCGGGCTGGGACGTGCCCCTGCTCCCGTCCCCACGGCAGTTCGCCTCCAAAAACACCCCCAAGTCCGGGGCCAAACTCAGCCGCTCTTCCCTTTGTATCCCTTTTTTCCTCCTTAAATGCCTGTACGTGCAGAAAGCTACATAACTAGGAATGCTTTTCTAAAGAAAACACTAAAATCATCAAGTCAGCAGTGCTTAAACTGCTCTGACTGCCTCTTAAATAATCAATTCATATTTAATTAGCTTACCACAAAAATTCCATTAAATTTAAATAAATAGACATGGCAGGAGTTCTCCGAGGCACAGCAGGCTCCATTTAAAGAATTCTCTTTGAGTTCGTTAGGTTGGTCTTTAATCAGTTCATCGTCAAAGTCCTTGTGTGGCCCAAGGAGGCTCCTGGGCTGCTCATAAAGAGTTATCGAAGCTACAAGGGCTTCCCGGACAGACCCGGCCCGTGCTGGGATCCAACACCAGCGACAGTGTCTTCTGACAGGTGGCAGAGAGCAGGTCACTCTGAAACTCCTGCCCCAACGAGAAGATCCTTTGGTCACTGCTGTCTCTGAGTTTTCCATCCAGGCAAAGAGGAAAGCAAGGGCAGCAGGTTGTCTGCAGTGAGCTGAACTGGTTCCTGGGAGACGGAGCAGCCCCGGGGCTGGCCCGGCTGGCGGGGGCCGCTCTGTCCTCTCCAGCAGCTCTGACATTTTGCTTTTTTGGGTCTTCTTTGCCTGCTTGTCCCCTGTGCCTGCCCACAGCTCCGCTCTGTGCTGCAGCGGGACCCACCGAGCACTGCGGGGCTGCACGGGACGAGAGTGGAGAGAAGGGAACGGAGCTGGGGAAGGGGCTGGAGCACAAGTGTGATGGGAGCGGCTGAGGGAGCTGGGGGTTCAGCTGGAGAACAGGAGCTGAGGGGAGACCTTCTGATCTCTGAACTGCCTGAAAGGAGCTTGGAGCCAGGGGGGTCGGGCTCTGCTCCCCAGGAACAAGCGCCAGGAGCAGAGGAAACGGCCTCAAGTTGCACCAGGGGAGGCTGAGGTTGGATCTGGGAACAATTTCTTCCCCAAAGGGCTGTGGGGCATTGGACCAGGCTGCCCAGGGCAGTGCTGGAGTCACCATCCCTGCAGGGTTGGACAGACAGATGAGGTTCTCAGGACACGGGGCAGTGCCAGGGTGGGGAACGGGTGGACTCCGTGATCTGAAAGGTCTTTTCCAACCTGAACGACCCTGACTCCGTGACTCTGAGGACACCTCGCACGAGCTCTGAGCACACCCAGCACACCCCACGTGCCAAGGCGCCTCCTGAGCTGGTCCCGCGCTGGTGCCACCAGCGAGTCCTTGGCCACGGGGTGGGGATGAGGCGGGTGCGGGGGCTCAGGCTTCTCCAGACCTTTTCAGCAACGTCTCATCTGGAGTATTGACCCAATTTAGTTGACAATAACAAGTTATACCACGAGGCAGGTTAATATGGGCAAGTCTGTTCCCATCAGATTCAATATTCCAGCTGGAGCCCTGTGCATTTTTCCCGGTATCGCAGTGCTCCCCGGGCACGGGGGCAGCTCCCTGCTCCAACACCAGTTCCCTGCTCTGACAGCCCAGCCCGCAAAAACCTCCCCTCATTCTGGGTGCCCACAAATTTCTGTTTATTCTGATTCAGGCTCCCGTGGGATGAGGTTTCTGGTGCCCATGGTACGTAGCTTTTCCTCCTCTCCTCCCGAAGCCTGGAGATCAGCCAAGCTCTGTTCAGTGTTTGGTGGTAGGACCAATAAACTTGGGCTCTGCGAACGGCTCCCGTTGCACGGCTCGTTTCAGGGAGCAGTGAAGCTGTTCAACCTCTGCTGGAACTGCTGGTCTCAGACCCCCATCAGCCTTTTGACGGCCCCGTGAAATAAGGCAGGACATTCGACAACTCGAACGCAGACCCGGCCACACGGAGCTTCCCTTCCCCTCCTTGCAAAATGATGCGAGTGCCATTTTCCAAGCCCCATTTTAGTTTCCCGGGGTCAGTCCTGCGTCGTGCCAGGGAGTTCTCTTCCACATGACGAAGCAGCATCTGTCCTTTCCATCTGCCCCAGCGGCTCCCCGGGCCAGATCTCTCCGGGGATGCTCTGCCTGCAATTGCCACAACAACAACAACGTGACGCAACAGATCCCCCTTGGGATGCAGAAGTGACGTTAACACCAGGGCCCAGGGTGGGCAAGAGGCACCGCGGCTGCGCTGGTGCGGGCAAAGGTCCGGGCAGGACAAAGCCCTTTGTGGCCACGGGTGTCCGGCAGGGTGGGGGCGAGGGGGCCGCGGCAGCTGTGTGAGCAGCGCGGTGCCAGCCCCGGGTCACCGCCGCGGGGCCGGAGCAGCCGAGAGCAGCCGCAGCACATGTGGCCGCCTGAATGGGTCCCTTGTCCCCCCAGCACCGGCTGGCCGGGTGCCCCACTCCGCGCCCAGCCCATGGGGACACCGGCTGCCCCCACAGCTCACCCATCACCCCTCACAGCGCACCCACCACCCACAGCCTAGCACGGGTGACCCAAACATGGAGCACCCATCACACAAATATGGAGCACCCATCACACAAATACGGAGCACCCATCACCTAAACATGGGGCACCTGTCACCTAAACATGGGGCACCCATCGCCTGAACATGGGGCACCCATCACCTGAACGTGGGGCACCCGTTACATCCACCCAAACAGAGCTCACCCATCACCCAAACATGAACATCCAACTCTCTCACCCAAATACGGGGCACCCATCACCCAGACATGGGGCACCCGTCAACCCCATCCAGACACAAGTCACCCGTCACTCAAACACGGGGTACCCATTGCCCAAACATGGGGCTCCCATCACACAAACATGAGAAATCCGTCACCTAAACATGAGCTCCAAGCTTCCCCACCCAAACATGGGGCACCCATCACCCAAACATGGGGTACCCATCACCTTAAACAGGGGGCACCCAGCTCCCGCACCCACACGCGGGTCCCCCCGGCCCCCGACACGGGCACCCCAGGCGGGTCCCCCCCGCAGGTCCCGCCGTGTCCCCCCGTTTCTCCCGGGCCGCTGGCGCCACCTCGCGGGGACCGAGCGGGAGGCGGCGGCGCGGGGGCTGCGCCGGAGCCACCGTGAGAGCAGCGCCCCGACCCGGGCCCCCGGGACACGGCAGCCGGGCACGGGGCACCCCAGCGGGGACCCCGCCGCGGGCACCGTTCCGGACACCTCGGCATGGGGACCGCAGGGCGGGGCACCCCAAAATGCGCACCCCGGGGTGGACACCGCAGCATGGGCACCCCAAAACGGGCACTGCAGTGCGGGCGCCCTGTCACGGATACCTCTGCATGGGGACTGCAACACGGGGCACCCCAATATGGGCACCCCAGCGTGGTCACCTGGGGACACCCTGAGGGAGGCACCCTAGTGCGGTCACCCTCATCACAGCCACCTCATCACAGACACCCCAACATGGGGCACCCCAGCAGAGTCACCAGAACGCAGGGGCACCGTCATGAGCACCCCAATATGGGCTCCCCAGCACGGTCATCTCAACACGGGCACCCATTGCGCCAGCCTGGGCACCCATCGCTTCGCACCTGGGCCACCAGCAAGGGGCAAGGACACCGAGACCTGGCACTGGGTGACCCCTGCTCACGTCTGCCCCGTGTCTGGGGACTCTGACCCCCGTCTGGGGACTACATGGAGTTACGTGGCCCTGGGACTGGTGACACTGGTGCAGCATCGCGGTGCTGAGGTCACTCCGGTGCTGCAGCAGTTGCTGGAGTTCAACTTTTGCAGAAAATCCTATTTTTGTCCTTGGAGGCTGGACAGCACCACTGTCATGTTTCTTTCCCCTGTATCAGCCACAGCCGTGAGCCGGGACCTTCCTCCTCTGAGCAAACCACTCGTAAAATTGCAGCAGCAATAAGAGGAGGTGGCGTTATTTATTTAAAAAAAAAAAAAAAGTAGAGCTGCAAAAGCCTGAACAGACAAGATGCTGGGAATTTTGAGGGGTTTAGATATTACCTATGGCAACGATTAGGTTAGAGCCGTGCTCTTAGTTGGGGGTGATCGTGAGAGAATTTCAAACCCTCCAGAGTTTGGAGGAAGAAGAGTGAAAAAGTTGCTGCTGCTGCCTCAAGTTTTTTCTAGTTCTGGGTCCGAATTCATCCGCAGGAGACGATCCTGCTCCGTCTGTCCTGCCCAGTTCCACCCGCAGTTCGTTAGTGCTGGTGGCTCGTTAGTGCTGGTGGCCCATTAGTGCTGGTGGCTCGTTAGCACTGGTGGTTCCTTACAATGCTGCATCCCCCAGCCTGGGCTCCCAGTGCCGCCCCTGTCCTGCGGGTGTGATGATATGACGATGTGACATGTGACATGTGAGGATGTGACAGTGTGTGTGCCCGGGCTCCAACTGAGCCACTGTCACGGCCTGGGTACAAAACAAGGGGTTTTGCGAGGTTTTCGGTGGTTCCTCGGGGAGCAGCAGTGACACCCCGGTGGGGGCAGGGGACCAGTGCGGGGACAGCAGCAGCACAGGGGGGCACAGCCCCCCCATCCCAACCCACCACCTCACCCGGGGTGTTGGACGTACCCAGGGCTCCTATGAACGTAACTCTGACCCTTTGACTTTTCCCCTTAAAGAGGGAAAACTAATGCGTAGGGACTGATGTCCACAGCTACTTCTGAACAAAACAAAAACAAAGCCATGGGCTCTGTTGTTCTGCCACGGTCCAACAAAAACAAGCTGTAAATCAGAATCTGAAGATGGAGAACAAAGGGGGAAAACACTGGAAGCAAACAGAAATCCTTTTCCTTCCCCCGGTCATAAAGCAGCTCAGAAGTCCAAGCAGATCTCGGCGAGGTCACGTCTCCTTTTTGTCTGCAAGCTCCTTTCTGTTTATTTCTCTTTCCTAGATGCTGGAATCCCGCTATGGAGACCAAGGCGGGTGGGAGAGCAGCTCCTCTGCGTGTTCCTCTGTCTCTCCTGTCCCACCCGCCACCCACCCGCAGTGGGACAGGCGTGAACGTGGACAATGCAGCTGTTCGGCATGGGCCGTGGGAAAGCTGAACCACCGCCTGCTCTGTGCCCACGTGTGTGGTGGCACCTGCGAGGCTCCGTGTCCCCCTGGTTCCCCCGTTACCATCACCCATCCCTGTCACCATGACCCGTCCTCTCACCATCACCCGTCCTGTCACCATCACCCATCCTGTCACCATCATCCCATCCCCGTCACCCAGAGCGACTCTCCCACATGGGCGCTTGTCACCTGTGCAAATGGGTGAGTATTTATGTGGCAGCCACAAGTGTTAGGGAGTATGAGTGGCCACAGAGGTTGCTGCTTGATCCCTGTGGGGTGGCAGCAGCCTGCGGACCTTTCCCAGGAGGGACATTGACAAATTTGGCTTTAACCTGTGTGCAGCCGTTAAAGCTGCCACGGGCAAGGGGGAGAGGCCGGAGCTCCAACAACCACCTCGCCGGGCCCGGGCCGCAGGGCTCCCCGCACAGTCAGCCCCGCGGAGGAGCCTCGGCCTCACGCGGGTCCCCGCCGGGCGCGCTCTCCCCCGCCACGTGGGACGGGCGGGGTCACCGCGATGGGGCGTGGCCAGCAGGAGGCGTGGCCAGCAGGAGGCGTGGCCAGTAGGAGGCGGGGTCAGCATGGGGCGTGGCCAGAGGGTGGGCGTGGCCGGAGTGGGCGGGTTTAGCGGCTGTCACTGGCGGTGCGAGACAGGCAAAGGTGGGCGTGGCCTAGGACAGAGTGGGCGGAGCTGGACAGCGGATAGGCGGGCAGGCGCTGCTGGGGCGGGCTCGGGGGCGTGGCTAGGATGGCGGGGCGTGGTCAGGCGGTGTGGGCGTGGCTGTGCNCTCTGCGCCGCGCCGGGGGCGACAGCGGCCGCGCCCCCGCCCCCGCCTCGCTGCTCGGGATGTGAGCGGCCCGGGCCCGCTGGTTTCACCCGGCTCTAGCGGTAGCAGGAGCAGCGGGCGCCCCCCGGCTGGGTGAGCCCCGAGCGCAGGCCCCGCGGCCCGGCCCCGCCATGGCGCTGAAGATGGTGAAGGGCAGCATCGACCGCATGTTCGACAAGAACCTGCAGGACCTGGTGCGCGGGATCCGCAACCACAAGGAGGACGAGGTGAGCGGAGCCGGCCCCGCTGCCCCCGGGCGGGTTCCCCGGGCGGGTTCCCCGGGCCGGGCCCGCGCTGTCGCGCTCCGGCCGCTCCGGGCCGGGTTGCCGCCTCCTGCCCGCGGGAGCCTGCGCAGGGCCCCGGTCCTGGCCCCCGGAAAGGGGATGTTGCTGTTCTGGGGAGGGTGCGAGCAGGAATCAAAAGGAGGAAGATGAGACTGGGGTGTTGGGCTGGAGGGAAAGGCTGTGGCAGAGGAGAAGAGCGGTGGGGGAGCAGGGAGGTGTTAAGGGGGGGTCGCGCTTGGCGCTCGCTTTCCCTTTGGTGTGTTGTGGTGGTGCTGAGCTCCCTGGGAGATAGAACACAGGAGTTCCTGCCCCTTGCACCGGGTTCCGTTACTGTAGTAAACAAAACATTCTTCATCACGAAGCTGGTGTATGGGAAAGCTGAGTTCAGTCACAATTCGGGTTATTCCCGTTGTATATCTTCTGACTCAAATGTGTGCCCGTTGTTTCGAAGTTCCTGTGGGCAGAGAGCAGCTGGATGTGTTGGCCTGTTATTCTCTCTTGTGTGAGCAGCTCGTGGTCAGGACGTTAGTACAGGTGAAATAACTCGTCATCAAGAACGTGTTATGTGAGACTTTCCCCGCTGGAGTGTCACGTGTTAATTGGGAAGTAACGGACACTGAGAGTGTCGTTTATGTTCATCTCCCAGTAAGTAGCCATGGCCTTAGAAACTTTCTGATGAATGGTCTAAAGTTGTGCTTTGCTGGAATATCTGAGTTGCTGTGGAGTTGGTGACAGGCTAAAAATATTTGTAGACTACAGTGACCCTTTATATGAGCACGGTATCCAAATGGTGCCAGCTGGGAAAAGTATCTGGGAAAGTTGTAATCGTGTAACCAAATTAAATATTTCATTTGGAAAACTATGATTTCATTACTGGTGCTGTTGGACCGAAATACAAAATACAGCTTCCAAAACCACTTGGATGTTCAAATGGCTTTTAAGCCTGTTGTGCGCAGGACAAGGTGTCGTTTGTTAGTGGTGATACCTGGGAAACTTATACTTCTGTTTTAGTATCCATTGAATTTATGGGTGTTTTGGTGAGGTAGTGCTGGTATGAAGTGTGCAACGCCCAACAAAATGTGGAAAGAGCATCTTTACATGGACACCTGGGGCGTTATACTCCCAGCTGGGACAGGTGGACGGCGTTTCTGTGGAGCACGTCCCATAGCACACTCAGACCCAGTTTGTATGTTATGCTGCTTTTAGTAAATACGCTTTGTTCTTTTGTGCATAGGACAGAAAACGTTCCGTCAGCTGTCAAACCTCTGAGGATTCCCCGATGAAGGTCCAGGCCCTTGTGGCACCAGTTCTCTTTTAATTTTGTGGCAAATAGCTCACTTTCCAGGACTTCATAAAGAGCACGAGTGCTGTTACACAGTCAGGATTTAAAAGTTCCTGTGCATCATAACCCATGCCACGTTCGTTCTTAGTCTGTGATAAGAAACAGTTAAAAATGCACTGGCTTCGTTCTCCTTTGGAATTAGGGAAGAATACTCCTCAAACAATTTTGTAGGGCTCTGTATATTTAAAAGAAGTTGTTCTACAGGTATAGTGAGTTCCAAGCAATTGTATTATCTCTCACTGTAAGAGGCCGATGTCAACTAGAATAGTTGGACTGTAGCACGATAGTATTTTAAGTGATGGTGGCTCTTCAGTTTGCAGTATGAGTTATGAGATTTAAAATAGGTGTGTGTAGGGATAGTGCCCTTCTGTATCCTCATGCGCACAGCAAAAGTGAAAACCCGAGCTTCAGGATACGTTCAGCTGATCAGCAGGCGTTGGACCGATGAAAAGCGTGTCTTCTGTAGCATCGGCTGTTTTCAGAATCCTTCAAAGATTTTGCTTAATTACGTGGAGCGGCTGCAGACAGCCCAGGACTTTTCCTACTTACAGATCAGGTAGCTGAGGAGGGCTGTAAACTTTTTGTTACTAAGATGCTGGGCATTGATGCAGCGCTTTCCAGGCAATGGTCATGGATGTTTTCCAGTTATCAGATGATGTTACGAAATCAGAAGAGTATTTTAAAGGAAGTAGCTGCAAAAATTCTTTGTCCTTTTCCTACAGTGCTTCCATTGTTCACTGTATCTCCTAAGTGTTGCTCCAATACTGATGTTGTTCAGTCGACATTGTGTGTCTCAAGGTAAGTGTCCAGACTTAAGACACACACTCTCTCTTGTTCGGAAGAGCAAATTTGTTTAAAACGAACGGCAGCATGCTTTGGCGAGGATATTAGCTGTTGATCTCAGCTCAACGAGAGTTACTCTATGAAAGAGATGTCTCTGAAAGGAGGTACTGTGGTTGTTAAATAAAAATGACATGGAAAGAAATGAAGGAACGATTAGTGCTGTGACTTCTGATTTAGTTATGCTTTTTGCAGATGTTTAATCCCTATCATGTGTGTTGGTTCTTTTAGTATTTAGTTATATAGAATTTCTGCCATCACTTTTTCCTCCCCTCATCTTTTTTGGGCAGCCTCTCCCGGTAAAAAGGAGATAATAAGATTTATTCCTTTCTGCTTCCTCCGCAGGTACCGTCACAAGCGAGCGTATCTGGTATTTCACTGACATATCGCGGACGTGTTTGTAGTGCAGGATGTGCCAGGCGGTTCTCACCTGGGTTCACACCCGTGTTTCTCCATTTTTGACAGACCTCCACCGTTCTTACTTGGTGGTGATGTGTTCATCCTGCACCGCTGGGACTCCTGAGCACACACCCCAGGGCTTGTTGGGAAGTCAATGAAGTGCTACGAGCTCTTTAGCAGCAAATTTTAAGTGTCCTCGCTCTGTGGAGGAACTGAGAGGGCACTGGAGGTGCCTGGCGCTTTAGCTCCCATCCTCACTGCGGAGTGCTGAATTACCTGTCAGAGGCCCTTTGCATTTGAGTTTCTGGTCTGTATCCAAAGCTGACCCATTTCTTTTGAATTTAAAACACTGGAAGTGGAGTGATGGTCTCGTGTGAGGATGAGAGGTTAGATGGGAGTTAACACAGTCGCTGTTCTCTGCAGACATTCTGCCCATTTTCCAGCCTTCTGGGGAAAACTGGAGCTGTATCAGCCTCCTGCGAAGGGAACGCTGGCGTGGAGGGAATGAGGCAGCGTAGCAGCATTAGATCTTTTCCTGGTTTGACATGTCGTGTTTACTTTTCAACAGCCGTAGGAACGCTTTAATCCCTGTGGTGTTTTCCGGTGCCGGTTCAAAGTTGGAGGGAAAGCCACACCTGCAAGGGAGGCTTGATCCTATTTCATTCTCCCCTGACCTTCACTTTCCTTCTCGTTCGTTCTGAAAGTGAATCCTTTGGTAGTGAAAGCAGCGGGTCTTTCATCTGCTATTAGGTGATTTTGTACCCTAAGGAGTAACTTCTTGTTCTTTGTGTCTGCTTTTTATGGATATGCTACACAGCAGGTTCAAGAGGCAGGGGCTTGTACCGCAGACTCTTATAGGTATACCAGATTTTTCCCTAGGTATTCCAAAATAATAAATAATTTCTGTTTAGGAGTGTTCTCCTGAATGTGAAATAAAAGAAGGGATGATCCTGTGATGCTGTTTGACTCTTGTATAGTCTTTTGTAGTTAAGAAGTTTGTTGGTCCCAACAAGGAGGCTACTGTCAGATGCTATGGTGAGAGGTTCTTTTATAAAACTGAAATGATGAACTAACAGAAACAGAGATATTAAATGAGTGGTGCTTTGTTCTGCTCAGACCATAGCCCTCTGTGTTTCAAGTGCCTTTGATTTACTGGAGGATGCTTGAGGAGGAAGAAGGAGTTTAAAAGAGTCCTGCCCAAAATGTCTGCACTCTCCTCTCTTAACTGGAGAAAATCGCCTCTGTTGTCTTTCAGAGAATCTGCTGCTTGTGTGTCGGGATTAGCACTTCACTTTTTTCGTAATCGATACTTTCAGGAAAAAGCGTATTAACATTTTCTTGTGTGTAGTGTTTGGTGATAAGTATGTCCTTGCTGGTTTACATTTAAGAAGTTGTTTTATACAGGAGCGAAAGGAGCAATTGGTGTTTCTGATTGGAAAAAATAAACATTAATTTCAGTTGATAATGTAATGCTAAACAGAGGCATGTTGAGTGTGTCCATGCTGTGAAATACGTATTTCCCTGCTCAAAGACAGGGCTCACCAAACCGTTCTCGCTTCTTAGTGACTGTTACCTAAGGACGATGGACTTGTATTGTTAAAAAAAACCCCTTTTTCCCTAAATACAGTGCTGCTGTGCTTGACTGCACACTTCAGCTGCTTTGCTGACACGTTTTCAGATGAAATCGCGGCGTAAGGAGTTTTGGGGAATCTTTTAACGTCACAAAAGTTCTTTGGGCACAACCTGTCATCAGCGAGGCCGAAGCTGATGCTGTGTTCTGCTGGCTTGGCCTCTGGCCATTATTGCACTGTTAGTATCGAATGGTAAAGATTATGGGATGGAACATAAAAGGAGTTTTGAGGAGTGCTCAAAAGCTTGTTGGTGCCCAAGACTGATAAAACCAGCCCAACTGATGGCATGCAGGTCATCGGTGACAGGCGGCTCTTTCAGCCACCAGTGCTCCAGCAGATACTCTTGTCATGTGTGTGTTCATATCTTTGAAGGAAGCTCATTATTCCACCCACTTTCAAGTGGATCTAGAGTTGCTATTGTTAATTCTCTGAGCGTGTGAATCGCTGGAAAAGACAAAGTCGGAAATTGAAACAATACACAAAGGAGGGTTGGATAAGGACCTCAGCTGGTAAAAAAGCAGAGTAGTGGTGGCCCGCAAGGTGGCCAGGCCTGTGTGACGATGTCCTTTATCTGCTGTGTCACGGACAGTAAAGGGCCTGGAGCCGTGGAACAGGAGCCAAGATGCGGGTTTTTCTGGTGTGGTTACAAGCAGAGAGCAGCTGAGGCTTTGCATTAGTGATGCCTTTCATTAGCTTCTGGCTTTCTCCTCTGGTAAATATTCCTTAATTGACTGGTGTAAGTGGGGCTAAAAGCTTTGTTCCCAGTCCAGATCCTTTAGCCGTCCCTTCCGAGGGTTTGAAACGCTCCAGGTGGCTTTTCTCACATGTTTAAGTAAAAATTCTGCCCAAATAGGCCCAGGGGGAGAAAGAGCTTCTGGTGCCTTGTCTTCAGAAATGGAGTGGCCCATACGCTGCACTTTTTGCGCAGTCGGTGGAAGAACAGCCAGAAAAATCAAGGTAAAATAAAGATATTACCCAGTTTCCTGCACTGTGGACATCTTCAGAGGGTTGTTTATTTGATGCTTTTTGATGCAGCTCTTTGTCCCAGAGCTGAGTGCGGAAAATGTGGCCTTTTGTGATTTCCTCTCATGTCAATGTCCACAAAAGTGACTGAAAAACCTCTTCCTGTGCGATGTGGGTTAGTGAGCATATTGAGTGTACAAAGAGTACCCTTAGGTTTTTCACTTCGAATGGCAGCACGCCTTGTTTCTGGTGTGATATGAAGAGCAGCAAGGGAACCTTTTAACAATGTTCATCAGAAAGACCGAGTCATGGGACCACTTACAAAGAAGCATTTGTGTTCCTGAGGTTATTAAAAAAGACCTGATCGTTCATGCTGGAAAATAGAAATGCTTCGTAATCCAAAAGGGAGTCTGCTGAAATCCAGGTGGTAGGAAGTATAAAGATATTTGAGTAAGGTACAAGGTGCAGAAAATAACATGGTTAGTGGAAGCCTTAGTAGCTCATAAAGGAGTTAAGTGCTTTTTTTAAGTAAGAAGAGTACATTCATAATAACTGACAATACTTGGGCATCTTGTCGAATGCCGAAGTGTAACTGGGCACAGAAAAATGTTCATACTGGTTTATCCCGGTCACTGGCCAGTGGGCTGGTCAAACAGCTTGTAGACCATGTAATTGAGTGCTGGTTGTTGTATTAATTCTTTCATTTTTATTGTTATTTCTTTTATGACCTAGGTGTTCAAACCTGATAGCTTTCACTGAGAGATTCATGTGTTAAAAGGTGGATAAAGGGAAGTAGGTGTCGATGTGGGTATGCTGAAACTTCCTTTCAGTGGGCTCAATCTTTATGGCAAATTCAGGCTGCAAAATTATATATCACTTGTGGCTATCATGGTGTGACTAAGCTCCAGAGCCTTGAGAAATGTAAGTTTGTTTAGAGAGAGTGGTATCATTGTACAGCAGGGAGTAGGTGAACAAATTTACTTGAATTACACAAATATTTGTCCAGAATTTAAGAAGTCAGCCATGGCCACAAACCATCTTCTGCTTCACTGTCCTTCTTACCTTTCCAGAACTGAGAAGTACTTGTAGCTGCTATCAGTGTTACATCTTTGTAATATTTTCAGTGTTACATTTTAATATAGTATTAATACATCACTAAGCATCTTTTTTTGTGATGTTTCCCTCTGGATAAATTCCGGTCAGCTGAATTTTGGAAACAATAGGTACTTTAGTTCCTTAGAAGCAAGTGACTGTTTGCTCTACGTACAACAAAACACGTGCTTGTAATGAAAGCTGAAATCATGCACAGAAATATGTTTGGAAGTAGCAAATTGAAAAAAATCTATTGTAAAAGTACTGGCATAGCTTTTTGTATAGTAGAAATAAAAGCTTGAGTACCTCTTGTGTTTGCAGGGATAAGTACTTTTATCTGATGCATCTCTCTGGTCTTAAAAGTTGTCTGCTCAGGTATGACTCACACAGCACAGGCCCCTGAGGATCGTTTAATTGTCATGCGATTAAATTAACAAATCCTGTGATCAGACTGGAGACACGTTGGGTTTCACATTGGAGTGGGAGACTAAATGGATCAGTTTTCTTCATATTGCTCATTCCTGGCAGCACTACTCTACAGATTAACAAAAAGTTAATACCTGCTGATCCTTTAAAGCTTTCTATAAATAGGGCCTTTCGTTCCTTGGAGTCTGTTAGGATTTGGTGTCCAGCTATGTTGGAGGGACTTCCTTCTGCTCTTCCAGTTCCCTTAGTTTGGTTTCAGATCCGATTCTGAGTTCTGTAGTGTGCTTTTCCACTCTTTGGAAGGGAAGCTGCTGCTTTGGTGGGGTCCCTGGTAGGCAGGGGGTTGCCCGCGCGCTGGGGACTCAGAACCCCGTATTTGCCTGTGCTGGGCTTCTCCTTCCCCTCCTGATCGTGCCGTAGTTTGTGTTCAACTTCCAAGAGGTTTTCAGGAAACTTAAGCTAATGTTTAAATAGTTTGGGGATAGGTGCTATGGGAAATGCCAGTGATGCTTTGTGGTCATGGACGTAAAGACTGAGAAGCTGCACATTGGAATTCTGCACCAGGAACCGGTGCTGAGCAAGATGTGGCAACGAGATACAGGCGGGAAGGATTCTGTGACGCTGGTGCGGCGTGTTCTTGTGTGCGCATCAAATATTCAAGGCTAGGTACAATGTGTTTGGAGATCGGTTGCGTGTTGTGTCAGTCCTTCTTTCAGCAGCTCTGATCAAGTGTGTGTTTGTTACTGTCAGAATTTGTTGGTTTGGGGGGGGGTTGGTGGGTTTTTTTTTTTCTTTCTTTAAACTCAAGAGCTTAAACTTCCCGTGGGAGTTACCTGGACCTGAATTGCTCTCAGGCAGTGGGTTTAGAATCCAAATCTTCTGCTTCCCTCCCACAAGCACAGAGGTGATTGATTGGAAAGAAAGGAAGGACCAATATTGAACTGTAAACGCTGTGACGTTCCGCTTGCTGAATTACCGAGAAATTAATACAAATAACTGTTGTGTGTTGTGTCAATGGCAAAATATCTCCTTTAAGTTGCGAACCAGGGAGGGGGTGTCCTCACCACGGCTGGGGTGGATGGTGAGACGTGGAAACCACTGAAAAACATCCCTATGGACTTTTGGGTTTCTAAGAGAGTTGTGAAGTTTCTTATTCATGAAAATGTTTGTCAGAATTACGTGCTTACCTAAATTGTGTGTGTGAAATTTGGTGTTTGCACATGATGAGTTCTGCTGTTTTTCCGCACTAACATGCTAGAAATCCACAAAACTCATAAATGAGTACAAATTATTGTTTATTTTCCTCAGGCAAAATACATCTCCCAGTGCATCGATGAGATCAAGCAGGAGCTGAAGCAGGACAACATTGCCGTGAAAGCCAATGCAGTCTGCAAACTCACCTATGTAAGTGCTTTGCTGGGGTACGATGTGATCACAGCTTTATTTCTTTTTAATTTCTTGCTGACGAGGGGCTGCTCTTGGCTCTGCCAGCTTTTCTTAGACTGCAGGTGAAAATGCTCCCGCATGTGTCTGACATCAAGGGCTCCCCGTTCCTCTTCCGTTCATTGTGCTGGCGTTAGCATTGGTACAATTTTGTTTTATTGAGATAGGTCAGGAAGATAATCTGATTTCAAACTAATCCAATTTAAAAAGTTGTTTTCAGCTGGGTTGTTTCTTATCACACAGTGGCATGAGCACTCGGAACTGGTGTTTGTTTCTCTTTGCACAGCCCTTTGTCAAGAGGGAGAGGAGGGAAATACCATTAAAGAATTATTTTTGTGGTTCTGTTCTGGTTTTGATTTAAAAGAAAAATCCGGGAGGGGGGGAACCTTCACAATGATGCTTATATAACTGCAGATGTATTACCTGGAATTAATGCAAACTATTCAAAACTTGCTTCTGGTGGAACTTGGAGACTTCATTCACATACTGCGAGTGGCGTAGAATAGAACATTACTCATAAACTCAAGATGTCTTATAGTGTTATTTTTAGACTCTGGTTCCATCTTCACTATTCTGAGGTATTTTGACCCGTTTTCTAGAGTCTCTTATTTGCGAAGTTTCTTATTCTGGCTCCTCTGCTCACAGTTACAGATGCTGGGCTACGACATCAGCTGGGCTGCTTTCAACATCATTGAAGTCATGAGTGCGTCCAAGTTTACATTCAAAGTGAGTTTTTGGTGTAGCTCCGGCTGTACTTGCCAAGCTGCTTTGTTACTCTATTTAATGAATACCTTGGTCCATCACCTTTGGTTTGCTTTCTTCAGTACAGAAAGGGAGCAGATTGTATTTTCCTGGTATATGGATAATACTTGGCCTGCTAGTACAGGCTTTTTTACCAGATGTTTGACAAATAAACTTTGTGAAACCAGGGTATTTTTTATGTGAAGACCACCTCAGATTCCTACTAGCAGGCATATTTTATTTTGTAATACGTTATAATTTTTCTTGAAAGGTTTTGGAATGTTACCTCGTAAGGAATAGTTTCCAAATTGGGCTTTAGTACCTGAAAGTCAGGAGTTGTGGAGCGTTATTCTTGCTTTGTACTCAATGCAACACTAACAAAATAAATGTAATATTTTCCATTTCTTCTACTGACAATCCTAGTATTTCTACATCTTCATGGTAATTGAACCTGTATGTACTAAAAAATTAGAGGAGGTGAAGTTAGTTTTAATATCCTTAAGACAAATGTATTATCACTTGTCTGAGATTAGAAAAGGGGATTTATACCAGGAAAGAACAGAGAACCTTGTCATGTTATACAAACCTCCTGCCTCATCTTTTTAAGGTTGCTCGTGAAGCTGCTGGTGGTTGTTCATGTAAATATTGTCTAAACTTAATTTTATTTTTTTCCTCCTTGCCTTTTTCTAGAGAATCGGTTACCTAGCTGCCTCTCAGTGCTTTCATGAAGGGACTGATGTAATTATGTTGACTACTAATCAGATCCGAAAGGTAAAACTTTGGACTTCCGTTTTTAGTTTTTTCTTGCACTGTGTCCCTACTTGTATTTTCCAATCTGTATGGATTATTCCCGAATGTAACGGTAAGAAAAATGTCCCCATTCCTGAAGTAAAATGAGCCGTCACCTGGCTCCACAAAATTTCGATTCCTGAGGCCAGTTTTCTTCTGGCAATAACAGATCAGGCTCTTGATTGCTTGTAAAAACAGTGCTGACTGTATGTAGGCTTGTGTTCTGTATTAATGTGCCCAAGTGTGGTGTGTTCATTTTCACAGAGCTTTAGCACTTGAATGTTTGGAGTTATTGGGTTACAGCATTATTTTCCTAATCTTCAGATTGCAGATATATTTGTAAAGCTCTCAAGTTTTTAAAGATTCCTCATGCCCATCATTAAACCCCAGGCCAGCTGTATTTTAGCAGGTGTTGGAGAACATTCCAGTTCATAGTTGATATAAATATTCCCATGAAGTAGAAGTTTCACTTCTTATCTGTTGAGCGAATAAAATTGGTGTGAGAAAATTGTTTCTCAACATTCTGTGTAATCTGAAATTTTTGAGTGTGTTTTTCCTTTTTTAGGACCTGAGTAGCCCTAACCAGTATGATACTGGAGTTGCACTGACTGGCTTGTCCTGTTTTGTTACTCCAGATCTTGCCAGGGACTTGGCAAATGACATCATGACACTGGTGAGTTGATAAGGTTGGAAAAAAAAATGTTTTTCCTGTAATTACAGGGTGTTAAATTGTTCAAATCTGGTAAATATCTGTTAAATTTAGAAGTATTGCATGTGAAAACTGATGATTTGTTCTTGTGGGGTTTTGGGGGAGCCTTTGCAGATCTTGGTCAGCTCAAGGTGATTACATGGAATATTTCTCTTCGTTTTAGTGATGACAGTGTTTAGCTCTCCCCTCAAAGCTGAGTTTTCTAGAAGTAGATGAAGAAATTTTGAGACAGTGGGAGGGGACATATGAGCTAGAGAAGAACTCTGGGAGCACAAACTTCCTAAGAGCCTGCTTGCAATGGTTTCGTTCGCAGATGTCTCACACAAAGCCTTACATCAGGAAGAAGGCCGTGTTAATCATGTACAAAGTTTTTCTGAAATACCCAGAGTCCCTCCGTCCCGCATTTCCTCGCCTTAAAGAGAAACTTGAAGATCCAGATCCTGGTGAGTGGATTTCAGTAAATTACTCCTAGCTTTTTTTTTCTGTTTTTTAAATTCCAGCTTTGAGTCCAGCCTGCTGTCTAGGCCCCTCAGTACCATGTTGGTGCAGCACAGGGAATTTGCAATCGCTCTGTATCATATTCACACTAATACTTGGTCTTCCCTAGCAGGAGTGTTTGAAATGTTCTGGTGGGTGGGATTATTGTTTATCATATTGTCTGTGTCCCACAAACAAGCTGCCCACGTTATAGCAGGAAGGAGGCCGGCACTGTCCTGGTGTTTCTAATACTGGACCCAAAGAAGATAGCCAGCTTGCTGATGTATTAAAAAATAGCCAGAATTGAATAAAATCCTTTCTCAGCTTGTTTTTGCATTCTTGTGTTTAGTTCCCTACCTCATGGTTGGTAATGAGGCTGAACCACACAAGGCTGAATCTTTAGCTGCTTTTGTCCTGGGGGTTCTGCCCCAGAAACTTCAATTACAATTAAGGCGTTGATGAGATTTCTGCTTTTCCCGCTTGTTTCTCCCAGGTGTGCAGTCTGCTGCAGTAAATGTGATTTGTGAGCTCGCTCGACGCAATCCCAAAAACTACCTTTCCCTTGCTCCACTCTTCTTCAAGTTGATGACGTCGTCAACCAATAATTGGGTTCTCATTAAAATTATAAAACTGGCAAGTATTCTGGATCTGTTTTTACAGGATTTAGGTTCTTGTTAATTACGTCAGGTGCAAAAATAGATTTTTTTGCATGGAGGTATAATTACCATTAAATCCAAATAAAAAGAAACCGGTAATATCTTCTGATGTTTGTGAACATAACCAAAGAGACAAAAATATTTTAATATAGCTTGGTTTAAATATAATGAGCTGAAGTTTAAATCACGTTTTTATACTGTTTAAAAGCAGCTATTAAATCACTTTCTTGTCTGCACTTCTTTTTTAATAGTTTGGTGCTCTTACTCCATTAGAACCAAGGCTGGGGAAGAAACTGATTGAGCCTCTGACCAACCTCATCCATAGGTTTGTATGACAAACGTTCTTTAGTTCGTCCAGGATTGGGGATGTGCCTGTTGGTAGGTCAGTTGTTAGGTCTGTGGATGCGTTTCTGAATTTTTTCTTGAGCCTCGATATATCAAAAGATAATTGCATCAGGACTGTTCCTGAAAAACCTGAGATAAAATACCTTAAAGGAAAATCTTTGGGTGTCTGTCAGCATGAATTTCTCCAGAGCAGGCAGGAATATTGGAGCAATTTGCTTTCCTTTCACTTCGTTTTAAGCCGGAGATGACTATGGAGAATATATTAAAAACTCTGGCTTAAAAAAGGCTCAGCTGTATATTTGCTTCTCCTGTTCACCTGCAGAGATTTAGTTCTTGACTTTTCTGGAGTCCCTCACCCACCAAAGCATGACAAGGAGTACGGTGAAGTTCTTTCTCATGGCCGTGTCAGCCCAGACACAGGCTTTGAGTCACCGCTTCCGTCCCTGTTCCGTGTGTTAAGGTGCTGGTACTTGCTGCTCCTCCCAGGTTATGTTTTAAATATTCAGTAGCCCTTCCTCCCCCTGACAGTTTTTAAGCAAGAACCATTTGATCTGGTTTGAAGCTATACAGAACAGAATACTGGCAATTTCTTGTGTAATTAAAGGTGTTAACTAGCGCCAAGATGTTGCTGACAACTCTTCAAAATGTGCCGGTTTTATTCCTTATTTAAAATATTTGATTTCTGTTTCAGCACCTCAGCCATGTCTCTCTTATATGAATGTGTGAACACAGTAATAGCAGGTGAGAACTGAAATTTGTGACCTAGAAAAAAAATATGATGAACTTTGTCATCAATTAACACCATCTGTAAACCTTTTTTTAACCTAATGCATTCTATAACTGAAATAAGTCACCTGACAAACTTTGATTTGTGTTACTGGGTAAGTGAAATCCTTTGCTGTCAGTTGATGGCGCTGAGTTACTACAGCGATGTCGTTTGCCAAAGACCGAAACGAAGTACGAACAATGAGTAATTATTTATATGCAAGCTCCTAAATGTTGCTAGAACTATAGGATATACCAGCAGCAACAGAATTTTTAACAGGCTGATGCTCCTGAGGCTGAGAAAGTTTTGTTATGTGATGAAGGAGCGGATTTATTTTTAATTCTATGGTTTCACAGCTTAAAAACTATATGCCACTATATTTATCAGTCACTATGGTCTGATTTTTGGGACCTGATTTTTGCCTTGAATCTCTTGCTGGCTTGATTAACGCTCCAATCTAATTACATTAAACTCTAGGATCCCTTCCTGCATCTTGTTGCATTAGGGAAGTGCACAGTTAAAAGTTCAACTGTATAGCAGCTGATGACATATTTATAATCTTGACCTTAATGAGAGCAAAGCGTAATGAAAAGCAGCTTTGACCTGGCTGTTCCAGCAGTTCCTAGCTTTACACGTTTTTTCCTGCCCTGGTAACGTTGCTCTTAAGGTAGATGAAACTACAGTTTGTGTAACAACTGCCTCTCCTGCCCCGAGACCCCCAAACAAACACAAACCAGGGTCTTTCCTTGTGAGCTGAGCTGGCCTTGACCTTGAGCTGTTGTATTATTAAAGTCCTTCAGAACACCAAAATACTCACAGAAATTTCTGCTTCTGCGTTTCAGTGTTGATCTCCCTGTCCTCTGGGATGCCGAACCACAGTGCGAGCATCCAGGTACAGCGCTGGCCTTTGCTGGGGTTATTTGTTCTGCTCTGCTGTGTAACACCAGGTGCCGGGGAGAAACTGGGTTGTGTTCCTCTGCCAAAAGTTAAAGCAGGAGCTCCCTGCAGTGCTCTCGCTTAGGTGGAATCCTATATAAATTCCCCTATTTCCCTTGCTCTAAAATGCAGATTCTTCTCATTTAGAGTTTTCTTAACTGTTTAGGACAAGAGGAAACAGCCTTAAGTTGCACCAGGAGAGGTTGAGGTTGGATATTAGGAACAATTTCCTCCCCAAAGGGCTGTGGGGCATTGGACCAGGCTGCCCAGGGCAGTGCTGGAGTCACCATCCCTGGAGGGTTGGACAGACGGAGATGAGGTTCTCAGGACATGGGGCAGGGCCAGGGTGGGGAACGGGTGGACTTTTCCAACCAAAATGATTCGGTGGTTCTTATTCAGCTGCTACTATCAATACAATCATACAGAGGTTCCTTTTGTTTAGAAATCTGTTAATGCAACAAGACCCCCTTACCTAGAGGCCCTGGGTCCCGGTCAGAACGTTTCCTTGTGTACTGAGTAACCTTGATGCAAAGTTAACTTTAAGGCTTTTAGGGCTCGCAATGAGCACGCCATGGTCTTTTTTTTTTTCCAGCTTTGTGTTCAGAAGTTAAGGATATTGATAGAAGATTCTGACCAGAACTGTAAGTATGTTGCTTGTCTTCATGGAAGCTTTTGAGCAACCAGCCACTGGGGAGAAACTGCAGCAGCCTCAGAGCAATGAGCTGTTTCTCCAAACACTTTGTTCAGTGCTGTAGTGTCTGGTACGTTGTAAACAATTGCTGAGGTTTTTAGTGTGGAAATAATTTTTGATAGTGAGCATTTCTTTATTATGAGGTTTTTTGAAAACAGATGAATTATTTCTACTGTTTGTGGTCTTGCAAATCGAAACCAGTTCTCTTTCCATGTTCTGGGTTTTCCCTTTTTATAAACTTGCTGCTTGGAAAGTAGTGAGGGGTATTGTTACCATAATAGTAAAATGCAAGAATGCTTATTTATTCTAGTGACTACAAAGAACACTGGGAAATCCTTTTTTTTGTGCAAATACTTTCCTGCTCTCTGATTTTTTCCCGGTGAGATCAGGGCTCCTACTTAATACATCAGTCTTGAGTGCTTTTAAAGCTGTGTTCTTCCTAGGATGCCTGTTCTCAAACGCCTTGGTTTCTGTATATTAAGTACATATTTTTAAATTGGCTATAAAACTTAAGGTGCAAGAAGACTGTGATAAAGATGATATATGTAATAACATCCCTGTGTATGGGATTATGAAATTAAAGACCATAATCTGTGGTGCACTGTTTCTCAAAAGTATTTTTTCTCGTCATATTTTTTTATTCAAGTGTATCGAAGTTGAATTCAGTAGAAGCACTCGGTATTAAGATTTCATGCTCAACAAAAAATAGCGTTTCTATATTTGGAAAGAAGTTTTATTTTGTCTTTCACAGTGAAATACCTGGGACTATTGGCTATGTCCAAAATCCTGAAAACACATCCCAAATCAGTTCAGTCTCACAAGGATCTCATTCTCCAGTGTCTGGATGACAAAGATGAGTCAATCCGACTCAGAGCTTTGGATCTCCTGTATGGCATGGTGCGTTTCTACACGGGTTTCCTTTACTCTCCAGCCCCCGTGGCCCCTTAGGATGATATTTCACAAAAACATGCAACTTTCTCTTCCCTCTCTCCCCTGTAGCCTTGTGATAATAAGGATTTCTATGTTGCTGTTAGGAATTCTGATTCTCAGCTCTCCTACAGCATTGGTCTTGTAAATTTGTGCTGCCTCTGCTTTAATAATGATGTTGAAAGGAAATAAATGGGTTTCTTTTACGATTGTGACTGAAGTTGGGGCCTGGAGAGATGATTCTGATTTCTTAACACACGACATAGGTCCATTGAAGAGCTGCTTGAATGGAATTAGAAGGACTTGGCAGTATGGGAAATGGCTTAGTTGTGCTTCAACCCTCCAATACCTCTTCAACAGGTATCGAAGAAGAACTTGATGGAGATAGTGAAGAAACTGATGATTCACGTGGATAAAGCAGAAGGGACGACATACCGGGATGAGCTGCTGACCAAAATCATAGATATTTGTAGTCAGTCCAATTACCAATATATCACGAACTTTGAATGGTCAGTGTTTTTACGTGTCAACTTTGAGATCGTCAGCAACAGTAATTGGTGATTGTCTGCTGATAAAACTGCGTCCCGTTCACTCTTTGCAGGTACATAAGCATCTTGGTGGAGCTGACCCGGTTGGAAGGCACACGGCATGGGCATCTTATAGCAGCGCAGATGTTAGATGTAGCCATCAGAGTTAAAGCAATTCGCAAATTTGCGGTTTCTCAGATGGCCATGCTCCTGGATAACGCTCATCTCATAGCCAGCAACACCCAGAGGAACGGGATCTGCGAGGTGCTTTACGCTGCTGCTTGGATTTGTGGGGAGTTCTCCGAGTAAGTGCAAGCACAAAACCTGGCACGATTTGAGTGGCTTCTTTTTGAAAAAATCTTCTGTGTGAAGACTGATGAAATGTTGAAATTTCTCAATTGTTTTTCATCTGTCCACTCTGTCTTTATAGACACCTCGAGGAAGCGAACCAAACTTTAGAAGCAATGTTGAGGCCTAAAGTTACAACTCTACCAGGCCACATCCAGGCGGTTTATGTCCAGAACATGGTGAAGCTCTACGCCTCCATCCTCCAGCAGAAGGAACAGGCTGGGGAGAAGGAAGCAGCTCAGGAAATTACACAGCTGATGATTGAGCGTTTGCCTCAGTTTGTACAGAGTGCAGATCTGGAAGTTCAGGAGAGGGTAAGAGAAACAAAATTACTTTGGAGTTTATCATACAAAGTCCTGTGTTTGTAGTGGAGCATGCATGTAATTTTTTGTGGACGTGCGTGTTTTATAGAAGCCATTGTTACCAAAGGATTGGTGTGTTTATTCTGTACTTTGTGTAACTAATTCAGTAAAAGAGAAGCTCTAGAACTAGAGTGGGAAGAGTAGTGATGTTTCATGCCGGAGCCCAGATCTTATTCCATCTTAAAGCATCTATGAAGACTGCTTGCAACAATTTCACTCAAAGCAATTTAATTTTAAAATTATACAAGCACGTAAGGGCAGAAAAAGGGCACAGCTAGAAGAGAGGGTTAACATGGATTTTCTTACATTTACGTTAAACCTGCAGTTTATGCTGCTGCTCTGAATTGCCTTAACGGGACTTTCATTGCAGTTGATTTTTCGATTCAGTTTGTTGTTATTAATTCTGAAATTGCTTCTGCATTTGTTTTTAGGCATCTTGCATCTTGCAACTAATAAAATATATTCAAAAGCTGCAAATAAAAGAAGTTCCTGTGGCTGAGGAAGTCATCGCCCTGTTTGCTGGTGAGCTGAACCCTGTGGCTCCTAAAGCACAGAAGAAGGTCCCAGTTCCAGAGGGGTAAGGTTCCTTCTCTCTCCCAAAGCCTTGTTTAAAGTTTTAAATAGTAGAGTTAAGTATGTGATTAGAAAACCTGGAATACACTGGGGTACTGAGTTAAACTATTAATTTACCACAATTCTTACCAGTTTGGACCTCGATGCCTGGATCAACGAACCTCCGTCAGACAGCGAATCTGAAGATGAAAAGCCCAAAACGATTTTTCATGATGAGGAACAAAGGCATTCCAGACATAGACAGCCAGAAATAGACGAAGAGGAACTGGCCAGAGTGAGTGAATGTCAAAATGCTTTTCCTTACATAATTCAGTAGCCATGTTAAGTGCTACTAGAGCAGTCGGAGCTGCTGTGGATCCTCCACGTAGGCAGGGAGCTGTTCTGCTCTCTGCAGCTCGGGAAACCTGCTGATTTGATGGGAAAAAAACACATGGAGTCGAAGACAGGTAATTTTTTAGGCATGTGGAGTACATCCAAGGTAGAGCTCGCTTGAAAGTCTGGCTTGCTGGAAGTCTTGCTGAGGTTGTCCAAACAGAAACAAGATGTTATAACAACGTGGCTCTTGTTAGGAGGTTTGGGCTCCTGTAAGAATGTGACCCGTGAACTGTGCTGTGTAGGCAGCTCACTGCGGAGTGCGGGGTCCTGTGCTGAGCTCTGCAACTCTGGGTTTTCACACACCTCCCCGGTACGCTGCTCTGATTCCGGGTGCTCTGTATTGGCAGGAAGAGAGGCAGAAACTCATGGACTTCTGCTGCTTCTATGAATTGTCGTGATGTGACCATTCTCAGTAGTAATTCCGCCTTTCCTGCTTCTGACCTTGTTTTCATAGACAAAACTTTTCATTGATAAGAATCTTCACTTCTTCCTCTCTTTGCAAAAATAAAAATAGAATAATTTGAATTGCCATAAAAAGCTGATGTTTGGGAACATCAGTGTGCTGAGAAATATTAGTTTTAGTAGTAACAGTACGTGTAGTTCTATCCTAGTGTGTCTTCTAACTCAAAACTGGTTTATCATACACAAGCTACTATGCTGTTGTCTTTATGCAACTATTCTGTATTGCTCCAAAAATGCAGGGAGATTTTGCACTTTGCATTTTATCTCTCTTCGCTTAGAAACAAACATTCTAACTGCCAATACTCTTGGCTTTTAGCGTCGAGAAGCCCGGAAACAAGAACAGGCGAACAACCCATTTTACATCAAAAGCTCTCCTTCCCCGCAGAAGGTGAGTCTGAATTCACATTTCTTGCTGGTCCCTGGGATAATTGCATTAAGGCTTTTGCTGACTGTCAGAGCTGCCGCTTCCCTCTGGGACGTTCCGATTTTCACTGCAGTTCTGATCACTTCATAGTGTGCTGACTGGAGTGGCTACCTACAACTATTTTTATAAGTCTTGTTTGTGTTGAAAAACTCCTAAATGGACTGCCCCATTTTCCTCAACATAAATCTCAAAATTTCTCTTTTGAAGTGGTGAATTATTACGAATAAAATGCCGACCACAAATTCTTCAGGGAGTTGCAACAAGCCTTCTTCAGGGCAGTAGCAGGGCTAAAAAGCTAGCTAGGAGTAGGGTCTTTTCAATAGTTGTCATCTGCCTTTAACATACAGCCTGCTACTGCACAGGATTTAGTACTGAGCTATTCCATCCCTAGCCTTTAAAATGTTCCCTTAAAGGATTAAACTGCTTGATGTTTTGAAAAGTGTCTATTTATATAGACATGCATCTGGCAATGCTCAGAATATAACAAATTTTCATTTTCCCAGCGATACCAAGACACTCCAGGTGTGGAACATATACCTGTGGTCCAGATCGACCTTTCTGTCCCCCTAAAAGTTCCAGGTAAGTGCAAATCATCATTAAAATTCATTACAGAAATGCAGTTAAGCAAAAGGAATAATTCCTCCTTAGGTTTTTAAAGGCAAGGAACATTCTTAGACTCTTAAATATCTCCTTAACTTCCATGTGTGTGAAAACAGTAGTTTGCAGTCTGAGTGCAATTCCTTTCAGGACAGTATTGGAAGTCATTGTGTGATTAATACATTGTGCAGCCAAGTCTGTAACATGTAAAGTAACCGCTGTTCTGTGTAGGAAACAGTCACTTTGGGAATGTCTTAAAGGGCCGCTGAAGGTGATCAGGAGACATTAAGTGGAATCTAATGGTAGAGATTCTATATTTGGAATAAGCTATTAAAATAGTAAGATGGCTGTATGTCTAACGGGTGGTTTGATAGAGCGCTGAAAAGCTGCTGATAAAGTGCAGTAAGTACATTGCACATGATGAGTTCACAGTGCAGATATTTAAGGCTTACTTAGAGGTTTTTCCAAACCAATTCTACTTAAAATATTGATGTTTAGATGCTCTTTGTAATCCAATTAACATGGACAAGAATCGGTGAGCAAGATCGAGCTCCGCCCTTTGGAGAGGAGTGTGGCAGTAAAGCTGCCGGAAGGGCCGTATGTGAGTTGTGTGGAAGCGCAGAGAGGTCTGATCCCTCTAATCTGAGAAGCCAGAAGAAGGGTCGCTCCTAACGTGCTGTTTCAGCGATCAGTGTCTGTGTGGACTGCAGCCTGATAGCAGTCTGGCTTCCCCCGCAGGAATGCCCATGTCTGACCAGTACGTGAAACTGGAAGAAGAGCGAAGACATAAACAGAAACTGGAGAAAGACAAGAAGAAGAAAAAACAGAAGAAGGAGAAGAGAGGTAAACATCATCGGCACAACTCTCTGCACACGGAGAGCGAGGAGGATATTGCTCCAGCTCACCATGTTGATATCATAACGGAAGAGATGCCAGAGGTCAGTTGCTTTGGTTGCTGGTCTGAGTTGATCTGTGTGCTCTTCTGGAGAGGTTTTTTTTCTTTTTTCCCAAGAACTGCCCTCCAGTCTGTATTGTTGCAGTTCAAGGGCTCTCATTTCTTGCAAAGCTGTTTAAGAAATGACTGATTGAGATAGCCCTAGGCTGTTCTTTGCAGAATAAATTATTGTCTTTTTGTGCACAAAAAGACCAAAATTGCCACTGAAGCTATTAAAAAAACCCAACAAAACAAACAATATGCATCACTGCTATAAAAGTAACACTGTCCAAATAGTCACTTCATTTATTATGCTCTGCTGCTTCGTTTTGACATTAACTTGCTGTCTAGTCAGCAGGTTTGCAGCTGATGATAATTAATTGCACATGCTAATGATGTAATCTGTATTTGTTACTAAAATTTCCTTTAATCAAAACCGAACGGCAGCAGTTCAAATCCTGCAGTTTATGAAGAATGGTTTTCTGTTCTAAATTAATCGTGTAACTCAATGCTGCATTAAAGTGCCTTGTTGGTATAACTTTGCCTGACTGCAGGCTGGCCTGTGCCAGGCTTAACAGTCCTAAAAAACTGGTTTGGGGGATGTAGAACTTCTGTTTTGAAATTGCCTGTGGTTTGTTCCTTCAGTGGACGGTCTCTATCTCTCCTGCAGAACGCTTTGCCCAGTGATGAGGATGACAAAGATCCCAATGATCCATATAAGGCCCTTGATATAGATCTGGATAAGTAAGTGAGAGTTCTATATGTGAGTTTACTCAATTGCTGACCAGAATGCGTGAGGGCAGAACCAGGGCTAAACAAGTAAAAATTATATTGTGCTGAGGGTGGTGAGAGCCTGGCCCAGGTTCCCAGAGAGGTGGTGGCTGAACCATCCCTGGAGACATCCCAGGCCAGGCTGGACGGGGCTCTGAGCAACCTGAGCTGCTGGAGATGTCCCTGTCATGGCAGGGGGGCACTGGGGGAGCTTTGATTTTTCTGTGGTTCTCTAATCATCCACACTTGGGTTCCTGCTGCAGCACAGGTGATAAATGCTGAACTGCTGAAGTAGCGGGGTTTGTGCAGGGAATCGTTTTGTGTGACTGAATGGAGTCTGAAAGCACAGACAGCATAGCCGGGATCCGACGGGAGAGAGTTAGTCTGAGCTTTTGGGTGTCCCAGTATCTCTCTGATCTAGCCCGTGTTGGCTCCAAGTGTGACATGTTTTCATCTGAGCTCAGCTCAGAACCGCTGTACACACGCCAAGCCTGTTCGTTCCACGTTGTGACCATTTGACCAGTAACACCCATTTCGTAGCATCCCCATTGCCCTGTGGATATTCAGTGTGGTTCCACTGTTGAAAAATATTGTTCTAATATGATGGAGTGAGCTGTCTATTGTAACTGTGACCAGAGTGTGGTGCCCATTCAGCTACTGGAGTTGTTTACAGAGCTCCCACCCCAGGCTGCAGCACAGCAGACAGAATCCCTGCGTGCCACGTGAGAATTAACTGACAATATTGTACATGGAGATTCGGCTTTTTGGCTGCTGTTTTGCAAAATGGCTGCACTAAAAATAATTGCGGATTTATGGTCCATGGATGCCTCCTGTAGAGTTTTGAGAACAGTGCAGGGATGTATAGCATCTCTCTGATACTGAACTTCGAAGTCTTTGCCATTCTCTGCAGTTCTCAAAGCTGGGGGGGTTTGGCCCCTCAATACTTGCAAAAAGAGTGATGCAGCGTTTTTGAAAAGTGAAGTAACGGTTTCTGAAAAACATCCTCTTTTCATGAGCTTGTCACATTCACAAAAGTATAAAAGGAAATTAATTCCTGACTACAGACCCTGTGTTTGCATGACAAGCCTCAAGAGCACAGAAAACACTGAGCAGGGTGGTTTGTGAGCACTGTGCTCCAGGAGGCATCTCTGGGTTTCTGTATGGTTTCCATCCATCCTCCTCCGTGCCACACGAGTCGCGTGTTGTCCTGTCACCTTTTCTCATGTCTCTGTCCTCTCTCTTTCTCTCTGTGCTTGCACTGCTATGTCTGTGTCACGCTCACACGCAGTCTGGTTTCAGGAAAGCCTTCCAGGTAAGAATATATCGCTAAGTGGGACAGTGTAAATACTTGAAGGGTGGTGAAACTATTGAAATAATTGACCCTTAAATGCGAGTGTATTCCGTCACTGACTTTCAGCACCAGTCCCTGTTCCTGTACAGGTATGTGTGGAACAGCTCAAAGATGAGATCTGGTTCCTGTTCAAACAGACCGGGTCTCTCTTGCCTTTACAGTGTCTGTTTTAAAGTAAAAAGTGAATTGAGTCTTGTTCTTCATGCAATATCGGCACAAAAATTAAGGCAGGTGAGACCATAGAAACCTTCCCGAACTGATGTTTGCTGCACAAATGTGAAAGTTAAGTAAAAACTGTAGGAATAGAAAACGAGGCAATTGGTGAACTTCTCAGTGATTCCTGGGCAGTGCATGGCAAGAATGGAGAAATTTCTGTCGTTTGTTTTTTCCCCAAGCAATGGATTTGGGACACAGTGTGAATCTGAACTACTTCCTCATGCTTTTTGGAAAGGGGCGTCTGAAATTAAACGCAGCTTTCTACCTGTAATGGTGAGCTCAGATTCACAGCACAGACTTCCAGAATGAAATAATTTCTTGCTGAAAATAATTTCCAATTGGAGTGATCTATTCATCAGTAACAATAAAAACGGCACAGTTCGAGGGCTGTTTGAGCCAGTGTGTCATCCCACTGCTTCGATTTCCACACTGGTGCAAATGCTTCCTACTGTTGCACATCTTCACTCTTCCTTTGAGAGCAGTTGTGCAGAAAGCAGCGTCACTCTGTGTATGTGTTTTTCTGTAGGTGTTACTGAGCCTACAAGTCCGTAGTTACCACTTTGAAGGGTAATTAGGTATCAGCAAGAACTTGGCTCTCAGTCACCTTTAAATTATTTCTATTAATTTCTAATCCACAAGGGCAGTGTCTGCAGTTACATGAATTAACTTCTGGTACAGAGTATGTGCTGATTTAAGATTTTGGGGGCTAAACTCTTTTTAAAAAAAGGTCTCTCTATTTTTAAGACCCTTAGCAGACAGTGAGAAGCTGCCAGTGCAGAGACACAGGAACGTGGAGACCCTGAAGTCACCAGACGTAGAAGCTCCCCTGGAAGAGAAGAAGAGCAAGAAACCCAAAAAGAAAGAGAAGAAACACAAAGAAAAAGAGAGAGACAAAGGAAAGAAGAAAGAGAAAGAGAAAGAGAAAAAGATAGTAGAGGAGGAAGAAGAAAAAAAGGTAATTCTCTAAGACTTGCATTATTTTAGAAACTGCAGTTATGGGCCATATTTATTGCTGTGTTTTCTTTGTTGCTTAGGAACAGTCACATTTGACAATTAAACAGCTGAATGTTTTCAACGTTTATTTCCTTAAATGTTTACAACCACAAGAGTGGGTATTTAAAGATTTTTGTTAATGAAAATAACATTTGCTTAGCTTCATAAGTTAGCAGAGTTCAGTTCACTGCAGCCTGCGCAGCTGGTCTTCCAGATCTGATTTGAACGCTGAGTTTACTGACATTTTATCTCTTCTTAAGACAGGGAACTCCTTAGCAAAGTATCTGGAACTCGCTTTTGTTCTGTATCCCATCCCCATCTACTTCAGGATCTTGCAGTGATAAAACCTGATGTTAGTTGTCAGTTACTGTGAAAACGTGAAGTATCCCTCTTGTTAACCAGGTTTCCTCTAAGATACAGCCCTGTGCTTTGAATGTCTGAAATTACCATGAGAATTGGTGGTAATTTGCAGGTACTACCAGTTCTGTCCAGGTTTGGAAGTGTGCTCAGAGGCTGAAGTTAAGCTGCTTGAACTATTTGCTCTTAAATGTATCGCAGCACCTGTATATGAGCATTCGGGAGCAATGCGTTGCTGTGAAAACTTGAGGTTTTAATTTGATCAAAACAACTATAACAGTTTTGTTTGCACTTGCAATTCAGGGGGAGGACCTGGATTTCTGGCTCTCCACTGCTCCACCCGCTGTTTCCGGTGCCCAGCCACAGGTAAGACATCAGAGCACGCAGGAGGGCTTTTCTTGCTGTGATGCGAGTGCTTTGTCACTGCAGGAGAGAAGGGGGAGATGGGCGGCGTCTCCTCGGCTTTCTGCTGGGAAGCAATGACATTTTATCTGCCCACTTTACAGTCACTGTCATTGGAGGTTTCAAGCTCATTCTGCTGTGCAGATTAGTAGAGAGAAATACAGATGCAGCTACAGGCTTGGTGGATTTTAATATTGTTGGTGGGGTTTAATCTTATATTATTAGTGTATGGTTTTATTTCCTAGTATGAGCTAGACACTAGCAATATTAATAGACATGAGAGAGACTGAAAGAAAAGGTCTCATGGATTTTGATGGGAGATTTTAGAGGAAGAGACAGGGACAGGGGATGGATTCCTTGGAGGAAATTTTTTGTATCTTGTCCTCGGGTGATCACATTAGCTGGGCTTCAGAGGCAGAAGATGAAAGGCTCGATACCGTATTAATGTAAATTTTGAAATAACAGTTGATGGGGGTGTCACTGTTAAGATTTTTTTTTGGTGTGGGATTCAGTTGTTTCAGCTGTGTTCTGTTAGTGTCATTATCCTTCTGCCTAACCACTCAGAGTGAGCCCGATGCGGGTGCTGCTGTTGTGGCTGAACCTCCAGAGGTCAAAAAGGAAGAAAGGGAAGAGCAAGACGAGGAGGAGGATGAAGGGAAGGTAAGTGGTTTAAGTTGCCGACACCCTTAGCCATATTCTCCTAGTGTCTCGTGTTCCTTAAAAAGAAGCACACAGGAATTGCCAGCGGTTCAGTGTAGTGACCACCTGCAAATAGGCAGCAGTGGAACGTTACCTCCTGGAGGAGCAATAAACACTTGAGGTTTGGTTGTTCTGTGAGTCATGGAGCAGTTTTAAAGCTGAGCTTTAAGTTGAAGAGATCTGGCCTTCTGCTGATCCCAGGCTGCGTTGGGTTGAGGCGTTGTCATCTCAGTGACCTGGGACTGAACACAGAATGACAACTGGGGTTAAGGAGTGGGAGCTCTGCTTCAGGTTCCTGCATTGCCAGGAAACTTTGTTCAGTCCAGAAGGCTCAAAGTGGAAAGATTGGTAGAGGGATCAAGATGTAATGAATAGAAATATAGTTTCTTTAAGGGTTTGTTGTAGCTGCTTCTTCTTCTTGGTAGAAATCCTCCAAGCATAAGAAGAAAAAGCACAAGAAAGAGAAAGAAGAGAAATCAAAGGATAAAAAGAAATCCAAAAAGAAGAGTCATCACAGCGAGGAGGAGCCAGCAGAGTCGGTGCAGAACGGAACACTAGACGATGAACCACTACCAGTGAGTAGCTGTGCCCTGGGGAGGAGGCAGGAGCTAAATGGGTTTGGTGGAAGGAGTGACAGCTCCTTTCAGAGAAATCAGCGATATTGCAAATATGATTTCTTCCTTGTTTTTCAGCCTATGTCCAGTTACCGCCTTCTTGCTGAAAATCCATACATTAAAATGGTGAGTGTTTTGGGTTCTGATCCAGATGTCTTCTCTTTTTGTGTTCTCTAAGAAGAGGAGATGCTCTGGGGATAGTACAGTGACTTTATGTAGCCAACATTGAACTGAACAACTGTTTAAGTCCCAGGAGGCAGAAATACAACAAAATTCCACTTCCATTCCTTTGGATGTCCTACTCAACAAGTTTTTAAGTTGATATTTTCCTGCTGCTTAGCAGTACTGTGGAGCTGATCACCAGTGTGCTTTTCATTATGCTATAGCTGTACCGAGTTACCTTCTTTTTGAAGCTTGCTTTATTCTGATCTGTGCTCTGTTCTCGTGCTTTGCTGTTTGAAGTTTCTGAATCTTTTCTGTTATTTTTTTTCCTTCATTTGCAGACCTACGATATTCAAGGAAACCTTCAGCACGATAGTCAAGTTACCGTCTCTGTTATCTTTGAGAACAAAAGCACTAGCTTCCTTAAGAGCATGGAACTAAATGTCCTGGACTCTCTCAACACTAAAATGCTCCGACCAGAAGGATCATCAGTACACGACGGGATCCCTGTGCCCTTCCAGCTCCCCCCTGGTACGCCCAGCTTTGCACATTGTGTCTAGTCCTGCACTGCCCTCCTGTGGAAAGAGTCGTTTGAACTTCTGGCCGTTTGCTGTTTTCCAGGAAGACACGGCCCTCTGCCGGGGCACTCACTGCAGAGGATAAACCTGGCAGTGCGGCTGTAAACGCGGGTGGTTCTGTGCAGCAGGAGCAAAGCCTGCGCTGTAGGGCTGGGAGTGCACAGCTGAGCTCCTTTTCCGTTGAACGTGCCAGCATCGCCAACAGGAATCCCAGTTCCGTGAGGAGCTGGCTATGAGATTTAAAATGAAACAAAGCTATAGGTCTGTGAACCGTTAGAATCCACTCTGGATTTATTCTCAAGCTATTGTCCCACCGTTTTAATGGGCAGAGGCCATGTGCAGTGAAAGTTTGTGCTTATTTGGATGGGGAGCTGAGCCTTTAAGAGATCTTAGACGTGGAGATGAAGGGTAGTGGCTTTGTACATAGTGCAGTAATACTGAACTTTGAATTTCACTTCCGTCACCGAAGAGTTAATATGAATACCGAAACGGCTCACGGGAGCCTTCTGGGGTGTAGTGACTTCAGGGTGCGTTTTGATCCCCCATGGATAGCAGCGGGGTATGTTTTTAATTCTGTATAAGGCAGTTCATGACACAGACTTGTATATTAGAAGAAAAACATAGAAACTTCAGGATTCTAGTTAGTTCTGAAAACTACCTGGAAAGCCGTCTATTTCCCAGTTATACAACCAGTTTCGATATCTTGCCGCTGTGCCATCCCTCACCCAGGCGCTCTTGCCATAACTTCGACCAAATCCCAGCTGCCGCTGCTGCTTTTCAGAGCCCGGGAGCTCAGTGCTGTAAATCCACAACAGGAATTGTGCGTGCAACTCTTCCAACTACATGGAAAACTTCAAATTTCATTCAAAAATAGTCAGTGTATAAAGCTTAGCTGCTGATGATCAGTTTATTCTAACCAAGATGTAGATATGGAACCTGTTTTCTGACCGGAATTCTCCCTCTCCTCTCTCCACGCCAGGAATCTCTAATGAAGCCCAGTTTGTGTTTACACTTCAGAGTATTGTCATGGCTCAGAAGTTAAAAGGAACGCTGTCCTTTATAGTCAAAGTAAGTGCAGCTTTAAACTCAGTGCTTCTGCTTCCTTTGGAACTGTGTGAGGGAGCTTGACCTGGGTGGAAAGCACTGCTTTCGAGCTTTGTTTTTTTAGGCATCATTTCATCTCTGCTGTGCCAGCCCATTCTGTGACGTGAGGAGTATTTTTACATGACATCTTGTGCAAAGAGTGTCCCAAATACTGCATTAAGCATGTCCTAAATTGTCATTCCTGGCAGTGTGGAAGCAACGCAGCCTGAAACGTGTGCCACATTGTCAGCTAGAAAATCACTGCCCTGGCGCGTCTGCCGGGGAGAGGAGGCCAAGCGGGTACTGAGAGATGTGACCCACAGTCTGTTCCTTCTGATCTCGGTTACCCGAAGGTCAGTTGGACGCTGCTGCCTCATTCAAGGCTGGAAAAATAATTATTAGATACAATTAATAAGGATAGAAACCCAGAACAAGAGCGAGGTTAGCTGAAGGCATTGTTTAATAAGTATAGACCTGTGTAAGACTTTGTGGGTTTCTAATCTTAATTTAGTAAAATGATCAATGAAGGAGCTGCCTGACCAGCTCGAAGGAAGTGAATGGACACCGATGTGGCAACTTCTGGGTCAGCTGTTATCTCTATTATAAGGGTTTCTTAAAAATACCATCGTAGTCCTATTTTCAGTACCAGAGAATCTGGGAGATTAATTTATTATTTTGCTGGGAAATAATGGACTGTAAAACCACATCTCCAAGCGTTAGTTTGAATTCCATCTGCTCAATATATTTCAGCAGAGTGCAATCAAAAATGCAGCCAGATCCCTCCACTCCTGTCCCTTCTCTGCTCTGGTGTACGTGCCAGCCAAGCTGCCCCAGTCTCTTCTCCAAGGGCTGTCTCAGGCTGATCCTGCGGGGTCTGTCAGAGGGAGCTGAGCCCTCGAGTTGCCTGTTTGGTGTCGGTGCCTGTTTGGATATGATGGGTGGTGCCTCCTCTTGCTGCCTCGGGGTTCCCGTTCATCTCCTTTCCTTTGGCCTGTTGCAGAATGATGAAGGTTCAACCCATGAAAAAGTAGATTTCAAATTGCACTTCAGTTGCGCTTCATACTTGATCACGACGCCTTGCTATAGGTAAGTGCTGTTCAGGGGCATGATGCCCGTGCTTTTGCTGCCCATGTGGAGCTGAGCTTTGGCTGCAGGCCGCCTCTGTGAGACACGCAGCATGCGTTCGTCTTTGGCTGCTCGTGATTGCTTTGATTACAGTTCAGTTATCTCGTGTAACGTCTGGCTGTTAAAATATGTCCAGCAATGTATTTCAAGTGATTCAGAAGGAGCTGTGTGCCCTGTGGACTGGCAGAGGTCGTGTAGCTCTGGTCGAGGTCCTGGGTACCCAGTGGAGTCTGGAGTGTCATTCACATATTCGCTGTAAACCCATTTGTGCTCCCTGAGATGTCTCAAGGTCTGCATGGGGCTAATGTGGCAGATTACACTTGAATTTCTAGTACGAGCGTTTACTTTCCTTCTTGTTTTGCAGTGATGCTTTTGCCAAGCTCCTCGAGTCTGGAGATCTGCACATGAGTTCTATTAAAGTAGATGGAATCAGCATTTCTTTCCAACATCTACTGGCAAAGATCTGTTTTCATCATCATTTTTCAGGTGAGTCTTTGATGCCGAGCTGTCTGCAGAATTCCACATCCTAAAATTTCTGCTCTGTTTGGCAAGTACAACACTCCGTGGCCTCAGCAATGACAGAAGCAGGTCGTGCCCAGATTAAATGAATTTGGGAGAGGAGTTTTTTCCTGTTTGGGAATACGTTGGTATCCTCAAAGTGTCCGATGTTCTTCCAAATGAACTCCCCCTCTGTCCCTGCGGCTTTGCTCCAGCCCAGCAAGGCACGTGGCGGGTATCACGGGATTAACTCGCGTGTCGTTAGGGCTGGGACTGTTCTCTGGAGAGTGCGTTTGATCTTCAGTGCTTCAGCCTCCCCCTTTCCCCAGCATTTTGTTTCAGTGAGGGAAAGCGTGAGCTGTTCAAGTTTGGATTTATTAATTAACACACAAGTACTGGATGAAGCAAAACAAATGGCTGTTTCATCATGCTCTGGTGTCTGCATTAGATGTTGCCTCACTGAAAGCATTTCTGGGGAAGAGATCTTCCGTTCTGATCAGTGCTTTTTGCTACAAAACATCTGCAGCTTACTTGAAAGGCAAATGACTAACCTCGTTATTGTGAAACAGCCCCATAGGAGCCAGGCACGTACAGCATCTCAACCCTGGCTGCCTCCTCCCCTGGCTCACAAGAACCTTCTGCGCCCTGAGGCCAGGCAAAGCTGCAGTTCCTCTTCACGGGACGCAAACCTTCTGTTAAAAGTTGTCCCACTAAATGAGAACTCCTCCTTTCTTTCAGTTGTGGAACGCGTTGATTCGTGTGCATCCATGTACAGTCGTTCTATCCAAGGCCATCACGTCTGCCTACTGGTAAAAAAGGTGAGAGCATTGTTAACACTCTGAAATAAGACCTGGGAGAAGCTGAGTCTGCAGCCTGTCCGATCTTAACAGAGTGAGGGAAGTATTCCTGTCTAAACCGTCCAGGGCGATGTAATTCCTCTGGCCCGCGGAGCAGGTTTTGGTTGTACCCACGGGGGTTTGGTTGCCCAGCGGGTGGGTGACGGCACCGGTGGCTTCCCCGGAGTGAGCCCGGGTCGCTCCTCTGCCGGCTGCACCGCGGCTCCCAGTCCCGAGCTTTGCTGGGGATAAAATCCTCCCTGCTTAGAAAAGGAACTAATGGATTTCTTTTTTATCCTTTTTCTTTCCAAGGGAGAGAACTCTGTATCCGTAGATGGGAAATGTAACGATTCCACCCTGCTTAGCAACTTGTTGGATGAGATGAAAGAGACATTGTCCAAGTGCTGAATATCCCTTAGAAAATACTCCAATGACAAGAAACACACCTAATGTGTAAAGACGAGCAGACCCAAGTGTTAAGTTTCTCCCTCGTACGCATGTACTATCCTGGGGCACGTGCTTTTCAGTTAACTCCACCAACGTTTGCAGTTTAGACATTTTAAGGCTGTATGTTACCTTTTTATTTCCCAACTTTTTACAAACTGTGGTGTTAACCCCTTCTAGCCCAAAGAGATCCTGGTGACATGACTGCAGGAGGGAGGGAGGGGCGGGCGCTATTTCTTCAGCAGCTGCTGCTGATCCCACGAACTTCGCCATCTGCGTGGGCCGGTGGACAAAGCAGAAGTTTATCAACAGTAGCACGGAGTCTGTTGCTTGTGCTTATTGCCAGGAAGGTTGACGTGATCCTTAGCCGTGGAATACATCTTCAGGGCTGCTGTATTGATGTATATTTTTAGCAGAGGCTGGTGCTGGACCTGAAGGCCTCTTTATTTTTTCTTTTTTTTATATATGATTTATTATTATTATTGTTATTGTTATCTCAGATCTATTGTGATCAGCATATAAACATCCTCCATCTCCTCGAGCTAATCCAAATGAGCCATGTGAGAACTGGGAGGTTTGAGTTCGTGTTTATAGCAGTTGCCTTGAGCCTTAACCTTCTTTTAGTGATGGCTGCGAGAGTAGAGAGTGAACGCATGAAACGCAGGCGGAAGGTGTTACTGTTTGGTTCTCTGCTCCTGTTTCCACCCCGCAAATGGAGCCTGTCACTCCTCTCCCCTTGGAGCAGCCTCTGCTGATGTATTTTATGAGTCCTCTTCTATTTCACATTCCTGAAAAGTCAGTGTAGCAAGAAACTGGAAATCCAAAGGGGTCTGTTCCTGCTTTTTCTGTCGTTTTGCTCACCAGCGGAGGTTGACCACGACCAGGTCAGAGCAAGCAAGCACGTGCAATCCCTTGTGCTCCGCACGGTTTGCAGGTACAGCCCTGTCCCCTCGGTGCTGTGAAATCGCAGACGTTCTCGTGTCCCCGCAGGTTTGGTGGTGCGGGTGGAACATGGGGGTCCCTCCTGCCCGGGGCTCAGGGGGAGCTGCAGACGTGTCCCAGCAGAGGGAACACGGGGAGGCTCTGCAGAGTAAAACCCGTTCTGTGCTACTGAAATCTTGCTGGAAAGGGACGTCACCGTGTCCTTTGGAGATGCTAAACTGATGTCCTTCTCCAAAATCTCTTGCTTTTGATTTTTGTTTTTTAGTTATTTTTGTTTTCACCCCCAGTTCTTTGACTTGCTGTTCCATACCCAGCAAACCGAGAACACGCGTGAACGGTTTTTTTTGAGGCAGGACCGGGAGCTGTCGGTTGCCGTTACCCGAAGGGCTGCGGCGGGTCCCTCTGTGTCCCCAGCGCCGAGCGGAACCAGAGCCCCGCGCGGGGATCGGGGCCAGGTGTCGGTCTCCTCCTCCGTGGGTGTCCGGTGCTCCGGAGTCCTGTGCTCTTGGCCCTCTGCTGCGCTGGGGTGTTTTGGCGAAGGCTGCGCTGCGGTTCTGTGCGGGCCCAGCTCTGTGCGCTGCCCCGTTCCTCCGCTGCTGGGCGTTTGGTGTTGGTCAACCTCCCTTGGTTACCGGTTTGTGTATTAGAAACTGAACATATTAAATTGTCTGAAAGGATAATGTTCCTCGATTAGTGCTTTTTTTAAATTCATGGATGAAAACTGTCACTTTAGCATGTAGAGTCTTCTCTTACAGAATCCTGTGCAGTGATTCTAGAATTTTGAAACTGTATGATGTGTTACATTCACACATTTATTTGCTATCAACATTCCCTTAAAAAAAAAAAAAAAAAGAAAAAAAACATACCACAAGCTGCTGTAATGATTTTGTGTCAAGATGATCCAATAAACTTTCAAAACAAACCTAAATGTTTGCCTTTGTAAATCATCCTTTTATAAGATCTGGTGCTGTCGCGACAGGAACTGAGACGTTTGGTTTTGCTGGTGCTCGCGGTGGTTCCCGGTAAGAGCAGAACCTCTGCAAACCGTGCTAAGGGACAGAAAGCAGCTGGGGCGCGTGGGCAGGAGCTCGGGGCTCTGCACCAGGAGATCCCGCGGCTTGCACCGACTCGTCGCCCCGGTTTTGGGAGATGAGCTGCCGCTGTGCCTGAAGTATGAGTAAAACTTAAGTAAATAAAATAAAGAAAATGGAATAAAAATAATTAAAAAGAAAATACGTAAACCAGAATAAAATAAAAACATAGAATGAAATGCAATAAAAGAGTAAAAGAAAACAAAATAGAGCACAAGAAGATAACATACAGTAAAATAATAAAATAGAAAATAGAGAATATAAACCGCGGCCCGTCCCCCGGTGCCGCCCCGCCCGCGGGAGGAGCCGACGGCCGCGAGGCGCGGGCGGGCGGTCCCTTTAAGAGGAAGTAGGGCCGGCAGCCGGCGGCCGCGCGCGGAGAGGGGCCGCGCGGGAGAGCGCGAGTCGTGCGGCGCCGGGTGGGGGGCGGAGTGCTGCGGCACGAGGGAGCTGCTTCCGCGAACCACGGATTAACTGCGACCGGCCAGGTGCGGGGAGCGGGGCCTGGGAACCGGGCTGGGGGGACATCTGGGCGGGGGGGGAGCCCGGGGCGGCCTCGGGAGGCGGCGGGGCCGGGCCCGGGGGTCCCTGTCCCCAGCAGCCCCCCCGGGGTGTCCGGGGCCGTGCGGTCACACCGGCGCGGAACCAGCGACCTGTTGAACCGGGACTTTCCACTGGTTTTTAAAAGTCATTTCTGTTTTCTCCTCGGGGGGCGGTAATTACGGGGGATTTCCGGGGGCTCCGGCTCGCTGGGCTGCGGTTCGTACCGAGGGGCCCTCAGAGCCCCCGGCGGCTTCGGCCCCAAAGCCCGGCCTAAAAACCTGGTTCTGCCCGGCTTAGAAACCTGGTTCTGCCCCTGGTTCCGTGTCCCGGAACAGAGAAGCTTCGAAGAAGCCGCAGCAGGGACGTGGCCGATGGCGGCAGCTCCCGGGAACCGTTCCCGTGTCCGGTCTCTCTGAGCACCCCAAAAATCTCAGAATAAGGACAAAAAGCAGCGCGGAGCGTAGGGGGTTTGCTGGTGTCACCGTCCTGGATACTCCTGTGGTTTATTCCACCTCTTTTCCCCGTCCTTCTCTGATCGTTTCCGCTGTAGGTAAAGGTGCAGTGCTGAGGTCAAACTCATCGGTGTTTTAAGTGCTTGGGGAGAACGGGGGTTTCTCGGCGTTTTTCTGGGCTGCGAGTCGGCTGTGGCGAGGAGAACTCGTGAGGCCCGAGAGCAGAGTTGTTCTGGCCCCTGGGCGCAGGAGCGGGGTCAGCACAGCAGCCCAGTCTGCACCTTCCAGTGAAACCGTTCCTGGAGTGGGGACGGACGGACAGGGAAGGGAAGGGAAGGGAAGGGAAGGGAAGGGAGTTCTCTGGAGAGAGGCGACCGAGGGGTTTGAGGTTGTCCAGCGTGTGCCAACGATGTTTGGAAAAAGCATTTCAGTGGTGGCCTCTGGTGCTGGTGAGGGGCAGGATCCCCTTCTCCGAGTGCCTGGAGCTGAAGAGCGGCCGTACTTTCTCCACTTCCATCCCTGCTTTGTTTAAAACCCCTTTCCAGTGCGGAAGCTTTCTGCCAAACTGCGGGGCAGGGGGGTTTTGCTGGGAGATGTGGAATTTCCCCCACCACCTGTTTATCGCAGTCCCTGGGGCCGGGTCCTTGCCCTCTGCTTCCTTTCCGGGCCTTGGGCTCACGTCCAGCTCTGCGTTTATCTGTCGCCGTTTCTTGGACTGTATATTCCACGTCTTAGATTCGCTTTCTGTCTTAGTCACGCGCTTGAAGTGAATTTGGGCAGGAGGGTGAGGCTGTGGCCGTTGAGAATGCCCAGGCAGGGGGAGAGGAGCGCGGGGGCTCGCCCCGGGCGGGTGGTGCCTTCACAGAACCTGGTGCTCTGGGGTTTTGCCGCGGAGCCGAGTCCGGGCGCTGAGCTGGTCCCCGAGCCTGGCTGGGCTCTCAGGGCCCGGGGTGCTGCTGAGCGCGCTGCCGGTCGTGCGGTCGGATGTGCCGCTGCCAGAAATGCAGGCGGGCTCTCCCGCCCCTTGGCTGAGCTTTAGGGAGCTCCAAGTGCGCTCAGCATCTTGAGCAAAGTCCTTCGGGATTTGGGTTTTCAGGCTGTTTGCCGGATGCGCCCTTGTCCACATTTGGCCCTAACGTGGCCAGTTCATTGAGGGGATGTGGAATAGCGCTGAACCAAAACCATGCGGTTTGGTCCCGTTAGTGGAGGTTGGGCTGTTGGGGCGTGCGCCGTGTTTTGTGACTCCTGGTTCTCTGTGGATGGGCCAGGGTCTCCACAGCCTCGATACACGAAGGAAAGGTGCTTCCCTTGTCGGTGAGAGCGTGTGGGGCCGGAGATTACAAAACCTGACCAGTCCTGCACACAGCGTTCAGACCTAGGGAAAGAACTGCCTTCGACTTCTGAGTTTTAATAAGCATTTTGTGAGACTTGAGCCATAAATGCTGCTGTAAGTGGATCCATAGCCAGCTTTGCTGGAGGTTTAGGGGCTTATCTTTAGAAATACGTAATATCCAGCTAATGCTTCCAATAACGAGTGCACCTTAGGCCGCGTCTTTATCCTCCCTTTTCCAGATGCCCCGCCAGGCAGAGGTGTCCGGCTCCTGCGCCTGATGAAATGGTGCAGCGCTCTTGAGCGAGTCGTTGCTCCAAGTACGTGGAGCAGAGGCCAGGAAAAGAAAAAACCGAAAAAGTTCTGCAAGTGTGCAAAGCAAAAATGTGCATCACGCTGCGGCAGCTTCGACTTCTCCCGGGAAATCGCGGGTGATGTCCCGAGGTGCCTGGCTCTGCTGTTGTTTCGGGGAGGCAGAGGTGGCGATGCTGCCGGGCCGGGCCGTGCTGGCGCTCGCCCATCCAGACCCGGCGCTGGAACCCGGGGAGCAGAACATGAGACAGATCCATCCAAAACCTGGTTCAGTTTGAAGCAAGAGCTGAGTCAGGCCCATTATTTTTTTTCAGTTCATCTTGACTGCAGGCTTCTCTCGGGGCTGCTGTCTGGGCCTTTTTCTTTTCTTCTTTTTCCTCTCGCTGTGTGGCAGGAGGTCTTGTGATGTGGTTCATCTTGAGGTGATCTCCAGCTCCACATCAGGGGGCCCATTCCTTGCCTGGAGACACGCGAACGTGTTGGATTCCTGCCACGTCTCCTCGTGGAGGGGAAGAGCAAACCTCTCGGGCATCTGCTTTCGGTGCCAAACAATAACTGCTCTTCTTCCGAAAGGACGGTCCGGCTGTGGGGAGCAGCGGGGTTTGCCGGTGGGATCGGCGCTGCTGGTCGTGTGGGCAGCTCGTGCTCCGGCCCGGGGTGAGGGAGCTCACAGCCCCGGCACCTCCCCGGGCCGGAACCCGCAGCTCCGGGCGGAATTCCTGCTCCAAACCCCTCGTACTTTTCACTTGGGTGAAAAGTCCCGAAGGTGCAGCAGATGAAACTGAGTTCTGTGTCCGGTTCTGGGCTCTCCAGTTTAAGGATGAGGAATTACTGGAGAGAGTTCAGCAGAGAGTGACGAAGATGCTGAGGGTCCTGGAGCATCTTTGTGATGAGGAGAGACTGAGAGCTGAGAGGGATGTGATCAATGGGATCGATGTCTCAGGGTGGTGTCAGAGGATGGACCAGACTGTTCAGTGGTGCCCAACGCCAGGGTGAGGGGCACCGGGCACAGACTGAAACACAGGAGGGTCCATGTGAACATGAGGAGAAACTTGTGTGCTGGGAGGTGCCAGAGCCTGGCCCAGGCTGCCCAGAGCGGTGTGGGGGCTCCTCCTTGGAGCCATTCAAACCCGCCTGGGATCCTGTGGGATCTGCTCGGTGACCCTGTGAGCAGGGCTGGGGATCCACAGAGGGCCTGCGACCCAGCCAGCCCGGGGTGCTGTGACGTTGGTTCAAAAGTATCCCTGCCCAGCAAGTACAACAAGGTGGAGCCTTCTGGGGTCCGTAATGTCCCTCTGTCTCTCGTGGCCTGCAGTGGGGCCACAGCCAGGCCGGGGACAGCCACAGGTCCTCCCGAAGGAGCAGCTGCGAAACGCGGCCCCTCAGGCCTCGAGAGCTGTCCCCAGCGCCCGTCAGCCACCCCGGCCGGTGCTGCATCCTGAAATATCTGTGCGGTTACCGTCTCTGGAGCCGTGACCCAGCTCGTCGGCTTAGCGCGGCGGATCAGCTCAGCCCCCGTGCCGCCGGAACCCAGCATCGCCAGAGGGGCGGATCGCACCGAAAATGCAAGAAAGTGGGCCCTAAACCAGTAACGCTCAGGGCTCTGATCGCTCCTGCTGCGCTGTGGTTGTGTCCGGGTTTTTAAATGAACATTTTTAGATACCAGCGTTTGCGGCCTGACCTTCTCCTTTTGGGGAAGGGAGAGCGGGACGGGTGACCTTTTGCAAAAGTTACTTTCTCGTGTGGCTTTTCCCCGCCGTGGCTGTGGGAGGGTGTCTGGAGGGACAACCCACCCTGGAAATTCAGCTTTGTTCCCTCTGCTCTGCCAGAAAGGGTCGTCCAGCCCCATCCGTGCTGGTCCCCTGACCTCCCTCCCCTCCGGATCCCCTTTTGGAGCGAGCTCCATCGCACAAAACCCGCAACTTCTCTCCCGTCATCGCCGCCTGGTCTGGGTCTAAATCCTGAGCTCAGAGTTGAGCAATAAACCGCCTGCTTGCGGTGGCTGAGAACGCCCCTCGCAGCGGGGCGACCGGCTTTCCGCTCCCAGCATTTCCATCTTGTGCTGGTTGGGTCTTATACCCCAGCTATGGCTTAATTGAACAGGGCTTTTCCCTTTATTGTATCAACTAACTTGCCTTTAAAATTGCTCTGAATGCACAGCCTTTCAGGGGAAAAAGAAGACACCAATTTAAGTTCAGTATAACTATTTTTGGATCTTTTATTGTGCTGTTTTCTCCTGTCTGTGGCGATGCAGACAGGATCTGCGTTTGCATTGCTTGGGGGCACATAAAGAGATTTTCCTTTTTCCTCAGCAGGGCCCTTTCTGGGAAGTGCTGGGGAGATCCCGGTGGTTCGTTTTCTTACTTGGGAATTTCCAGCTTGTGCAGCAGATTTAAGTCGTGGGGGGTGGCTGGTGACCAGTGGGGCTTTCTTAAAACTGACTTGGTGGTGAGATAGAAAAGGCTCTTTGTTTGCCTAAACCTTGGGAACTCAGCATTTCCAATGTGCATTCTTGAACGGCTCTGTTAAGTTTGTTGCAAAGGCCGCTGCTGAAGCAGCTCCCGAAAGAAAAATGTGGATATTTTTCAAGACCGAACTCGCTGCTGTGTCTCGGCCCAGCCTGGGGCCGGATCCGCTCGCTGCTCCTCCTGCTGCAGCTTCCGAGCGGCTTCTGCTGCAGGAGCGAGCACAGAGGAGAAACGAGGAGGCAGAAAGAGCACCCAAAAGCCTCTTCCCGTGAGGACGAGCTGTCGGGTTTGTTACCAAACCGGCTCCAAACCGCTGCCATTAGCGCCAGTCCAGCCCTGCTGCCGTAGTCGCCCCGGGCCTCGCTCGCCACGTTAAAACCTCTCCTTCGATCGCCGCAAACCGGGGCCGGCTCGTACCGAGAGGCCGGGGTGGCTGTGGGAAGGTATTTGTGCAAGGAGCGGGGGGAGTCACGGAAAAAATGTGCGTGTGACCGTCTTTGTTTTTTGTTTCAATTTATTTTGAAGCCGCTTTGCTTCTCGGGCACGCTCTGTGCATTCAGCTTTCGCTTGAAGCACTGATGCGTCTGATATTTTGTGGCTGCTCTGGTGCCGGGAGCTGTGGCGCGGGCGGTGGGGGGCGCAGTGAGCGCGGGGGGCGCGGGGTGGCCCCGCGGGCCCTCCCCAAAGGGCTGCAGTCACGAGCAGCCGCGGAAGAGCTTTTGGCCGGGCTGGGCAGGGACGCCGAGCAGCAAACCCGTGCTGCTCTCATCTCGCGGGACAGAGGGGGAACGAGAGGCTCAGACTGTTCTGAGAAACGCGGCGCTGGCCGGGTGCGCTGGGGCTCCTCTTGCGGAGGCGGCAGGATGCGCGCCGGGGTCGCCGGGGAGGGGCCGCGCTCTGAGCCCCCCCAGCCCACGGAGCCTTCGCGCTGCAGCCGCGCGTGGAGCCGGACTTTCCTCTGGTGTTAATATTTTCATTTAGCCCTCTTTTGAAAAGGGAAGCTCTTTGCCTCGGCGCCTGCGAGTGCTCGTAGAAGTTGCAGAGACCGGGCTGAGCAGTTGCGAGGGCGACGTGCCGTGGCTAGAACGCAGGTGGGAGCTCGCTGACGCGCTGGCTTGCTTCTTGTCTTCTTTTTTCTGTTTGCCCTGGCCGCTGCGAGCCCCGCGCGGCGCTGCCGGAGCAGTCGGGGGCTCGGGGGGAGTTTGGGGCCGCTGTCCCTCTGCGAGGGCAGACCCGCCGGGAACGCCGCTGCGAAACCTGGGGGGCTGCGGGGTCGCAGAGGAGCTGGTTCCAGGCTGTTTCGGAGGACGGGACCTTTTCCTGTTTAGTACCCTGTGCGAGGGGCGCGTGAGGGATATACAAGGGGTATGTGAGGGGTATACGAGGGCTATGTGAGGGGTATACGCGGCCGCCGGAGCCTGGTTTCAAAGTGAGTCAGCTCTGCGCCATCGCTGCTCCTGCCGAGGGATCGGGGCCGGCGTGAGGAGCTGCGGGGGGAGCAGAGGAGGCGGGGGGCCGGGCGGACCCCGCTGGGCGCACGGGGCAGCCGGGGGTTGGTTTGTGTGGGCCAAGGCCATCGCGGCCCGGGAGGAGTGAACAAAATGTTCCGCACGTTTGTTTGCGGGGGATTCTTTGTTTTCCTCATCTTTGAGGCTTGCAAACACCGTCCAGGTGCTCCGCGTGTCCCATATCCTGATTTTTCTGACCTTTTCTGTCTTTTCTCTGCTGCCCGAGCTGCGGCTCTGCCTGTGGCAGGAGGTGTTGGGCGTCCGATACCATCTCCCAGCAATGTCAGCGATGCTTTTGGTCTCTGTGCCTTTTTATTTCTTTTTTTTTTTTTCCTAGAGCTGACTGTTTCTTTCAGCTCAGCTGCAGTCAAAGACCGTAATTAAATAGGCTGCATCTGCTTGAAGTCTCAGCTACTCATTTTGCTAATGCCCTCAGACAGATGCTGGGTCTCAGAGACGATTGCTGCTGCGTCGAGCCGCCGGTTCTCACAAGTGGTGTAAGAGGATGTTGTTTGTGGGACAGGTGCTGCCTCAATACCAAACAAGCCACGTTAAAAGTCTCTCCACCCTGCTCAAATGACAGCCTCTTCTGGAGGATGGTCAGTGTTTGCCTCTCGATGTGCGTGGCCGAGCCCAAGGGGACGTTTTGCTCTTTCCTGGTGGTTTTTCCCCAGTTTTGCTGGCCCCGCTCGGACGCACGTCCTCGTCCCGTGGCAGGGCCAGCGCGTGGCTGCAGCCCCGGGCCAGCGCGGGCAGAGTCCCTGGAATCGGGCAAATCTGACAGAAAATAAACAGGAGCAGAGCCGGACGGTGCCTCGGGGGCCGGACGGAGGGCGATGCTCGTGCTGCTCCATGCCCTCTTGGTTTTAGAGGACGTTTCTTTCTCCGTCTCCAGTGCCAGGAGATCATTGCGTGCAGGTGTCTCTGGGACCCATTTCCTGCTGCAAACGACCGGCCCAGCGCCCGCTGCCCGCATGGCCGGTTCGGCAGCCGCTCCTGCCCGGCGCCGCCGCTGCACCGCAGGATGTGGCCAGGCCTGGCTGACACAGCCGGGCTGACACGGCCGGGCTGACACACAGTGCCGCCTCCTTCCGCCAACCGCGGCTGTGCCGCCGTCGGACGCCTCCCAAAGACGCGATTTCTGCGGGTTTGGGCTTTTTCGTCTTGTTTTTTTGACCCTCGCGCAGGGTCGCAGCAGCTTCAGCCAGTGAATTCACCTCGCAGCCCAGGGTGCGTCTCACCGAACCGCATTCAAATGATTTTTCTGGTTTCTCCCGGCGCGTATCGTGGCCGGGTCGGCAGAGGAGCGCGGAGGCGAGCGCAGAGCCCGTTCCTGCAGGAGAGGCAGCGCGGGAAACGCCGAGCCTGTTCTTAGTGGGACCAACTGAAGTGGTTTGGGTTTTCTTCCTTGCTGTAATTAAATAAGGAAACAAGAGGCCTTGGTTTAAATCTTTTTAATCTTTCTCCGGAGCAGAGCCACTGATTAGCACTATGCAGCATCTGTCAGAGCCGCGCTGAGTTGTGGCTGAGGGAGTCCTGACCTTGGATTTGGGATTTTCTGGCCAACCTTTGAGGATACCATTTACCTGTTCGAACAATGCTTAATGTAAATCTAAGTAGATTTCTGCTAGGTGAAAGGGATTTGTTCACTAGCTTTCCTACTAAATTGTGGAAACTCTTTATTTGCCAGATGGGGTAGGCCATCAGCTTTAGTTAATTTCTGTTACTTTGTTTATTTCTCTGTCCAGCACATGTAAAATAATATTTTTGGTACTCGCAGCTTTCTGCCTTGAGCTTCCCTCAAAGAGCAGCCTGACACAAATTACACGAGGGGCTGGATGTGGGAACAAAGGAGGTATAATTAGCTGCAGATAAACAGCGCTGTGCTTCTCTCCGCATCCTCTCAGATCTTAACTTGCGCCTCGCCCTCTCGGAGCCGATTCCACAGGCTGGCAGAGGAAGACGAGCTTTCCTGGTCTTCCAGCTTTCAACCAGTCTTCGACTCAAAGTGAGCTAAACTGGAAGTGAAAAAATACGCGTATGGTCTGTCTGCACCTGCGGAAGAGGCTGCGGCTGCTCTTCGAGCTGCTGTTATTTCAGGATATTCTCTTTCCGGGGGCCTGAGCTGCAACTTCTTCTTTTTCTTGCTCCCCTCCACCCTTTGTGTCTCGTCTTTATTGCTGCGACATCGCACGCAGCTCCTGTTTCGTTGGAGCGCGTCTGGCAACAGATCTGAGCTTTATTGTGGGCTGGTATTACCTCAGCTCTCAGGTGGGCTGGTTTCCAAACGGGGGGAAGCGTGGGTGAAAAATCCGATCCGGGTAAAACACAACTTGAAGTTTTACCCTTCTTCATTACTGGGTGTGTTGGAGCTGAACAGTGGGGGAGTTTTTTCCCTGTTTCTGTGGGGTTTGGGGCTCTCGGTGTCGATGGCAGCCGTGTCCTGCGAAGGCCACGCCGGGGGGCTCCTCGACGTCTCGTTTTGTCCCTTCCCGTCGCGTCTCTTCGCTCTAGGGCTGGTTCCCCGTGCTGGGAGACCTTGCGGGGGGCTCTGCCCTCAGCGCAGGTTCCCTGTGGCAGCGGAGCCGCCATCGTGCCGCGAACAGAGACAAAGGGGGAGGAAAGGGCTGGAGTCGGCGTCCCCCCCGCCCAGGGCGCAGATGGCATCCCCGACCTCTTCCTGCGGGATTTAGGCGAGGGTTCCTGTTGAGAGAGCTGCTCCTAATCGCTGCCCTTCTGTGCTCCTCGCAGATCAGGGGCAGATGAGCGGAGCGAGGTTTCTCTGAAGATCAGAGTCGCCCCGGGAAGCCGCGTCTCTCATCGCTACGGACCTGGAAGAGAAGGGAGAGAAGAAAAATGTCCCATGCGTTAAAGCAAGTGTTCAATAAAGACAAAACCTTCCGGCCCAAGCGCAAGTTTGAGCCGGGGACTCAGCGGTTTGAGCTGCACAAGAAGGCTCAAGCCTCGCTCAACGCCGGCCTGGACCTGAAAGTCGCCGTCCAGCTGCCGCCGGGCGAGGAGCAGAACGACTGGGTGGCCGTGCACGTGGTGGACTTCTTCAACCGCATCAACCTCATCTACGGCACCATCAGTGACTATTGCACCGAGCAGTCCTGCCCTGTCATGTCCGGGGGGCCCAAGTACGAGTATCGATGGCAGGATGAGCACAAGTACCGCAGACCCACGGCCCTGTCTGCTCCGCAGTACATGAACCTGCTGATGGACTGGATCGAGGTGCAGATCAACAACGAGGACATCTTCCCCACCAATGTCGGTGAGTTCGGTTCCGGTTCTGGCTGGGAGGAGGCGCTGGGGCAGAACCTTCTCCTTGGGCCTCGGGTCCCATTCTGTTCGGGAGGTGCTGTTGCACGGCTCCCCCTCGCAGCAGAGCTGTTCCCTTTCGTGTGCTCGGCGGCCAGCAGTGTGTAATAGTAAACTCTTCCGAGCAGCTGAGAAACTCCAGAGCCGTACCCAGAGCTGTACCAGGTTCCCTTGGGAGCCATGGATACCTTGAGGAAAGCCACGCTGAGCCTAGACTAGAGAAATCAGCCTCTGACCCGACTCTGGAGCGGCTCGCGCTGGACCTGGCCTCCCGACGCGGCTCTTTCCGAGCTGGTTTTAGCTTGGGCTTGGCGCACGCTCTGCGTCAGCCCGGTGATGGTGGCCACGTTTCCCTAATTACCCCTCTTGGTTATTACGGCTGGCGTGGGCTGACTGCCCTGTGGAGCCCGCGCCCCGGCTCACTCGCTGGTTGGCGTTCAGGTGTCGACACACGCGGGGGGGGGCGGCGTTTCATCTGTCACCAGGGTGATGGAAATGAGAATTTGGCCTAAAACACCTCAATCTGCATATCCAAATGCAGCGCTGGGACAAAGATGGTTGGGTTTTTTCTTTATTTTGTGTTGAATAAGATGTGAAAAGCGTGAGGGAAATATGGATCCCATTCAGAGCTGCCGTCTCCTGGGTGCAGGAGTCAGGACGCAACTGAGCTCCCTCCCTCCTGCCCGGCAAAGCTCTGGGACGCGCTTGGTCCTGTTTGGGACCCGCTGGCCACACAAACATCCCCAGGCTCCTCCGGCCCTGCCGCGACGCTGCTCGGGCCTGGTGCGAGCCGTGAAGAGCCGGTTCTTCACACAGCTGGGACTCAGAAATCCTCCCCGCCCGCTCCTCCCGCCACCCAGACGGTGCCTTTAGTCCTGACTCTTCTGCAGGACCCGCTGGGGCCTGCGAGGGTGGTGGTTCTGTTCTAAGGGTGGTGGTTCTGTTCAGGGAGACAAGTTTCTGACAGCAGGAGGATTGTGGTTTGGGTTTTTTTGTTGTTATTTTCAGCTCAGCTTTTACTAGAGTCCTCACGCTTAACGCTGATGGAAAAGCTGCAGTTCTTGCAGGCACTGAAAGGGTTTAACTAATCCTCGTTCCTCCAGAAGCGACCCGTGTGAACTTTGAACTGCAACGTTCTACTGAGGTGGCTGGTTGGGCCCCGGCTAAACAAATCCCCAAGAACCGACGTCTTTGAGGGGGACCTTAGTGCCTTTAATTTTTAACCCAAGAGCTAGAGACGTATCAAAATACGAGATAACTGTGGGGAGTTAACGGCACTGGCTGCTTCTTTTGGGAAGCTGGTTGGTCATATCTATTCTGCCCTGTTTATATAAACAGGCCAAATAGGAGCAGGAGAAAACTCCGCGGGACTGCAGCAGCTGCTGGGAATCTCTGAGCCTGGGCTCTTGCGGCGATCGATGGCGCGCGGCACTCTGTCACTTGAGAAATCCGTGAACCTTAAAGAATCGTAGCCAAACAGAAAGGAAAAAGGAGGGGGCAACTGGAAATGACCTGGGGCCGAGGCTGTTTTGTCTCGGTCTGTCCCTTTTATCCATTTATTTTGGCCCCAAGGAGGCAGTTTTAGCTTTGCTGAAGGTTTCTCCTGCTGTCTCCTCCCAGGTACCCCCTTCCCCAAGAACTTTCTCCCGGTGGTGAAGAAGATTCTCTCCAGGCTCTTCCGCGTCTTTGTCCACGTCTACATCCACCACTTCGACCGCATCACCCAGATGGGCTCGGAAGCCCACGTCAACACCTGCTACAAGCACTTTTACTACTTTGTGAAAGAATTCAATCTCATCGACACCAAGGAGCTGGAACCACTGGTGGGTGTCCCCGGGGGTCTGGGGGGTCTGCGGTGCCCGGGAGCGCTGGGGACACCGACCTGCCCAAACCGCAGCTCCCGGCGTCACCGCATGCCTGGGAAGGGTATTTGCGACTAAGCAAAGGGGAGGTGTTCTCATCCACACCCTCACCTGCAATCTGGATTTTGATTCATCATCCCTTGTCTTGTCTGTCCCTTTGACAGAAGGAAATGACCTCTCGGATGTGCCACTGAGACGAGACCTTCCTGCTCCCACCCGACGTCTCTCCCGAGGACTCCGAGTCCCCCTCCTGCATCAGAGACGTGATTCAAGGGGAGAAGAACAGAGACGTTTTGTTAAAGAAATCTATATATTTTTAATGAGTTTCAATGTAAAACTGTGATATTGCAGGAATATTTTTTTAAAGATGCTCTAGATAAACTAGTTTTTTATAGTAATTTCTATAAAAAAAAAAAAGAAAATATTTTGGGCCGCTTGGTCGAAATGCTGTTTGAGGAGGGAAGGGCCACCCTGTGCTGCTCGTCCCTGTCCCTCAGTGCAGCAGCACCGATGGAGCCGAGCCAGGCGCGTCGGATCGAGCCGTGTCGCTCGCGGTGCTGCGGCGGCAGCGGTACTGCCCTCTGGACACCCGTTTCCCACTGTGAAGGGAGCTTATGTGGGGTTTGGGGAAGAAATGCTGGTGTATGTGAATCCCCTGGGGTGCCGGTTGGTTCCGGCACCTCTTCCCCTGGCTGCGAGTCCGGTTTTTGGACAGAGCTGCTTTCCTGCTCACCCTCCGCTTGGCCTCCTGTCCCCAAGGCTTGGCCTTCCTCGGTTTCCCTCTGGAAAGTCTTGGACTTGGGTTTCTTTCATGGTCAGACCAGCACTGGTGGAGTCTGTGCTGGTGGGACCCGCTCTTGGCTCCTACACCAGCGCTGAGCTGCTCCGGGACCAGCGCCGGTGCTGCCCCACGGGGACCGGGGCCTGGGGACGCTGTCCCCACGGGGACCGGGATCCACACCGGCAGTTTGAAGCCAAGCAGGCCCGTTCCTGATGGGAACGAGCAGAGGGAAGGTGCGGGGGCAGGCGAGGGGGGGTCTTCTCAGACACCGGCACTTCCCCATCTCCTCGTGGTACGTGACCCGGCGAGAAGGAACTGGGCTGTTTAACCCACCTCACTGTGTGGACTTTTTCTGCTCCCCGTAAGGGTACGGAGCCTTCTCCCCCGTCCCCAGCAGCACGTTTCCCCTCACGGCTCGTAACCGCGGTCTCTGTGCCGCCGGCCTTGCCCGCTGCCTGCACCGGTGACTGTGACGGGAGCTTTGAGCCCCCCGGGTAGGTAGATGGGTCTACCTAAGGTTTGGGAGCGGGGTTTACAGTCGGAGAAAAGGACCAAACTGCACCACTGACCGCTTCTTCCTCACAAAGTTGTTCTGTGTCCTGGGATCTCTGTACATATGTGACTCTCTGTTTCTTGTACTATCGTTAGGACACTCGTACAGATACCACTATAGTTCTCTGAAATGGAACCAATAAATTATGTTGTATTGACATAGCACGCTCCGATTGCCAAATGTCTCGTGATTGCGCCTTCGTCAGAGGCTTCTCCATCAGCAGAGCAAACGTGGTGTGGTTGGGCTCCCGGGGCATGCGCTGGAGAGCCGGGTCCTGCGGCTGCCGAAAGCTCTTGGGGGTGCTCTGGCGCCCCGCGGTTCGACTCCTCCTCCGGTGCCGGGTCCGGCTGCTCTGCGCCCCACGCCTGCTCCCGGGGCTGCGGGGCAGAGCCGCCGTTCGTCCGGACTCGTCCGCCGTGTCCCCGCACCCGGGGCTGGTTCTCCCAGCTCTGGAACTCGGGTGGGCGCGGGCAGGGCTGAATTCAGGTGCTGGGCCCCGGGAGCGAGGCCGGGTCCCTCGTGCGAGCGGGGAAGGGCACGGACCCCGCGGGCCCGGGCGCCGGGCTGTGTTGGGCTGTGAGCGGGTGCTGGGTCAGCTCACGTCCCTTTTCGTCCGCTTCCCCGTTCACACCGACCCCGGGTGCCACAAGCGCTGTGTCTGGGGTGTGTGACACCCACGGGGCTGAGAGGCACCACCCTGCCCCCCTTTCCTTTTCTGGGGGGAAGGATCCAGCCGCTTCCACGCGGGACCAGCTCAGCCGAGGGAGGAAGGGCAGGAAAAGCACCTCTAGGTGGGAAGAGCCGCCGGGGCCGGAGCCGCCGCAGCAGCCGAGCGCGTCCCCCGCGGCGTGCGGCAGCGCAGGGGGCTGCCCCGGCGGGTCTGCGGAGCCACCGCAGCCGCCGCTCGCCCTTTCTCAGCTTCTGCCCCCGCCGGGTTTAGCTGCACCCGCACCTGTGGGTGATTTTACCGCTCGCCTCCCCAGGTGCTGGTGGGACACGCAGACCCCGCGCAGGCTTCGGCGAGAGCAGGACAGGTTTGCAGATCCGCCCCGCGGGGCCGAACTGGTGACGCGCCCGGGCTCCGGCTGCCTCCCCTTCCCAAAACACACAGATGGCAGCAGCGCTGGGCCGGGCAGGGGCTCTGCTGCGGCCATATGTTCAAAAGGAAATGTCTCTGATTTTTGGCTCTGCCTGGTGTCGCCCGCTGCTCCCGAGGAAACGCTCGCTCGCCCTGTGCCCTCTCCCGGTTGGGCTCCTCCAGCCCCGCGGCGTCAAAGAGCTCGGGACTGCGGGACCTCGACAGCAGACCCGCTGCTGTGGCCAGCGCGGCCGCCCGCCCACGCGTGCCTTGGGCCTGCGCGTGTCCCGTGTCCCATGTCCCATGTCCCGTGTCCCGTGTCCCTCCCGTCCCTCCTGTCCCATCCCAGCAGCGGAACCAGCGCCGGGCGAGTCAAACCTCCGGGTTTCTGCCCAGCAGGAAATTCCAGGTTTTTTTGCAAGATTTTTCACTTGAAAGAGAGCCAGAGCTCCAAATCCTCCCGCTCCCAGGGCAGGCAAGCTCGGCCCTCTTTGTGCCGCGGAAACAACACAAGGAAAAAGGATTTATTTTACTTTTTCCTTTCCAAAGCGGAGCAGCGGGGCGGGGGAGGAGGAAGCCCTGTGCTCCCCACAAGCAGCTGCCTTCCCAGTGCTCCTGTCCCGTGGGGAACGGGGCAGCCGTGGGTGTTTTTGGGGCCGGCCGCGCTGTCCCTGGGGGGCAGGGTGGCCACGACGGCCTCCGTTCCCCCTGCGCCCCACACCAACAATAGCGGCTTTCCGGCACGGCCCCGCGCTTTCCTGTTTTCCCTCGGCCGATCTCGGCGTGTGGGGCTCCACCGACCCACGGGGAACCCTGTCCCGGTGGCACCGAGGGGTGCAGGGACAGGCAATGCCACAGGGGACACGGCCACCCTGGGGCTGTTTCGCTGCTTGTGGATGCCGACGAAAAACAGGGTGTGGGGGCTTTGCTGCCACCAGCTCTGGCTTTGCAGCCCCCCCGAAGCTGGAGGTCTGGGGGTGCTCAGCACCCACTGAGCAGGTGGGTGGCATCAAACGCATCAAAATTTGTGTTTCCCTGAAAAACATTTGTGTGCCGCGTGCTGTGAGCTCAGGCCACGAGCTGCCAAAGCCTCCTCTCGCCGGGCACCACCGCGGCCCCTTCCCGGCCGGTGGGTTTGCTGGGGACACGTGCGCCCCCATGGCCGGAGCCAAGTGGAGCAGGGACCCCGGATTTGTGAGGCTGCTGTGACGGGGGGGCAGCGCAGGAAGGGGCTGTGGGGATGGGGACTGGGTCCCCGTGCCCTGCACAGCGGGAGCCCCCAGCCAAACTGGGCACTCGCTGCCTGCTCCCAGCTGCCTGGGGCCCGGCGCACCCGCCACGCCTGGCTGCAAACCTCGCCCACGCAGGAAGACACCGCTCGCACCTCCTGCCGCCCCCGGCCCCGGTTTGAATGTCACCAGCATCGCCCCGACACCTCCCGGGTTGGAGCCTTCGGGGACGCAGTGCAGGGGGCACCGCAGAGCGTGCAGGGAGTGGGGCGTGAGTGTGCAGGGAGGGCCGGAGCACCCAGTGAGTGAGGAACAGGAGCAGTGAGCACAGAGGGAGTGTGCAGAGTGTGCAGGATGCAGTGAGTGTTGCAGAGAGCGTGCAGAGTGTGCAGAGAGGCCAGGAATGTGCAGACAGTGAACAGCGAGCGTGGAGCATGAGCAGTGAGTGTGCAGGGAGCGTGCAGATGTGCAGGGAGCGTGCAGATGTGCAGGGAGTGGACAGAGCGTGCAAAGAGCGTGCGAGTGCACAGCAAGCGCAGAGCGAGCGTGTGCCAGGCGCGCAGCGAACACGCAGAGCTCACACGAGGGCTACACGGCAAGCAGAGAACGGGCAGCACGAGCGCAGGGAGCACACAGCGGGCGCAGAGAGGACGCAGTGACCATGCGGAGAGCGCGCAGGTGACACGCAGGACACACGCGTGTGGCACGACATGCAGCCAGCACACGGTGAACATGCGTTACACACGCAGCGCACACGCAGCACACACGCAGCGCACACAGCACACACGCAGCTCGCAGGGCTGCAAGCGCTCCAGCACCCCGCGTGACAACGGGGATCCCCTCGGGCTCACCAAGCTCCTGGCTGGCCCTGGGTGTCCCCACCGCGCCGGGCACCCTTGGGTGGCCCCCCCAGGGCTGTGAGCACCAGCGCTGCCGCCCTCTCATTACCGGCTGGGTGACCTACATGGTAGCGTGCGCAATTTTGGAGGCATGCGGCTCCTCCACCCGTGCCGGAGCTGCCCGACGGGTGCCAGCGGCCAGCGCGCCCCGTCCTCATCCCCTGTCCCTGTCCCTCCTCTGACCCTGAGCCAGGACCCTGCAAGCCCCCCTGTCCTGCAGCACCACATCTGCCCCCCCCATGCCAGCCTGGGTTAATTGGGGAACCCTCATTAGCAGCACTAACAAAGAAAGTTTTGTGGTTTTCTCTGGCTGCCCTGTTTGCAAGGGAGATGTGGGGGTGACTGTCGGGGCCCCCTCAAAAGCAGGAATTCGGGTGGATTTGGGCGGGATGAGGGGCTTGTGGGGGTGGCCAGGACCCCACCGCAGTGGCCGCACACCAGGATGGCACTGGTGGCTTTGCGGGGACTGCAAATCCCTCAGTGAAATGTCCCCAAACAGCGCGGGGGGGACAGAGCGTGACTGGGGGGCTGGGGGCGGCGCTGCTGGGGGTGGCGCAGGGACCCCCGGGGGAGGCGGCTGCGGCGAAACGGGGGCCCCGCCGGGTGCGCAATGGCGGCAGCGGGGCCGGCAGCCAATGCGCGGCGCGGCCGGTGAAGTCATGCACCGCGGTGCCGCCGCCATTGGCCCCGGCGCTGCTGCTCGGCGCAACGAGCGCGCCTGTTCTCAGCCCGGGCTGGCGTCACGCGAGGTGGGGGGGACACGGACACCCACGCCGTGACGGCCTCTCACGGAGCCACCAAGCCTGGGCTGGGGTCCCACTCCTGAGTGCCCCCCCCGCTCGCTGTGCCCAGCAGGGCCTGGGTGGCCTGCAGGGACAGGCGGACGTGACCCCGTGCCCTGCCCCCCCTCGGCACAGGCCTGGCTGTGGGGCTGAGCACTGTCCCACTCGTGGCACGCGTGGGCTGGGGGCTGCAGAAAATGAACGCAGAGCTGGGGTGTCCCTGGGTGCAGGGGGGACCCAAAGGGGTGTCCCTGTCCCTGGGTGCAGTACAGGCTGCCCGGGGGGGTCCCTGTCCCCGTGCCCAGGTGTGATGCAGGGGGCGGTTGGGGTGCCTGGGGGGGGTGTCCTTGTTCCCTGGTGCAGTGCAGGGGGGTCTGGGGTGCCCTGGCTCTGGGTGCTGTTCAAGGGGTCTCCGTCCCTGGCTGCAGCACAGGGGGGTGCCCGGTGCAGGGGGCCCCTGGGGGGTGTCCCTGTCCCCTCCTGCGGCACAGGAAAGTGTCTGGGGCGGGGGGGCGAGTCCCCGGAGCCGCACAGCGGGTCCAGCGGGGTGGGTGTGCGGGGGCGGTGTTTGCTCCCCGGTGCAGCTCGGGGGTGCCCGGGCAGGGCGTTCGTGTCGCCGGTGGGGCCCGGGCAGGGTATTTGTGTCCCCGGGGCCGGGGGGGGTGTCCCTGTCCCGGGCGCAGCG
>VWYH01000888.1:234543-245436 GCA_013399365.1 Pampusana beccarii
GCTCCTGCGCTCGGCAGCGCTGGGCTCCGCAGCCCCTGCCCGGGGCGGGGGGACACGGGCCGCCTCCTGCCCCCCGCGGCCCCCGACACCGAAGCGGGGAAGCGCCGGGGGTGCTGCCACCCAAACCGGGCAGTGGGACCCCCCTGTCCCCCCGCTCTCGGGGGTCGGGTGCATAGATCAGCCCCCCCGTGGGCCGCTGGGATGCTGCAGCAAGGCTGTGCTCCCCCCGCTGCAGCGCCCCCGGGGAGCCCCGTGGGGCGGCGGGATGGGCTGCACCATCCCCTGCTGCTCCCATTTGCCCCCAGTCTGTGAGCGGGGTGCTGGGGTGCAGCGGGCGGGGGGCTGCCCGCGGGGGGGGCTGCAGGGGCTCCCCAGGCCCAGCCCAGGATCTATTGTGCAACCAGCTCGTAGAGGCCGGATCCTGGCAGCACCAGGCACCCGTTCTCATCGTGGGGCTGCGGCTGCACCCAGGGGTGCCCGGGGCCGTCAGCCCCGTCACACAGCACCGGTCCTGGCCGCTGTCACGGTGTGGGTGTGCGGGGGGGTCAGATCCTGCCGGGTCCCATTCCCCGCTCTGGTCCCGGTGTGCGGCCGAGCGGCTTCGTGGGATCTTTGTTTAGTTTGGCTGCCGGCGCTCCGAGGGATGCTGGGAGCTCACCCGAAACCTGCCCGGCTTATTTTAGCTGACACCTAATCCTGCTTTTAAGGCTTTTTGGCCGGGGTTCGGCTCCCTCCCCATCACCCTCCCGGGTGGCCGGGGCAGGAGCAGCGGACACCTCGGCTGTGCTGATGGAGCCGCTGCACAGCGCCTGCGTCTCCCATCCCCCACACCTTTTGTGTGCGGGTGCTGCAGCAGCTGGCAGGGCCCTGGGTGTCCCCCATGTGTCCCCATGTGTCCCCAGGGTGTCCCCCGGGAGGCCTCATCCTGCCCCCAGCACAGGGGCTGCAGACAGAGCTGCTTGTCCTGGGGGGGCGGCCGCCCTGCCGCAGGGGCCGTGGCTGCAGGGGGGGCCGCGGCAGCTGAACGGCGATGCTGCCCTCTGCAAATTCAGATTTTGTTTTGAGGAGGGCAAAGCTGGCAAAGCCCTGGGCCCGAGTGTGTTTTGGCCCCAGGGATCTGGAGTGGTGCTGGGTGGGGGTTCTCCTGGCGTGGCCCCCCCACTGCAGTGGGGATCTCCCCAGAGCCGCCCCGGCAGTAAACAGGCGCTTTCTGGCTCTTTCTGGCGGCCGTGGCCGGGGTTCGCTGTTCCGTGTGCGCTGGCAGCCGGCCGGGGCACTGGGGCGGGTTTGGGAACGCTGCTGGGAGCCGCCACCTCCACCCAAACAGATTTCGTAACCCCAGCGAGGACGGGGCCCTTTTGCACCCCTTGTCCTGCAGTGGGGGGAGCGGGGCACAGAGGGCCCTGTGTCCCCTCTGGGGTGCTGGGACTGGAGCCGTCGGGGTTTGGGGTGGGGGAGGCGGCGGTTCCCACGCCCTTTGCTGGTCCAGGGCGCAGGGAGGGTTTGGGGTGGGGCCCGATCCTGGCAGGTCCCAGGTGTCCCGTGGGCACGGTGCTCACTGCAGCGGGGCTGAGCAGCTCGGGCCCACCGTGACCTTGGGGGAGCCGGGAGGACACAGGGGCTCTGGAGCCCGTCCTGCCCTGGGGCTTTTTTTCCTCCCCCTCTCACTAAAGTTCAGGCCTGGGTGGAGAGGTGGGGTTGGGTTGGAGATGTGGGGTTGGGTTGGTGCCCCAGCCCCTCTCATCATCCCCTGTTTGCTGGCATGGAGACATCACCCCGCAGCACCATCTACATCGGGTGACATGGCCTAACCCTTCCTCCTCCTCCTCCTCCTCCCGTGGCTCTCCCTTGGGCTCCGCCATGTCCTCCGCAGCAGCAGGACCTGGTGTCCTGTCCCGGTGGGGCGGGTGAGCAGAGCCTGTGCCAAGACCACGAGTGTTCCGGGCTCTGTGTCCGCACCGGGCGGCCGGTGGCAGCTGATCCGGCAGCTGCCGTCTCACTCCTGTTCTTGGCCCCCGCAGGGACAAAACCCCTTCGACCTGGAGTTCGACCAGTCCAACCACCTGGAGCCCGTCTTCAACTTCGAGTGCCCGCCCCGTCCCGGTGAGCTGCGGGTGCCCCCCGGGGGGCTGCGTCCCAGGGGCTCCTCCCATCCCCACCCCTGGCTGTTGGCCCTTTGCGCTCCCCCAAAGGCTCAGGGGGCTGTGCCGGGGGTGGCGATGCGGGTCCCGTGGGGCGGATGGGGTGACTCATGCTGGTGTTTTTGCTCTGGCACAGACATGCCTTCAAGTCAACCCATCGATATCCCTGATGCCAAGAAAAGAAACAAGAAGAAGAAGCGCTGCAGAGCCACCGACAGCTTCTCTGGCAGATTTGAAGGTGAGCGGGGCTGCCTGGGGTCCCCCCGGCCTGGGGCAGGGCTGGGCCCTCCTGGGGGGGCCGGCGGTGGCAGAGCCGGCTGCTCAGGGAGCCTCTCCCCTGCCAGACGTTTACCAGCTGCAGGAGGAGGTGCTGGGAGAAGGGGCCCACGCCAGAGTCCAGTCCTGCGTTAACCTCATCACCAACAAGGAGTATGCGGTGAAGGTAAAGCTCGTGCCGCTCAGGGCTGCAGACCCAGCTCCCTCCCGCCCCCTGCCTCAGTTTCCCTTTCTGCCCTCTGCGTCTCGGGCTCTCCTGGGTCCCACGACCACCTGGTGTTGGCCCAGGGTGACGGTTCCATGGGCTGCAGGGGAAGGAGAGGGCCAGGAGCGCGGCAGGGCCGGGCCGTGTGTGTGGCACCATCCTCTGCCACCGCCCAGCTCCGGGACCTTGGTCAACCCCCTTAGCCACACTCCTCTCCCTCTCAGTTAGGGCAGATGGGAGATTGAATTAAGGTTTAGAATGCATCTGGGGACTCAGGGCAAGCAGGGGCTGTGGTGCTGGCAGGGTGGGCAGCTCCAGCTGCTTTTGGGGCCGGGGATGGTGTCCTGTGGCCCCGCAGGCCCCCAGCCACAGCGCGAGGGGGCTGGGACAGGCCCTGTGTCAAAACGCAGCCAAACGCAAGGGGGACTGGGCTTCTCCTGCCACCCTGGAGGGACCTTTGTGTGCCCCAGGGGGGAAACTGGGGCAGCGGGGAGGGCTGCACGGCAGCAGGTGCTGGTGGGCCCGCCCTGCTCTCCCGCTGTGGGGACCCCCTGCCCACCCCGCGGTGGGGCCGCCAGGCAGCGCGTGCCAGCGGGCCCGGGGCCGGCCTGCGCGCCCTGTCACGTGGAGCTGGCCTTGGCAGCGGCTGCGGGGAGCGGCTTGGCAGGGCCGCGGGAACAGCCTGTCCTGCTGCCTTAACCCCTTCGGGCCCCCCCGCCTCCGCCCGCCCTGGGGGGCGCTGCCCGGGCCGGTGCGGTGGCCGCCAGCACCGTCCCCCCCCACCCCGGCGCCTTTTCCTGAGTGACCCCCCTTTGCGTTCCAGATCATCGAGAAGCGGCTGGGTCACATCCGCAGCAGGGTGTTCCGGGAGGTGGAGATGCTGTACCAGTGCCAGGGACACAGGTACGCGGGGCAGCCGCCGTGAGACCCCCGGGCTGCAGCCCGGCCGCCCTCCCCTTGGCCTCACCGGGGCGCCTCGAGGCTCCGTTAAACCGTTTGCCATGACAACGCAGGCCGAATTGGAGGGTGCTGGGGGGCTGAGCCGGCACTGGGATTTCTGGAGGGGGGGAGTGAGCCAGGAGGGTCTGTGAGCAATTAGGGAGCAGAGCTGAGCGCTTCAAGTCCCTTCTTCGCCCTGGAATGTGGCCGGGGGGCCCCAGCCGTGTGCTTTCAATCACTGGAAACCTTATTTTCCAGTCCTGCACGGCCCCCCCGGGGACCCGTGCTGGGTGGGGGTGCAGGGGGCTGCAGGGACCCCGGGAGGATTTTGGGGGCTGCTGGGCTGACACCACTGTCGCTGCAGGAACGTCCTGGAGCTGATCGAGTTCTTTGAGGAGGAGGAGAGGTTTTACCTGGTGTTCGAGAAGATGAGAGGAGGTGAGTGCGGTGCTGGGGAACAGGGGGAGTCGGGGTGTTTGGAGCCCCCCCGAGCCCCCGCTCTGCTCTCGCCCACCGCAGGCTCCATCCTGACCCACATCCACCGGAGACGCCACTTCAACGAGCTGGAGGCCAGCGTGGTGGTGCGGGATATCGCCAGCGCCCTGCACTTTTTGCACAACAAAGGTGAGCTGTGCCCCCCCGGGGTGCTGCCCCCCCACTCCTGCGGCGCAGGGTCAGGCCCGGCTGCATCACGAGGGTTTTTTGTGGTGCAGAGCCTGTTCCTCCGGTTCGACCGCGATTCGGGGCCAGCAGGAATTTTTTGTGCCCAGACGCAGGCGGTGATTTGGGTCAGGGAGGGAGGGGGCCCTGTGCCACCCCCAGACCTTTGGCCATGGAGGTCTTGGGGTGAATTTTTGCCTCCATCGTCTCTTCTGCCCCCGCAGGAATTGCACACAGGGATCTAAAACCAGAAAATATCCTGTGCGAGAGCCCGGACCAGGTGAGCGGGAGCAGTGGGGTGGGGGGGCAGGCCCTGCTGCAGCGCACAGGGTGCTGTGAAGATGAGATGATGAGCAGCTGGGGGGTGAGATCTGGGTCCCCAGGGGGTGCTGGGGGGTCACCGGCCGCTCCTTTTCACCCCTCCAGGTCTCCCCGGTGAAGATCTGCGACTTTGACCTGGGAAGTGGCATCAAACTCAATGGCGATTGCTCCCCCATTTCCACCCCGGAGCTGCTCACCCCGGTAAGCGTCCGGACCGGGGGGGCTGTTCTTGGAGGGGGGGTGTTCCTGGGGGGCCATCCCGGTTGCCCCACAGGCTTTGGGGGCACAGGGCTGCGTGTGGACCCCCCCGCTCGTCGCTCCCGTCGCCGGTGCCGCACGTCCCCCCGCGGCGGGCGAGATGCGGTTGCGTAACGCGGGGGGGCCGGGGGGGCTGGCGCGGCGCCCGGGCTGCCTGGGCTGCCTGAGCCTTAGCAACAGCCGCACGGCACGGCCTGCGGCGCGGGCAGAAGTGGGTCAGGAGAGGGGCGGGGGGCACCCCGCTTCCCTGGGGGCGGGAGGGGGCTGGGCCCCCCCACTGCGGGTGATGCGGTGCAGACGCCATGGGGTGGACACCCCAAAAGCTTCTGGGGTGACCCCCGCGTTGCAGGGAGCTTGTCCCCCGCTCTGGGGGGGGACACTGAGCACAGCCCCCCCGTCCCCAGAAGCCCCACTCCTCTTATCGGCGGCAGCAGGGCCCCGTGCGGGGTGTTGCCCTGCACCCCGCTGGTTTTTGGGGTGCTCACGTGCCGGGGGGCAGAGCCCGGCCAGCGCAGGGTGTGAAACAGCAGAGGCGGGGGGGCTGGATCCCCCCGGCCCCCATCCCACCGCGTTTCGCCTCCTCCGGGGGCCGGGGGCCTGTGTGAGCTGCCCCCGTTCCCTGGTTCCCGGCCCCGGTCCCTGCAGGGTTAACGTTCTGCAGGGGGGTGGTTGGGCTGGGGTTGGTTTGTTGGTTGGCTTTTTTTTTTTTTCTTCTCTTTCCTGCTGTGGCATCAGCTGCTGGAGCCTGGAGAGGCCTCTCCTCGTTAGGAGGCCTCGTTAGGGGTGATTATCTGCTGGCTGCAGCTTTTTTTTTTCTTTTTTTTTTTTTTTTTTTTTTTTTTNTTTTTTCCTGTCCCTGGGTCACGAGGCCTGGGTGCGCTGGGTGCGCTGGGTGCGCTGTGCGCTGTGGGTCACGAGCGCTGGAGCGGCCCAGAGCCCCGAGCCTGGGGACGGAGGGACTGGGCTCCGGGCTTGGGTGCCTGAGCAGCTCCGACGCCGGGCAGGGAGCGGGGAGTGCAGCCTCATCCCCGCTGCCTCATCCCCGCCGCCCGCCCGCGGTGTTTTTTGGCTGCTCCCAGGCCGTGGGGCGGATGCTGCCCCAGTGAACCGGTTGGGCGATGGTGTGGGGTGTGGGTCTGAGCTCCCCAGTGCTGCCTGGGGGTTGTTGCACCCCTTTAGAGTCACAGAATCGTTTTGGTTGGAAAAGCCCCTCAAGATCGAGTGCACCCGTTCCCCACCCTGGCACTGCCCCGTGTCCTGAGAACCTCATCTGTCTGTCCAACCCTCCAGGGATGGGGACTCCAGCACTGCCCTGGGCAGCCTGTTCCAATGCCCCACAGCCCTTTGGGGAAGAAATTGTTCCCAGATCCAACCTCAACCTCCCCTGGCACAACTTGAGGCCGTTTTCTCTCTTTAGGCCTATTTTTTGGGGGTGGCAGCCCCCCGTGGGGTGAGCCCTGGAGCGGCGGGTCTGTGGCACCCCCTGCATAGCTGGGGCTGGCGGGAATCACGGCACATCCCGAGCTGGGACAGACCCACAAGGGTCATTGAGTCCAACTTCTGTCCCTGCATAGGACAACCCCAAAGTTCACACGCATCGTGGGGTGATCTGCCCAGGAAGCAGCTGTATCTGCACCCGCATTTTGGGGAGTGCAGCTCTGTGTCTCCAGCAGGACTCCCTTGACCACCACGGTTCCTTCCCCCATCCTTTGGGGTCCCCCCGCCAAGCTGACCCCGCCTCTCCCCGCAGTGCGGCTCCGCCGAGTACATGGCCCCGGAGGTGGTGGAAGCCTTCAACGAGGAGGCGTCCATCTACGACAAGCGCTGCGACCTGTGGAGCCTGGGCGTCATCCTGTACATCATGCTGAGCGGGTACCCCCCCTTCGTGGGCCACTGCGGCTCGGACTGCGGCTGGGACCGCGGCGAGGCGTGCCACACCTGCCAGGTGCGCGGGGACCCCGGCCTCGCCGCCCCGCGCTGGTTTGGCAGCACTGCTCCTAGCCCAGCCTTGCTTTATTTTTGATTTTGTTTTTCTCTCCCAGAACATGCTGTTCGAGAGTATCCAGGAGGGGAAGTATGAGTTTCCCGACAAGGACTGGGCGCACATCTCCTTCGGGGCCAAGGACCTCATTTCCAAGCTGCTGGTGAGAGATGCCAAGAAGCGGCTCAGCGCAGCCCAGGTCCTGGAGCACCCCTGGGTGCAGGGGGTGAGTGCTGCCCCCCCTCCACGCTCCGCTCCAAACGCCGGGGTGGGGTCACCCCCCTGCGGGCTGCCCGGCTCTGACCGGCCGTGTTCCCTTGCAGTGTGCCCCGGATAACACCCTGCCGACCCCCATCATCCTGCAGAGGTGAGCGCGGGTGGCTCTGGGATGGGGGGGGACACATCCCACCCCCCCAAATCTCGCTCCTCTCCCCTCTTGCTGCTTTTCGGGGGCTCTGCTGCTGCAGCAGTTGCAGCACAAAATTCAGGTTCGAGCTGTGGTTTTGGTGCCTGATGGGTCTGGGACAAGGGGGGACACCCCAACATGACCCCAACCGCCCTCCAGCCCCCCACGCCCCACACTAAGCCCCTCGTCCCCCCCGCAGGAACAGCAGTGCCAAAGAGCTCACCTCCTTCGCCGCCGAGGCCATCGCCGTCAACCGGCAGCTGACGCGGCGCGACGAGGACGAGGAGGAGGAGGCGGAGGAGGAAGCACGACCCATCATCATCAAAGCTACCTCACGGGCCATGCAGCTCTCCCCCCCCTCCGAGTCCAAGCTGGCCAAGCGGCGGCAGAAGAGCAGCCTGGCCAAGGCGGTGGCCACCGGGCAGCACCTGGTGGCCCCGCTGGTCCTGGTGGCCGACCAAGCCTGAGCTGTGCCCTCGGACCCTGCTGTACCCGCATCCCCCTCCTCTCTTTCGTTCTTCCCCCCCCCCGCCACGATCCCCCCGTTTCTGGCTGGAGACAAGATCAGGACTCGTCCCTGTGGCTGGTTTCCAAGGTTTTGCTGATCTTGTGGGTCTGGAGGTGGGAGGGTTTAAGATCATTTTTCTTTTTTTTTTAGAGGTATTAAGTCGAGCATGAGGTTGCTTCACCCAGGGCACACTCAAGGACGCCTGACAGACACACGGACTTTTGTTTCCTGACTCTTGGTTTCTCCTCTGACATTTTTCCCCCCTCCCTGACACCAAAGGACTCTTTGTACCCGCGGCTGCTTTGACGATTTCAGCTCATTTCATACTGTGAACAAAGGACCCTCGGTCGCGTTTTCAACAATGGGAGTCGCGTTTTAACCTCCTCCCTCCCCTTGGAGCTGCAGGTCTTTTCTCTGATGTTGGGGTAGATCCCTCTAAAGCCCCTTCCCAGGGTCCGGGAGGCACCTCCTGGGCGCGGGGAGCCCCTCGGTCCCGCGGTCGGGGGCGTCGTGCAGGGAGCCGCTCGGGCTGGGGGAGCCGGTGCCAGCGAGGGAGCAGCGCCCGTCCCGCCCCCTCTCCTCGGCTGCCCGCTTCCAGAATAAGCTATTCACCCCCTTTTTTTCTTTTTTTTAATTATTATTGTTGGTTTTAAACTGCTAGCTGTGCTTCTCTCCAGGGCACGGAGAAACGTCTTCCTTTCCTCCCATGCTCCGACCGGCGGCTCCCTGGGGTAAGGTCAGAGCCGGGGGGTGCACAAGCACTGGGGGGCCGTGGTGACGCACCGGCCTGTGTGTTGCACCCCTGTTTTTTAGGGGGGGTCACCAGTGTCTGCACCCTCACACCCTCAAGGAGGGCTGGGGTCTCCAGGGTGGCCGGAGCAGCCAAAAAGTCTCTTTGGGAATAGCGGGGTGCTCCATGCAAAGGGGAGGACCCCCCCTTGAAGAGTGCTGGGAGCTGTAGGAGGGTGGTGTGACCCGGTGTGGCCTCGGGCTGGCCCCGGGGCCGGCGGCGCGGAGTTTGGGGTGCAGGGGGTGCCGGGGGTGCCGGCGGGCGAGCAGCCGGGCTGGTGGCAGCGCCCAAGGGACGAGGCGTGGGGGGCACCCTGGGGATGGGGGGCGAAGGTTTGGGGTCAGGGCGGTGCGTGGGGTGACCGGTGTCTGGGTGTGATGTTCACGCGTGTTCACGCGTGTTCATGTGTGTGCCCGCATGCCCTTTCGGGGGCGCTGGCTTTGGGGAAGGGAGGGATTCGGGATGCTGAATTGCAATGAGGTTTCTGGCGTGGCCCTGGGCAGGTGGTGCCTCAGCCCCCCCAAAGCGCCCCCTGCACCCCGCAAACCTGCGCCCCCCACCGCGGGTGGTGCCGCCCGCTGCCGTCCCCGTGCCCCCGTTCGTTAGTGATCTCCTCTCCCTTCCCGCTCGATGCTTTGGCTTTATCTTTTGAAAAAGCAGCCTCGGCCCGTGGTGTGCACAGGTGAAGCTTGGGGAGCTTTGAGCTGGGGAAGGGGCTTCCCGGGGTCTTCGGCTGAAGACAGTCACTGTCTCAAAGAAAAGTTCTCCTTTTTATTTTTAAGACTGCTGACAGCAATACTATGCAATATGTGTTGGTTTTTGTTTCAGGGAGGTGTGTGTGAGTTATCTCGGGAGATGATGATCTCGGGTGTTGCTGGAGTTTGGGGCAGGGACTGTGCTTTCTCCCCCTCCCTGGCCCTTCTGAGCGGCACCGGTGGGTTGGGGAGGGCGGCTCCCCCCTACACCACCTCGTGCTTGCGATCCGCCCTCCCCGGTGCCCCCGGCCCCACCGCCAGTGGAGCACAAGGGCAGGGCCCCCGCAGGCACCTCGGCACCCCAGAGAGGGCTCCTTTAGAGGAAAAAAGCAAACGAAAAAATCCATCTTGATTGTACATTGTTACTTTTTATAGCTTATTTTGTTTTATCAGTTGTAGATAATTCCTTGTTGTCTTATATTAAGAAATACTTGAATGATGTGCAGTACGCGATGCCTTGAGCTGGTATTGTGGGCGCTGTTGTCAACGCTGCACGCCGCAGCCTTTTGTTTTTAAACAAAATCATGGGAAGGGGCGGCGGGGGGGATGTCTCTGAAGTTTTTTTTTTGTCCCCCCGTGCTTTTGTTGGCAAACGGAGTTTCTCCCTTTTCCCATGCGTAAGACCTATCTCTTTATATATATAAACCCAGGCTTTTCCGAAGGCTGGCGTGACGGGTCTGCGCGCGAGGTCGTCACCGTGGCCGCGTTGCCGCGGGTGTTGGTACCGGGGGACGGGGGCGCTGGGGGGCACGCGGGCTCTTTGCTGGGTGTTCTGCCCAGGCTTGGCTTCGCATTTCAGCTCGGGGGGGTTTGGTTAGACCGTGGGGCCCGGTGCTCCGGAGCGGGGGGGGCTGTGTGTTTTAGGGGAGCCTCAACTGCCTCCCGAGCTGGGGTCGGCTCTGAAGCGCCTGCGGCCCCGTGGGTGCCTCGGGGCCGTGCTCGTGCCAGGCTCGGCCGCCCCCTCTCCCCGGGCGGTTTCCAGAGAGGTGCTCCCCGACCCACAGCCCCGCGGGTCTGTGCCCGGCCCAGCCCCCTCCCCCTCACCTTTCCTCCCCCTCATCTTCTTTCCAGGGCCCCCCCCCCCCCCTACCCCAGAGCATCTGTCCTGGAAACCAACTTCAAAAAAAATTATTATTTTTTTTTTTAAAGCTGGAAATTTTAAGCGTTTTGGCTTCCTCTCCTTTCCCCCCACCCTTCCTTCAGCCGACTAACTCGACTTAGAACCGGTTAGAAACGTTTACTGTGAAGCTAACATTTTTTGTATCGAAACAGGAGAAGCTTTCTCCGCTTTACAATTGATGAAGACTGCCAAAGCTGGTTCGACATGAGTCGCGTTAGTTGGTTTGTACAACAGCGGCCTCTGCTTGGGGGCCGGCTGGAAAACAAAAATGAAAAAAAAAAAAAAAAAAAAAAAAAAAAAAAAAAAAAAAAAAAAAACAAACCCCAAAAAAAATAAAAAAAAAAAAAAAAGAAAAACACACAAAAACAAGCACTTTACTGTATGTACCAGGTGAACTGATACAGCTGAATTGAAGTTTTCCTTTATAACAATTGTTGATGCCAGAATTTTGTATTCTGTTTTGTAAGAATTTAATAAAAATGCATTGAGACCTTCCGTGGTTGGTGTGGGGCTGCGGGGGGCGATGGGGGCGG
>VWYH01000888.1:249318-299385 GCA_013399365.1 Pampusana beccarii
GGCCCGTGCGCCCTGCGGGGGCCGTGCGGGGTCCCGGGGCTCGGCACAGGCCGTGTGCTGGGTGCGGGTTTGCCGTGGGGGGCCCGGGGGTCCCCGCCGTGCGGGGCTGCGCCAGCGGAGGGGGTGCGGGGTTCGTGCTTTGTGCGTCGCTCGTGAAGGAGACACGGGGGCGGGAAACTTCACCCCGCGGGTTGTCGGCCGTGGGGGGGGGCGCAGGCCCAGCCAGGCCCGGCCGGACAGACCCGGGCCGGACAGACCCGGCCCCTGGTGCGGGGGGGCTCTGCCCATTGTGTGCCCGGTCCCTGTCACCTCACATCTCCCCCAGCACTCGGATGGGTTTTGTGTTTGTTTTTGCGGTCACCAGGTCCGGCTTTGGGCCCGAGTGTTGTTCCCCGGGGGTGGATGTGACTGGGGCAAGCGCAGCGAGGTAGAAAACCCAAATCCCTGGATTTTGCCCAGAGGCAATCCTTGTTTTCTGTGGGGAGTCGGGGAGAGGAGGGACAGTCTCCAAGGCCGCCTGGTCTCTGCGACAGACACAGGAGTCGCTGAGAGGGCTGGGGATGGAAAGGAAGCAGCAATGATTTGAGAACCCAAATTTCTGCCACGTTCCCCTTTAAAAAACCCTTTATTGAATATTTTCTGAAGGCCCGTATTTTTTTGGGGGGGGGAGTCATCCACCGCTATAAAACAATCTCCCGATTCTAGAAGCGCTGTATGGAGGATGACACCTGGGCACGGGGTGAGCGGCCGAGGTTGGTGTTCGAGGCCGAGCTGCCATTTGAGAGTTCTGCTTTGATTTGGGGGGTGGGAAGGGACCTGCTTTGATTTGGGGGTGGGAAGGGACCTGCTTTGATTTGGGGGTGGGAAGGCTGACCGGTGCTTGGCAAAGGGAGCCTCACTCCAAGCTGCTTCGAATGATCGGTTTTCTCACACGTGCTCATGGTCGTTTCCCCTTCAGATTTCCCTTTTTCTTTCGCTTTCCAAATGCTTTCCACACTTGTTCTAGGCTGATATGAGCGTTTAGGGTGTTAGTTCTTTTATAATTCAAAACTTAATTAGTATTTGGGTAAGCTTGCTCCTGTTCTGAGAACTAGGCTTGTAGGTGGGGAGGGGCAATGTTCAGCCCAGAAATAAATGGAAAATAAATGAAGCTTTAAAAAAAAAAATAGCCCCAAAGTGAAATGCTACTTAATTGCTCTGAAATCCATCTGGTGCTCTGGGTGGTAAAGATAGAATAGAGCGTGTCATGCCGTGACATCCCACTTACGGATTATAGAGATTTTAGTAAAACTTGCCTTATGATGATATTACAGTTGGGATATCCTGATGATTCATGAAGCACGGTGGTTATTTCAGAAACAGCTTAAAATAAAACCACCCAGACCCCTTCTGCGCTCAGTGCTCCCACAGCAGAAGATGTTTTGCGCTGGAATTGAGTCGCAAAGCAGCCATGAATTTAGTTCGAGAGGCACCGTGTTGCTTCGGCAACCGAGGGCAGATGTTCACGCTGTGGTGCTTGGTGTCTGAAATAGCGCACGGTTGACAGGTATTTCCACAGCCTGGTTTTATTGTGTTAATTCTCCCACTGGGCCAGGTGTAAAGCGTGGCTGTGGTACGAGCGTGTCCTAAACGGGGATTTTGGCCAGTGGTGCCTCGAGGAGCGCTCTGCAGTGTCTCACTCTGGTATCGCTGTGGCTACGTGGTGCGGTAGAAATTGCCGACTTGGGCAGCAAACTGGTCAGCGCAAAAGATCTGAGAGTCGCAGGCGGGCTCCCTGGTCGGGCTCCGCAGGAGGGAGCGGAGCAGGGGTTGTGTTATCCATAGGTTGAGGTTGCTAGATGGCACGTGTGCTGGGCGGTCGCAGGTGAAGTCCATGTGTGGTGGTGGTGCAGGAAGGAGGATTCTAGAGTGAAATAACGGTAGGCTCAGGTGTGTTTCTAAGAGCTGCAGCAGTTTGTATAAAGCTGTAGGAGCAGACAACAGATATTTCACATAGCAACCAAGAGCAACCGTTCATTTTGTGTGCGGAAGCCCTGTTGACTGAAGGTGCATCTGTCCAAGCATGTGTCCTGCGAAGCGTCCGCAGCCTCGATCAGACATTTTCCACCGTCAGGAGGCACCAGACCCTGTAGAAGTTGGTTTTGTACCCTGGAGCAACCCCGTCTCTGCACTGTGGGCTCGTCCCCTCTCGCTGCGGAATCAGCCATGAAGAAGCTGGCATGGCCTGAAGGTTTTTTGCTGTCAAGGCTATCAAAGCGCCGGCCCGAGCAGGCTGCCTCCGAGCCCCACAGCGCTGGCGTGGCCAAGGCCTCGATTAGCCCCAGCAGTAGGACAGGAGGTCTTTTTTTTTTCTTGTCTTTTTCCGGACCCGCTTCATCGAGCACAACAGCAAGATTAGAAACGTCTAAACTTCACCAGCCAGGCGCTGCGTGGGTGCCATAATTGAACTTGTTAATTGGCCAGAAAACATGACCCAAAAGGGACCAGGACAAGCATATGGTGCTGCCCCCCTGTGTGCTCCAGCCTGGGGACAGTCTGAGTAGGTTTGTGGTCGCTGTTGCCAGGTTTCTCTTCTGGGCTCCTCCTGCCTTTCAGATGCGTATTAACCCGCAGCACCTGCAGCATCGCGTGCCGGGTGTCCCACCACTCGTTTTCTGGGGTTGCATGTGAAGAGCTTCTCCTGGGGGTTTAGAACCTGCCTCCTGCTCGTTTCACCTGCTGTCTCTGCTCCTCGCTGGAAGGGCAGCCAGCAAACAGTCGTCGTTCATTAGCTGCTCGTCAGCTGCGGTTTCACCGAGCTCCCGCGCGTCACGCGTTGCTCTGTTCCCATGTCAGCTCTTCTGGAATAAGAGATATTGTGAGATTTCTCCACAGCGGAGCAGGCTGAGGAGAGAGGTGGTGTGCAGGTTTAAGAAAATCAGGCTGGCTTGTCCTGGAGTGAAATGGAAGCAAACATTTGAGAGGTTTTTTTAATGAATGCCCTTTTAAAATTGTTTCTGCAGGCTGTCTGCTCATTGAGGCTGTGTAGTGTGCTGGCTGTGAGAATTAAAACTTTAAAGTGCAATTAATTGATGTTAATTTTTAGTAGCAAATAATGCCTGCGATTGTCTCACCACCATCGCCGCTTTTGTAGCAACAAGGATTTTCATTTCATCTGGCAATTCTAGTGTTGTGAAGAAGGTTTTGTATTTGTTCTTGACATTCTCCTTCAGAATTGTTTAATAGAAATATGCATGTGTGTACTTTTTTAATCGCTGTGGTTTGTCCCCAGCTCTCTTAACCCATCAGAAACAATGCAACGCAGCTCGTCAGTCAAACGGTCCGTCACCGCAAACGAGCCTGGCGCGTCCACGGCTCTTCGCCCCATTGTGTGCGTGGAGGGTCCTCTGCTTGGGAGGGGAGGGAAAAGTGAGAAAATGAACTTTTTTTTTTTAAAGGAAAAGAAAAAAAGCTTCTGTGGCATTTCCTGCTGCAGCAAAACCCCCCTCTGTCGATGGGTTTTTCTTGGGTCCGGGTGCTGGAGGTTTCTGTCTCGTGCCTTCCGTACGGTTTTCTGCCGGCGGTTCTGTCGAAGCGTGTCCAGCTCTGCCGCGGCCCCTGGGTCGCCCAGCCTGGCAGAAGCCGTTGCCGTACCGGCCGCTGCAGCCCGCTCTGCTCGGCGCCCCGCGCCAGCTCTGACCCGCGTGTGTTTAACGCGCGGGAGCTGCTTGGTTCAGACACCAGCGGCAAGATCGCTTTACAGGGAAAAACCCCTCTCTGCGTTTTCCAACAGTGGAAGTTCTCAAAATGGCTTTTTTAAGGCATGAAGCAGGTTCAGCAGCTTAAATATACACACGTGGTCCAGGTCTGTGTCTCCTCCTAAAACAGGAGTTGGTGTTTATCAGAGAGGGAAATCATCTCATTTACATGGGAGCGCTGGAACATTATTTTCAGTCTCAAGAATTGTGGGAATTCTTGCCCCCTCTTTCTTTAGGGCTGATAAGGGTTTGTGTGCACCCAGCAGTGCTCGTTTGCTTCGAGTGGGGCTTTCTCAGCGTTCTGGCTGAGCTGAGGAGGGTTTTGTGTGGAAGGGGCTGTCGGCGTGTCCGGGGTGGCAGCTCACGTGTGTCTGCAGCTCCGGTGGTGCTGCCAGTGGAATTGGAACGTTTTAAGGGCTTGTTCTGCTGTCACCGAGGGTGCTGAGGGGAAGGGAGGACGGGTGGTGTGTAGTGACAGGTTTTTCCCTAGGTTTTCAGTACATGATGGTGGGGAATTGCATCAAGACTTGGGCTCTGTTCGCTAGAAGAACCTGAGTTCTTTAACTTCACTGTTTCTTGGCTTTTCAACCTCAGAGATCGTCCACAGGCTCCTGAGAGGACTTTGCAAAGCAGCCGCATATATTCTGTTCCGTGATGCACACGATCTTTGGGGAACCATTACTGTGTTGTATACTGGGACAGGGCTCAAAAGAAGATTGCTTGCAACTTTGGTGTTTTTGCAGTAAACGAACAGAAAGCCCGGCACTCCCTTCTGTTGCAAAACATTATTGCTTTAACGCTGGGAAGGATTTGCTTTCCCTGGGGGTGCCCTTGGGGAACAGCAACTAGCCTGGGGATTTTTTTTTTTTTTTAGAAAATGAATATGGTTTAACATCAGTTTTTCTTTTTGCTTGTTGTTGTTTTTTTTAACGTTAGGTTTGTGCTGGCCGTGGGCAGCGCGGTCTTCGATGCGATGTTCAATGGTGGAATGGCCACGACTTCTACGGAGATTGAGCTGCCTGACGTGGAGCCTGCTGCCTTCCTCGCTCTGCTCAAGTAAGCGGCTTCTAACGTACCCTGTAACCCCAATGAACACACTGATTGTAGAGAAGGATATTTTTAATGACAGCAGTGAACCATTTTGCAGAGTGGAGATCATTGAGTTTCTAAATAAAACGCCTTTTTGTTGATCTGTTCAAGGGCGTTTAAATGCTGGCGTCAAATCGCTCTTTTCCTGGGGAAAAGTCTGGTGGAGCTGCTGCACAAAAATATCTGACTCCCTCCATGTTTTCCGTTAGCAATAGTTAGATGAATATGCCCTCCTGCTGCTGATCAGCAGTATGGGCAAAACTAAGCTGTGTAGCTTATAATTTTGTAAATATGTAGTTACATATAGTTACACCATGCAGACGCAGCAATGGGAGGTGTTCTGGTCAGCAAGTCGAATAAGTGCACGTGCTGACCCTTGTAGTTCTGTTGATATTCACCTGTTCAGACATTTTCTCACACATTCTTGTTCATCGTTACTGGTGTGAAAACCCTCCATCTCTCCAGTACAGGAAACAGGGCCAGGAAGATGGGCAGAATTACAAACATGTTTTTTAATGCATTTCAAGGGTTTTTACCTTGTGATCTTATTGACTTCACTGGAGCAGTGTTTTGTTGGCATGTTTTCAGATTTCTTTATTCAGACGAAGTGCAGATTGGACCAGAGACTGTTATGACAACGCTTTACACAGCTAAAAAATATGCAGTTCCAGCCCTTGAAGCTCATTGTGTGGAGTTTCTTAAAAAAAACCTCCGAGCAGACAACGCATTCATGCTGTTAACACAGGTGAGTTCGCAATCATTTGCGTTAAGTCCCTTGAGCAAGGTCCATCACAGTACAAAACTGGAAGTTGTCTGAGTGTTACGGAGTTGATTGTCCAAAATGGAGCGGTTCTGTGTTGTTTTGAATTCTTCCTTGCAGGAGTCCAGTGCTGCTGAGCAGGGCCCAGCGCGCTCAGGTGTGCTGGCCCTGGGGGATCGTCCTGTCTTGCCCAGCAGATCTGTCTGCTGGATTTTTTTCTCCCTTGGCAGGATCACGAGCGTCCTTCAGGCTCTGATTGTAGCTACTGCATCGGTGGCAGTGTCTGCAGCAGCGGTTTTTGCAGAAATTGAAGCTTACGCTAACATGTCTTGGTGGTCCAGGGGCATCTGAATTGGTAGAGAAATAGTTAAGAGACTGCACTTAAGCTGCACAGAGAGATTCTGAGCAGCTTCCCAAGCTGTGTGCAAGCTTTGTGTGGAATAGTAACCTCATTTGGAGGGGATTCTTTAAGGTAACTAGATTAGAGTAGCTGTTTCTTTGCAAAACATGCAAAAGCACTGAGCAGGTTGTGTACCCTGCGGGGTTGTGCGCATCTCTCTGGGACTCGAGCTAAGGCGTTGCTGGTAATACATGAGATCTGTGCGACTGTTCTTACAGAACAAACTGGCTCTGCGTGTTCCTAGGGCGAGCAGGCCCGGAGTCATTGGACAGAACTTCCTTTTAAATATACAAATTATGTAGTAAAAACTACCCATGCTCAGCAGACATAGTCAGTATGGTGCTAGAAAGCACTATAACCACGTTCACTGATGTGACGGTAAAACAAAGATGTGCCTGAAGACACACAGAATGAAACCAGGGCTGGTGCCCAATGCGGATTTTTCTCATGTTTTCTTGTCCTGCTTAGCTGCTTGTGAAAGGCGCTGCAGCACAGCGGGTTCGGGATGCGCTCAGGCGTGGTGTTGGTAGCAGAGATGGGCTCTGGGGAAGAAAGGGGGTCTTTATTTAGTGTAAAGTTCAAAATACCTTTTGTATTAATGACTGCTTCTTCATTACTAGGCAAGGCTTTTTGATGAGCCTCAGCTGGCCAGCCTGTGCCTGGAGAACATCGACAAGAACACGTCGGATGCCATCAACGCAGAGGGGTTTACAGACATCGACCTGGGTGAGCCGCTTTCCCTCCTCCCTCTTCCTGCTTTCATAACGAAGTTGTCACAGGTTAATACTTGGCACTTCTCTTTCGTGGCTTTGCTGTTCTGGACAAGCCGTTGGACGAACAGTCTCTGGCGTTAGCAAAGAGCACGCTCGCTCGCAGAAATACTCTGGAATCTGCTTATTTGGTGCAACTTGATTTTTCTGGGCACGACACAAAGCCTGTTTCCTCTGTTGATGTTGGCAGGTTGGGGTGGGTGTAACTTGCCTTTTGTGGAGTTGGCATTCTTCACCGAGCGTCAGATTTTGGAGTTAAAAAGGTGTTGCGTTTTTTGAAGCAAGAACTGGCTGTTTTAATTATCATATGCAGTTTCCAAACTTGCTGTCTGCAGTCAATAAACTTTAGCATTCAGACTTCAGCCTTCTTCTAATGAGATGGACTGTGGAGGTAAGGCACGGGTAACTTTCTGGCTTTCACGCTGCGTGCTTCATCCAAATTTGACGTCAAGTAGGTTGCAATTCATCCTACTGTGCTTCCATTAACGTGCCAATTAAATGGGCACCGTTTTCTGCTCCAGTGAGTTATTTCCTTATGGAATATGCAGATTTATCTTCCTCAGCGGCTGCAGGCAGCACTTCTGGGAGATGCTGTTTTTAAAACTGCTTCTCTTTTAGTTGGCTGTACATAGGGTACTTCTGGCAGGTGAAATGGGGTGATTTGGGTCAGTGCCTGAATTTGTCCGTGTCTGTCGTGCCTTGCAGACACCCTGGTCGCGGTGCTGGAGAGGGACACCCTGGGGATCCGGGAGGTTCGTTTGTTTAACGCGGTGGTTCGCTGGTCGGAGGCCGAGTGTCAACGGCAGCAGCTTCAGGTGATTCCAGAGAACAAGCGGAAAGTTCTGGGCAAAGCGCTTTCTCTTATCCGCTTCCCGTTGATGACTATTGAGGAGTTTGCAGCAGGTAACTGAACAAAAGGAGTTTCTGGCAATCCTGCTCTTTGCTTTCTCTGGACTACATGAAAATGAATTTTCTCTGTGTATGCTGTAGTAATTTAACTTTGAGATTATCCCCCATTCCCACTGATCTACAAAATCTGCTGTATAAATGTTGTGGCCATCCCTGACCGTTCACTCTTGTTGAGCGATGTAGAGTACAGGCTCCAGCAGGTAGGAGCAAGTCGGGTCGTAGCTGATTGATTGTGCTCACAGTGTGTTTAGGTGGCGGTTTTCTCATTCAGCTCAGAGCAAAGATCTAGCCCGGGGCTCACACTTCCCGCTCTGACCATTCCGAGCGTTTGAACTACACAAAGCTAACGGAGTTGCAAAGAATTGGTGCTGATTGCTCCCAAAGAGAAAGGAGGCTGGTTCTCCCCGTCCTCTGTTTGGTGCCGCCTGTAACGCAGTGCTGGCCTTGGCCGTTCAGAGCAGAGCCCCAAACCAGAAAAACTTTCAAAACCTTCTTTGAGCTGAAGGGTCGGTGTTGTTTAATCTGTGTCTCAAAGCATTTTTCAGTTTATGTTAAGATTTTGATCTATGAAGATGTCTAAATCATTTAACAGTTTTGACTGAAGATTTTTTTTCAGTTTTGTCTTCATTGCCTGTTGTCTTTGACTTCCTACTGTGGTGATTCTCTGGGGATTAAAACTGGCCATCAGCTTAAATTTGGAGCTTAAATAGTTTTCATTCTAGAAGACACTGTGGAGCCATTTTCAAAACTTAAACTTGTTCTAGGCTGCAGTTCTCTGTACAAAGAAGCAAAACCAGTCACTGACACCATTTCCTTTGCAAATCGCTTCTCAAGGCAGAGATGGTGTCAGCTTATCGACAGCCAATATTGTACGTACTTCAAGATGAAGGAGTAAATCTGTGCTTGAAACTCAGTACCCACCTTCTGTTTCTTTCAACCCTTCCTTCAGATCTTGACTCCTTCCATCTCGCTGGGATAGACCTTTAACCTGAAAGATGAACAAAAGAAGCCCCGAGCCTGAGAGGCTGCACCGCTCAGCTGTTCTTAAACAAGGGTCTATCTTGGAGTTGCTTTGGCTTTGTCCTTTTTCTGAGTGACTCTGATTTTTTTGGTGATCACAGCAGAAGCAGGAGAGGGAAACCAAGAAAAAAAAAAAAAAGAAAAATGATTTTTGCAGTCAGTTTGTTGTATAATCTGGGATCAAACATGGAGTTTTGTGTGAAGATGTTTTAACTGGCAAACGTGTCACTCCCTTCCCTTAGAGCAAGTAATTTGAGAATCGAATTCCAGCAACACAAGATAAGTTCAGACATGATCAATGACGACTGATTTTTGCTGAGCAAGGTATCCATGAGCTTATTTATCTGTTAGCAGTCAGCTTCCTTAAATTCTTTCATATCTGCGTATTGCAGCCTTGGACCACCCTGTGTCTGCAGAACGTCGTGCTGAATTTAACCAGCTACAAGTCGTTTTGGACCAACAAGTAGCTCAGAGCACTTAATGCCATTGTTTCTCCAGTATGAAGTGCTCTTGTTTCTGTTAAAAGCCTCTTGCAAACAGAGGTGCAGAGCAGCATTTGGCTCTTATGCTAAAAGACCAGTTTTTACCCAGTTCCACTTTTGAAAAATATTCCAAGTAGTTTCCAAAACTTGAATTTAGCATCACTTTGGAAAAACTATCGAGTCACCGGGAAAAAAAGATAAGAATGTGTTTCAACTCTTGTGAAAATTGCTAGCGTTTTTCCCTCAGTTCTGTAATAAAGGTATTAAAAAAAAACAGATAAAAACCACAAACTAAACAAAACAAACCCAAAGCAGGGCTTAAATGCCCAAGAGAAGAGGGGAATCAAAGCAGCCGAACTACCTTTGTCTTGACAGAAAAATACTCCTGTATTTTCTAAGTTGAAGGTAACCAGGCTCCATTCAGAGCTCTGCGACCTGTTTCTGTCCAGGGTTGGACCTCCTGACACACCAGTGAGATAACAGAACAGTTTGGGTTGAAGGGCCCTTCCCAGCCCCCCCAGTGCCCCCCCTGCCATGACAGGGACATCTCCACCAGCTCAGGTTGCTCAGAGCCCCGTCCAGCCTGGCCTGGGATGTCTCCAGGGATGGTTCAGCCACCACCTCTCTGGGAACCTGGGCCAGGCTCTCACCACCCTCAGGACAACGATTTCTTCCTCATGTCCAGCCTGAATCTCCTTCCTTTAGTTTAAAACCATCACCCCTTGTCCTATCCCAACAGGCCCTGCTCAGAAGTCTGTCCCCATCTTTCTTTACCGGCGTGGCGTGGGTTTGGCCCGCTCTTAGCTGCAAGTTTGCTTCCTCATTTAACCCGAAAAGATCCCTTCTGTTGACTAGGCACTGATGCCGTTGCTGGTTTTGTCCCCCGCGCAGGCCCCGCGCAGTCGGGCATCCTGACGGACCGGGAGGTGGTCAGCCTGTTCCTGCACTTCACCGTGAACCCGAAGCCGCGGGTGGAATTCATCGACAGGCCGCGGTGCTGCCTGCGCGGGAAGGAGTGCAGCATCAGCCGATTCCAGCAGGTGGAGAGCCGCTGGGGGTACAGTGGGACTAGTGACAGGATAAGGTCAGCTCCTCTGCTAATACTGCTGCCGGTAGATTCATGTTTACTGAGCTTTGAGCCTCCTCTAGACCTAAACCTGCGAGGTTACGTGCCAGGCCCTGATTTCCACCGTAGAAACCCTGCTGTGTACTCTGCAAAGAGTTTTGTTGGGCAAAACCATCACCCCATGCGTTAACCCCCACATGCAGCTGCAGGCTACCGATTTGCTTCTGTGTTGGCAAAGGTTTCCAGCAAATGGGGCCCAGCAGCACAGGCCTTTTGGGGGGTAATTCCCCTCCTTTTCACGCAGCTTTCTGCAGCCGTACGGGCACGGAGCGATTGGAGTGAGCTCGTGGCTTCCTCCGGTGCCTGGGCGTGTGACAAACCCCTGCTCCGTCAGCGCAGTTCCCTGCTCCGAGTGTGAACGTGGCTCTTCGATGCCCCTTAATCTTGCCTGTTTGAGGGAGGGATTAGAATAAAATGCTTGCTGCGCCTGCTTTTCTGCTGATACCTGGTGTGTTCAGACCTAAGCTTGTAGAGAAATAGCAAAGCTCGGTCATGGCGACAGAAACGTGGAGGTGGGGGGGCAGGCCGGGGGTTGCAAGCTTTGGGTGGCCAAGTGGTTAGAGCAGACGGGAGGTTGTGGGAAAGCCGTGGTTATTTCCTGATCTCGTCTGTGCCTTGGGTGGAAGGGGGACTCGCTTTCATGTAGTTCTTGAAAATTCTTAAGCCTTTTCACCAGCGGTTCTTGCATATCGAGAGAGCTGTTGGTTGGATCTTCTGGGCCATCCCTTACAGGAGGTCATAACTGGAAGCAAACACTCACTGCTCTTGGATTGAACGTTCAGAGACCTTTTGGAGCTTGTGTTTGACTCTGAGCGCAGCTGCTGGCAGCAGCAGGGTCACTCTTGCAGTTTCAACGCTGAATATTTGATGCTGCTTGCTGCCGCAGATGCTTGTTCTTGAAACGTGCAGGACTGAGAGGTTTGGAGTGCAGGTGAAGAAATGACCCTGGCAGTTCGGCAGGCGCTGGGAGGATGGAGCTGTAGGGGGGCAGCGGGTGAAATCCCGTAGGCAGTGGGATTCCTGCCTTCAGGTGCTATCGAGTCTTATTTTCTACTCTTGGGTGAACCCTGAGTGCAGCTGCCCTGCAGCTCTGCCCAGCGCACTCAGCAGCACACGAGCGATTCTCCTGTGCTCAGCAGTGAAACTTCTAATGACGCTTTCAGTGTCTCTGCTGTTTCTCGCTGGCAGGGCGGCCGCTGCTGACGTTGTTCTGCAACCTCAAAGTGCTTTTTGAGCCCAGACCCTGAAGTTTCAGTGACGGGATCGTGCAGCTTTGTATTTTACATGAGCAAACAAAATTATTGCCAACCCTTTAGGACAGTCAAAGGTTTAAGCTTGCAAATTGTTTCTGTAAAGGATTTCAGTTATTAGTAAGAGCTGCACTTAAAGCTGTGATATGTTTGATTAAATCATGGGTATAAAATTAAAGTGAGTGAAGGTATTTGTGTATCGTCCATGTACTGAAACAGCACAGGAGTGGCAAGCTGGTCTGACTTTCCTGATCTGTCCCTGCAGGTTCTCAGTAAACAAAAGGATATTTGTAGTTGGGTTTGGATTATACGGATCCATACATGGGCCAACGGATTACCAAGTAAATATACAGGTAATTCTCTCTATTATGCTAAAAATATTTGCTGCTGTAGGGACTAACTTACACTTTTTGGTAAATATACAACAAAATCTTGAGTGGGAAGGGACTGTATTTGTTTTCTAGACAGGGTGGTTGGCAGATGTGGTGAGGGCCAGATGGGGCACTGGGGATAAGCAGGATTATTGCTCTCGATTTTATGCAACGTCCCGCTGCACGCGTCACTGCCGGATCTCCCCAGGTCCGCTTGCAGCCTCTGAAAATACATCCTGGGGAGCTGTGGCGTGGTGGGGCAGCAGCTGCGCGTTGCCCGGCCGGCTCTGCCCCCCCGCAGCAGCAAGGCCGTTCTCAGGTTGTCCTTTGCTCCGGGCTGTGCGAATGCCGTGGGGCAGCCAGGGTTCAGCATGGGAAGGGAAGAAAGGAATCGCTGTGTCTGTGCTGGACCTGTGCTGGCGTGTGGCCTCGCGTGGCCTCGCGTGGCCTCGCGTGGCCTCGTGTGGCCTCGTGTGGCCAGTGTCCCGTTTGACATGACCAGAAGGACAGAGGGACACAGTTGCCTGAAGTGGCCGTGCTCAGAGACTGAGGTGGTTTAGGGAAATGTTTTCTGGGTGCGTGTACGTAGCACTGGTCTGGATCACTTGGGAAGAACCATCCCCAGGAACGTGACCCCAGCACAACACGGCTGGTGTGATGAGCACAGTCCGTTGGGACTCCCATAGCTGTCAGGGTCTTCTGGTGCCCCTGAGCTCTTGGAGGAGAAAGGCAAGTGAAGGTCTAAGCTCGGAACATGAGCCTGCAGTCCTCTGGTTTGAGCCCCTCAGGCCAAGAAAGGCCTTGAGATGCTGGAGCGAGTGGAGAGAAGGGAACGGAGCTGGGGAAGGGGCTGGAGCACAAGTGTGATGGGAGCGGCTGAGGGAGCTGGGGGTTCAGCTGGAGAACAGGAGCTGAGGGGAGACCTTCTGATCTCTGAACTGCCTGAAAGGAGCTTGGAGCCAGGGGGGTCGGGCTCTGCTCCCCAGGAACAAGCGCCAGGAGCAGAGGAAACGGCCTCAAAACGGCCCGGTCAAACTGCCGTGTCCCTGGGGTTCAGCCCATCTCCGGGGACCCTCCTGCGCTGGTGTGGGGCAGCGCTCAGCTAACCGCATGTATTAAATTTAACACGTGTCTTCCAGATCATCCACACGGACAGCAACACGGTCCTGGGGCAGAACGACACGGGCTTCAGCTGTGACGGGTCATCGAACACTTTCCGGGTCATGTTCAAGGAGCCTGTTGAGATTTTACCCAACGTCAACTACACAGCGTGTGCGACTCTAAAGGTGCTGTGCTGGGGGTGGAGTGCAGGAGAGGATTGTAATGATGGTGACAATTATAACGATGGGTCAGGGCCTCTGTCTGCAGTCCCTTTGGTGCAACCAGGTTTTTACTCTGCATTTTTCGAGGCCGGTAGTATAATTGGGAGGGTTTGCTCTGTGGTCCTTCCCCTGGTGGTGTGATGTGCCTGTTCACCGCCAGCATTCAGGGTTGGTTTTTAAGTTGTCTTGCGAGCGTACAGCAATTAACAGGCTACATTAGTGATGAAGTGATGGGATTGTTATTTTTTGGTGTATACAGATAAGCTGCTGGTTCCGCCAGCACATAACCCAGAGCCTGCCTGCTGTTCAGATAGTTGATGTTTAACTGTTGAGATCTGGTTAAATGTAACGTTGTGATAGAGACGAGAACTTTGCTCAAAATACCTGAGGTGCAAGAACCAGAAAGCGAAGGGAGGTGCAGGGCTCCCCGGGGCTCGTTGCCCCGCGTTGGGGCTGCAGTGCCTGTCCTGACCTGTTCTCGTCTCCTGTGACCGCCGCAGGGTCCCGATTCCCACTACGGAACCAAAGGACTGCGCAAAGTCATCCACGAGTCGCCGACGACGGGAGCCAAAACCTGCTTTACGTTCTGCTACGCGGCTGGGAACAACAACGGCACTTCGGTGGAGGACGGACAAATCCCAGAGATCATCTTCTACACATAGTGTGGCTGCGGCAGCGCCGGACTCTTGGTTCTCGTCCCCGTCACCTTCCAAACTAAATCTCTGGCTGAGTTTGACCGCACCGATGGGAGCCACACTAGCCAAAGGTCTCAGTAAAATCATTTCAAAGCTCATGTTCTGCCTTGTGCTAGTGATTCTGCTGCTATCACGTACCAGACTAACTGGTGTCCCAGTACCATGTGTAGGTTGTCTGTGGCTAGTCATTTTTCACTTTTACTGATTAATCCTATCTAACAACATGCAGGTTTTTTTGGACTGTAATGAATGTAGATGCATTTCCACCAGTCAGAAGCGTGGAGACGAGTGGCTCTGGTTGTGGTTAGACTTGCTGTGAGGAGATAAACCTGCAAAAAGACACAGTCGGGGACTGTGTGGCCCAGCCTGCTGCTCTAGCTCAGCAGCTGAGATGATTTTCCACACCAGGGCTTGGCCAGCCCAGGCCTGACCCCCTCAGAAAGTCACAGAAAGTGGCCTTTTCCCCGAGGCTTCGCTGTCTCGCTACGCGGTCTTGAGGGAGATCTCGGAACTGAGCGGCTCTGCAGACTGCGGTTTCGTGCTGTTCTCGCTGATCGGTGACAACCCTTGGCCTCGGGCAGCGGTGGCTGACCTGCCCTCCCCTGGGCAGGGTCTTTCCTGCCCCGGCTCTTCAGGCTCTGCGGCGCGTTTTGGAGGATGTGGGATCTCGGATAACCCCGTGCTCAGCAGCAGGTGCCGCGCTGGTCGTTACCGTGCTAATTAATCCTTCGCAGATAGCGCTGGGGTTTGCCAGTTGAAGCAAGTGAGGGACTTGGCTCACCTGCCCCGTTCTGCGCGTCGCTGCTGGTTTCACGCACTTCTCAATGCGTTTTCTCTCAGTTTCTGTGCATCGCGAGGCCCCAGGGCGCTGCGGAGCCCCGCGCAAAATAGGAAGAGGTTTGATGTGCGACTGCCCCTTACCCAACAGCGCAGCAGATGGATGAGGATTCATGAAACAGTTTAGGAAAAACGTTAAAGATTTTGTGTTTGCACAACCCGCCTGTTTGGACAGGCACGGGAGAGATGCAGTATTTCCAAATCCGCCTGGCTTTGGGCTGTCGAGCTCCGTTGTCTTGAAGACGCCTCTTTGTGACCCGTTCGGGGCCGGCTGCTTTTCCCGCAGCAGGTACGACTGGCTCGAGGGGATGGGGTGGTTTGTGCTCCTGGCGGCCCCCCCAGCCTCCCGCTGGTGAACACCACCAGATTCTTTCCTCCTCCTCTGCAGAGGAAGCTGCAATTAAAACGCCGGAGCCTTCCAAGTCTGCGTGGGACTCGCTGGCCGGGGAGGTGCCGCCGTTTCCCTTGGCAAACGGAGCCGCTGTAGCTTCCCTGCGCAGTCGTCCCTGCATTGGCTGCTGGAAGTTGGCAGCTGGCTGTCCGACCCCTCTGTGCAGGCTCCTCCTCACCAGCCACGCAGCAGAACCACGTCAGGAACACCCTGCGCCCAACCAGGAGCTACTCCAGATGTCCATAGTGTGTCACGTTCTCTAGGAAGACGTTGTAAGATGTGTACATTGTAAACCTGCTTCGAGGTAGGATGTTTTTAATATGGCCAGTACTAAAGCAAAAAAAATAGATTAAAAAAAATGATGGGTCCACGATGTAGTTCTTGAAGCTGACTGTGCAATGCGAAGTGATGTGAGATGGTTTGGCAGCTGGGACAGGCGAGCGCTGGGGGCGGACGTGGCTGCGCCGCTGTCCCTGCCCGGAGGTTGTGGGAGCTTCACTAAGGTGTCTGCGCGGCCTCGGGGCTGCGGGGGTGGCAACAGTGCAGATAATTGGAATATGGAAGATGCGAAGCGTGCGCTTGGCTGCGGAGGGCGCCGGGGCAGCCCCGGCTCAGGCGGCTCCTCCTGGCTCTTCCCTGGGAACATCTGGTTTTCCTGTGAATTTGTTGATGCAGTTACGCCCCCCTCTGCCCTTCCCCGCAGTCTGGGAGGGAAAGGAGCCAAACCCTGAACTACACCGGAGCAACTTCTGTTCTTACGGCTTCTATGCAGTTTGATGCGATTCTGGCTTTTGTAGATAGATGAATGTAATTCATTGTTGGACATGCCTGTTCCCCAAAGTCCGAGACGTTCTGTTGTACCACGTCACCTCCCGAGCAGAGCTGGGCCCGGCGACTCCAGCGCTATATCGATGAATGTATCCGACGCTCTCGTTCCGTGTTCACACTCTGCTTTTGGCCAGCTTTGTGATCTGTAAATAGGAATCAATAAAGACGTTTGGGTTGTACAGAAGTTGCCTCGTGATTTGGAGACGGCTGACGGTGTCTCCAAGGGGAGCACCCCTGGGGGGCTCAGCCTCTCCCACCGGACGCGTGGGGTGAGCGGAGTCCCGGGGAAAAGGAGATCCTGGCTGGGGAAGCCCAAAGTCTCTGGAAACGAGGTTCTAACGCAGCCCGGGTTCATCTGGGGAACAGGAGCGTGTGCATGGGTGTTACCCTGTGTGTGTGGTGGATTTAGCCCTTCGTTTGGTGACTGAATTTAACCTCGATTGGCTTCTTACAGGAAAACCCACTGATCCCGGGCAGAGTCGGGCGGGAGCGCCCGGGGCCGCCGGCCTCGCTGCTCCCGCGCCCCATGAGAAAGGAATGAGGGGCCCTGTTCTTAGCTCCGTGCAGTTTGCAGCAGGAAAGGCCGGGGAGACAAAATCTCTGGTAGGGCTGAGAACAGAGGAGCTCGGACGTTGCCCCCACCCACGGGGCCGTGCAAGCAAGCGCAGAAGCAAGTGTAGGGTTTTGAATATTTTTTTTTATTTTTTAAATTGTTTTTATTAAAAAAAANAAAAAAAAAAAAAAAAAGCCCCTAAATTCTATGGCTTCCAGGAAGCATCAGAGAAATTTAAATGCCATTTCTGTACACTTTGTTTTTAAAGCAGTAACTAAACTTGCAATGGAACAAACACCCTCCCGTACAATCTCAGTCTGTGGACTCCTCGGTGGAAGGACGGGTGGACAGACGGACGGAGCCGGGCGGCCGCGGCCGTTCCCCCGCGCGGCTCCTGGGGCGCTGGGCTGAGCCGATGCTTCCAGACAACGGTTAAGGCGATTTTTAAAAAAAAAAAATTCATTTGTTTGGCTCCTTGGGGAAACGAGGGCGGATGTTCCACATCAGCCCCCCCGGGCGGCTGCCCCAGCCAAAGCCGGGGGTCAATCCCGAATTTAGGAAGATGAGGGGCCGCAGACACCCCCCGACTCCCCCCCAGGGCCGGCAGAGCCCCTCCCGTGATTCGGGGGCTCCCTCTGAGATGGTCACTTTGGACAAATGTTTCAAAGCAGCCACAGATGGTCCCATTTCCCCCCCCCACCCCGCTCCCTCAGCCCCTCTCTTGGGGCAGAACACCACGGTTTTGGTAGAGTGCCCTCTCCCCAAATGTGTCATGGTCAACACACACCCCAGCGCAGGGGTTCAGTGGTGGGAAAGCTGCAGTGCCGGGGGTGGTGGGGGGGTGTGTGTCCGTGTGTCCGTGTCTGGGTGTTTGTGTGTAAATTGCAAAAAAATAAATCCAGTTTCCCGCCCCCAGGCCCAGCGCTGTCAGGACGGTGCTGGGATGGCGGCTCCGGGCCCCTGCCGCCCTTCGCCATCGGGTGTCCCCTCACCAGCCCCCCCCGCCCCGTCCCCCTGCAGCCTCGGGGGGACTCAGACCCACGGCAAATGGTCTGTAAAATCAAAGAGGCCAAAAACCCGCTGCCCTGCGGCCGCACGTACCTAAAGCTGCCGTGAAAACACGAGCTGCCCCAAGACAGCCCAGCGCCGGGGATGAGGCGGCTTTGCCCCCCCGGCTCAGCCTGTCCCTGTCCCCAGGTCCCCCAGGCCCCAGCGTCACCGACCTGTTCCTGGCAAAACCCAACATCGCCGGTATCGCAAAAGTGCATCATCAAATGACCTGTAAACATGATTGGTTGTGGTGGTTTTTTCCTCCCAAGCCCCCCCAGCACTTCTCACCATACCGGAGACCGAAGGTGTTAACGATGCGGGGGGCACCCGGTGGGGCAATGCGGGGCGGGGGCCTAAAGGAAGAGCAGAATTCAGTAACACTCAAGATGACGGTCAAGGACTGACGACTCAGCACTCTGCACCGAGACTCACTTTAAATTAACTTAAGAGACAAAGAAGCAACAGAAAAAAAAAAAAAAAAATTCCTCCTTAGCCCACTGCTCTTGAATTTGTCTTCCACTTCTGACAGCGACGGTTCGAGTCTGTAGAGTTGATCCCCATTTTCAGACTAGTCAGAGACTCAAAAGCAAGTGACGCTCTGGATTTGCTTCGGTTTCTTTTTTTTTTTTTCTTTTCGACGGACGCAGGAACTTCGGCGAAGTCGGGCTTGGTTCGAGTAAACGGCCACGCGCCGGGCGAGTGGCAGAGGAAAGGACAAGCAGTTTGGGGAGGCCCCGCTCCCCGCCTGCGCGTGGGGCGCTGGGGCGGCCGTCCGGCTCGGCCCCCCCGGCCCCGCCAAACCGAGGGGCCGCCGGCTCCGCGGGTCCCGATCCAGCCCCGGCCGGAGGGAGAGGAGCCACCGCACACGCCGCTCCACCCGGCCCGCAGCTCACTTGCGACGCTTGGTGGTTTTCCTCTTCCTTCTCTTGAAGAAACAGCAGCACCTGGGGACAGAGGGGACATTGTGAGTGCCCGGGACGGAAACCCCTTGGTGAGCCCCCCCGGACAGAGCTGCTGCCGGAGGTGCCCCCAGAGCATGGCAGGGGCTGGACCGGGAGCGCCGCGCTGGCCACAGCCAGTGGCACGGAGCAGGGACAGCGGCCACGGCCCGCGGCGCCGGGCACGGCCAGGGCTCCGGGGCAGGAACAGCCGCGGATCCCTGCACATCCCTCCGCGCTGGATTTGGGGGGACCCGTGAGCCCCAGAGCTGGGCAGAGCAAGGGGGACGGGGCTGGGCTGGTGGGGCCCTGCAGGGACACCTGGGGCAGAACAGCAGCGGCTCGCTCGGGGCTGTTCCTCCCTGGCCGAGGTGTCACAGGGCAGGTGCCCAAACCCGAGAGGGGGACCATGGCGCCGTGTCCTTACTTTGTATCGTCTGTCACCTCCACCTCGGTGGGGGCTGTGATGGGGGCGTTCGAATGTCCTGCCGTCGGGTCGTCCGTGTTCAGCTCGCCGTTGGTGGAGCTCATCACCTGGGGAAGGACAAGCGTCAGTGTGGGGCAGCCCAGGGGGCACAGGCCGGTCCTTGTCCTTGTTCCCCACTCCACGGCAGCTGCACCCCCGAGAGGGGCAGCCCGGAGGGGACACAGCCCCCTGGCCCTGTACAAGGTCCCCACGCAGGGCAGCAGGATGGTGCCCTCGGGGTGGGCGCTGAGCGCTCCCAGGCAGCCCTGTCCCGTGGAGGTTGGATCCCCTGGGTGTCTTGGGGGGATCTTGGCTCTGGGGACCCCGGCACACCCGGTGGGGACAGGGGCTGCGGGCAGCCAGCTCCAGTGCCCCCGGGAGACACGGCCCGCGAAGCTGCTGGCGCCATGGAGATGCTGCCACCGCCGAGCAACGCGCACAGCTCTGGGTCCCCAACACCACCAGGCCCTGCTGCACCCAGCCCCGCGCCCACCCCGAGGTGCCCCCGAGTTCCTGCCCGCTCGCCGGGGCAGCGGGGCCGCGCGCGGTGCCAGGAGCGAGTCCAAGTCACCAAAGCAAGGACGGGGCTGGCACGGCAACTGGGACTTGCCTGAAACCCCCGTCCTGTTCCCACTGCCCCCCGGCCAAGACGGGAGCTCCCGGGGCTGTGCGGCCACAGGGTCCCCAAGCTGCTCGTCCCCAGAGAGGAGGCTCAGCCTGACCCAGACACGCAGAGGAGCCGCCATCCGTCAGCCCCAGAGCCCGGCCGGGCTACGTCAAGCTACAGCCCCCCCAAAACAAGCCCGAGACCCCTGTGCGTCACCAGCGCCCCCGCAGCGCCGGGCGCAGGACGGGGTCGGTTTGCAGAGCGAGCGGGGAGCAGCCAGCGGGACACGGAGGGGACGAAGGGGGGAGCGGGGCAGAGCACGAACTGACCCCTCGCTCTGCCCAGGCCCTGCCGCAGGGGCCAGGCCCATGCCAGGGACTGAGCACCGGCCGAGATTCACCACGGAGCAGCAGGAGCGAGCAGCAGCGATGGGGACGGGAGCAGCGCCGGAGGAGCAGAGACAGAGGAGCAGAGACAGAGGAGCAGAGCTGGAGGAGCAGAGCCCGAGGGAGCAGCGCAGCCCGGCTGGGGGGACCCCCCGGATGCCCCGGGCCAGACCCCCCGGCCCCGGGCAGAGCACACGGCCGACAGCGCGAGCGCGGGGCCGAGGCGGGGAGACGAGGCTGAGGACCGGCCGGGGACAGCGAGGAGAAGCCGGGCTCGAAGCCATTGCTCCGGTCAAGGAGGCACGGGGATGTTCCCACGCGGGACAAGGCCACGTTGTCCAGCATTGCTGGGACAAGCAGAGCCTGATTTCCCAGAGCCAGCGCTTCGTCCATCTCTAACCGCCCTCTGAGAGCGGAGGGAGCCAGCAGCCCCCGGGAAGCAGCGCCAGCCTCGTCTGCAGACCGTGCCGCCCGCACCACGGGGCCGCGGAGCCCCGGGGCCGCCGGCCGCGGCCCAGGCGCGAGCAGGGCAGGCAGCGGCGCTGGGCCTGGCACGGCGGGCACGCACGTCAGCCTGCGGTGCTGGCTCTGCCCCCCCCGACCCCCCGCCCTCGGCGCGTGGTTCCATGTACCTGCACGGACCCCCCGAGCCGGCCGGCCGCCAGGTGAGCTCCCACGGGCTCCTCGGCGGGCTGCCCACCGGCCTGAGGATCCCACAGCTCCGTCCCCTCGGGCGGCTGCTCGCGACAGGCAGGAGGAACAGAATGAAAAGAAACAAAAGAGGAAGAATGGGGAAGAGAAGGAAGAGGTGGAGGGAAGGGGCAGGGAGAAGAGTGGCAAAGGGAATCGAGAAAATAAGACATGCAAAAGCAAAAACATGACCGGAGCAGCTCGAGTTTGTGATTGCAGAGGGCACTCGCGTGGCACCATCCTGATGGCTCCCGGTGCAGCCCCGCGGTGACGCCGTGGGTCTGCGCCCCCCCTGCACGCCCCCCACACCCTCCCGGGCAGCTGCGGGAGCTGCGTTTCGCAGTGGGGGGGATGGCAGAGCCGCTCGCTGCGCGGGGCGATGCCGACGCGGATCTCTGGGGGTGGTGGTGAGGACACCGAGGGCACCAGGCTGGCTGTCAGCTGTCAACGGCAGGGAGCACCCTGCTGCCAAACTCGCCACAGTGAGCACGGCACGGCATATTTGGGTTGAAGGGACCTTCCCAGCCCCCCCAGTGCCCCCCCTGCCATGACAGGGACATCTCCACCAGCTCAGGTTGCTCAGAGCCCCGTCCAGCCTGGCCTGGGATGTCTCCAGGGATGGTTCAGCCACCACCTCTCTGGGAACCTGGGCCAGGCTCTCACCACCCTCAGAGCCAACAATTCCTTCCTCATGTCCAGCCTGAATCTCCCTTTTTAGTTTAAAACCATCACTCCTTGTCCTATCCCAACAGGCCCTGCTCAAAAGTCTGTCCCCATCTTTCTTATCGGCCCCTTTTCAGTCCGGAAAGGCCGCACTAAGGTCTCCCGGAGCTTCTCTTCTCCAGCTGAACCCCCCAGCTCTCTCGGCCTGTCCTCCCAGCAGAGCTGGGCCAGCCTCGGGTCATTTCTGGGGCTCCTCTGGCCCTGTCCAGCAGGTCCCTGTGTCCTGTGCTGGACCAGCACTGCAGGGCTCTCACCAGAGCAGAGTCCACGGGCTCTGTGCAGAAGCCACGTCCCCACTGAGCAAGGTCAGGTTTGCTCTTCACAGCAGCAGTCCCAGAACCGTATTTTCTGCACCAGGGCAGCACAGACCACGGCAGCGGAGAAGGGGCAGCCCGGCCCCTTTCCCACGGTGACGCAGGCAGGGAGCTGCCTGCCCAGCTCTGCCCACGTCCCTGTCCCGCGCTGCTCCCAGCTCAGCCCCACATGCCCCAATGGCTCCCATGGCAAAGCCAGCCCCACCGGCACAGGCCACGTGCTGCCAAAGCTGCCCCACGCATCCCCCGAGGCCCGGGCAGCCCCTCCCTTGTCCTATGTCCCCGTCTCACCGATGGAAGTGGCACCATGAACAGAGCGGCAAGTCCCCCCCGTGGGGACGTTGTCCCCAGCACAAGGCGGCTCAGCCTGTGCTGTGCCCACACCCACCAGCAGTTTGCCGGCTGAAAACCAGGCCTGGCGCTTCCCCGCCGTGACGCAGCCTCCCAGCTGCTTCCCCACAGCTGCCAGGCCAGCTGGCCCCGGGGACACCGCCCGCGTCCCCCCGCCAGCCACAGCCCCAGCCCGCTCACAGCACCGGGCTCAGAAGGGACACCCCGGTCCCTGTCCCCAGGCAGAGGCCCCGCTGGGCTTGGCGAGTCTGCGGAGCAGGAGCCCCGAGCTGCGCGCAGCCACAGCCCCGTGTCCCGGCATCTCCACTCACCTGGTGTTTGGTGTGTGGCTGTGCTTTGTCTCTGTTCGGGGGCTGCACCTGCACCTCGCTGTGCATCGTGCCGATGGGGGTGGGCTGGGGACACAAGGACAATGTCAGCCACGGCACAGCAGCCCTCCCGCCACCCCGCGCCCCCCGACCCAACCTCTGGCCAAGCAGCCCTCCCGCCCCTGCCCGCACCCCAGCAGCCCCACGCTGGGTGTGAGCCCCACGGCAGAAAGCGGGGTGACAACTGGGCTGGGCTCCCCTCAGCTCCAGGAGCCTCAAACTCCTGCATCGCAGCATTAACTCATTGGAACAACAGCCCAGCGTGGAGCTGGCTGCTGCTCTGGTGAGGACGGGTGGAACTGGTCTCTCGGGCAGGGACGCGTGTGGCAGGGACAACTGCCAACCCGCACCCTCCCCTCACGCTGCCCGCTGACCCCAGGGCCCAGCACCCCCGCCTGTCCCCGTGTCACTCACCAGGGGTTTCCCTGCCCAGTCGTATTCGTAGTCAAACACGTAACCGTTCCTCTCGAACAAGTCTGTGAAGAGCTTCCGCAGGTAATCGTAGTCTGGCTTCTCGAAGAAATCCAGCCGCCGCACGTAGCGCAGGTAGGTGGCCATCTCCTCTGCAGGGACAGAGTGGGCTCCGTTGGGGCAGGGGGACAAGGTGGCAGGCCAGCAGGCTCTGGGGACAGGCTGGGGACAGGGACGGGCCACGCAGAGTGTCCTCACCTGGGAAGTTCTCACAGAGCACCTCAACCGGAGTGGCCCTTTTGGTGTCACCGATCTTCTGGTACCTCTCCTTTAGCGTGTCAGCCTGGCAGAGACAAGGAGCAGGTCAGCACAGGGGACAGGCACGTCCCTGGGGAGCGGGGGGCACTGGGGGCCCATCAGACCACAGAAGATTTCTTGGTCCCCCTTTTCCAGGTGACAGTGAGAGCTCATTGCCAGGGAACCCCCTCGCCCAGGGCAGGTCTGGAGAACAAACGCCAGGGACAGGCACCGTGAGAGCAGCTGGGTCACCCGCAAAGCGGGGGGACACAGCGAGAGGGACACCGACAGCCCCTCAGCACAGCAAGGACCTAGCACAGAGCTCAGAGCAGCAGCCCCGGCATCTGGTAGGTGCCAACACCCTGGGGAGCAAAGCTTTCCCCTCCCAAACCCCCCGATGCTGCCCATGGCAGAGCAGAGCCAGCCCACGGCCCGGCCAAGCCCACGGACAGCAGGCGCTGGCGCTCACCTTGAGGCCTTGCCAAGGCAAGCTCCCGCGGAGAAAATACATAAACATGTGCCCCAACGCTTCCAGGTCGTCCCTGCGGCTTTGCTCTGCGTGGAGGAAAAAAAAGAGACACAGGTGTGTTTCCACTACAGCCACCTTCCCTGCCTCCGCCAGACCCAGGTTTCCTCCCAGCACCCCAGGGTGGGGAGCAGAGGGCAGTTTGGCCCCAGCCCCACCTCTGGCAGGGGAACGCGCGCCCCGCAGTCCCCTCCCCGTCCCTTTCGGCTGAGGCAGGGCCGGCCGCACACACCTTTTCCGAGGTGGGTGTTGATGCTCATGTAGCGTGCTGTCCCTGTCAGGCTCTTGTGCTCTCGGTAGGGGATGTGTTTTTTGGTCTCGGGGTCAATATACTCTTTGGCCAGGCCAAAATCGATGATGTGGATGGTGTGCTGCCGCTTGCTGCCTGGCCGCCCCACCAGAAAGTTCTCTGGCTTGACATCTCTGTAGATCAGGCTTTTGGTGTGGACGTACTCCATCCGTGTGATCTGGGGCAGAAGGAGATGTCAGCACCGCAGCGCAGATGCACCGGACTGCAGCCTCCCCACACCCCCCCCACTCACCAGCTGGATCGCGATCATCAGGACGGTCTTGAGCGTGAAGGTCCGATCACACAGATCAAAGAGATCTTCTAGGCTGGGTCCCAGCAGCTCCAACACCATGGCGTTGTACTTCCCGCAGGGGCCAAAGTAGTAAACCTGAGGAATTCCTTCTGCAAGAGACGGAGCAGGGGCTGTTGCGGCGGGGCTGAGCAGCACACGGCTGTGCTGTCACGGCCGTGTCATCGCCAAAGCCAGGGCGGGGGGCTGCAGATTTGGAGATGTCTCTGCAGTGCCCCCCCGCGCCGCAGTCAGCGCAGCTCTGCTCTGGCAGGAGGGTGAAGGAGGCAGCTCCATCTGCATCCCTGACTGCTGCAGGGGAGCTGGGGGGGAAAGAACTAAAAAGGGATCAAAGATTAGATGTGGCTCTGTGTAAAATCGGCCTCTCCCAGCTGAGCAGATGGGCAGGAGTCGCTCAGGCCGGGAGGGAAGCAGAAGAGCCACATTTATGGGAAGCCTCCCTCTCCCAGCCACACCGCCCGGCTCCCCGCGGCAGCTCAGCCCAGCCCGTACCTGCATTGCCGAGCTGTTTGTAGAACCGGTACTCCAGGTGCAGCTGGGGGGCCCGGGACTTTATGGGTTCCTGGAGGAAAGGAGAATGGTTAGGGGATCAGGATGCTGGGGAGGTTTGGGTGCCAGACACCTCCTTCGCATGCTGGCAGCAGCTGGACTGAGAGCATTTGGGGTTGAGAAAAAATGGAATAAAATGGAGATGAAGCCTCAGGGGATGATGAGAGAAAATTAGCCCATATGGGAGCCAGATCCACCCCCTCCAGAGAGAGCCAGGTGCAGGGGTGGGGACATTAATGGCAGCAGGTACCAGCGGGGACCACCCTCTCCCCGAGGTCTCTCTGCCCCAGCAAGGTCCTGGAGAAGTGGAGACCCAGCTCTTCTCTCCCTGGGCCCAGACCACCCCACTTTCAAGGACGCGTGTTGCTTTGCCTGCCCTCAACCCCCAGCAGCGAGCGGAGCCCCGTGTGCACCCGCCATCCGTCGCCTATGGCCACCCGCTCAGACAGCCTGGGGGGTGAACAGTCTCCTTCCAGGTGGCCTGAACATCACCCCCCGATCCCGAGGGACTCACCAATTTGATAGCTACGTATTCATTCGTGTAGAGGTTTTTTCCTGCAAGGAAGCAATAGAAAACAAGTGAGTCTTTGCATTAACCCCACATCACCCCCCACTGCAGTCCCCGAGGGCTCCTGGGCTGCAGAACGTTCCAGAACAGGTTTGGCAGCTGCCACAACACATAAACAGACCTCGAGGCCTAAGCGCAGCAGGAACCCGCGGTGGGGAGCTGCAACGTGCCCGTTAATTACCCCCAGACGGGGACAGCTGGGGCCACATCCAAGCCTGCTGGGAGGGGGCAGCGCCCCATGCCAGCCCTGCGCACAGGGGACTGGCCAAGGCAGGAACCAGACTGGGACTTACTGGTTCTCCTCGTCCGGCTCTGGGAGGGCTGCCCAGAGTGAGCGGACACTGCTTTGGGGACCGGGCAGGGGTGGCAGGGAGGAGCACTGGGCAGGGGGGTGCAAACCCCTTCCCCAGGGCAGGGGCTGCTCCTGGGGATGGCACACACACGTGTGTGTGTGTGTGTGTGCACGTGTGTGTGTGCATGTGTGCGCACACACGTGTATGTGTGTGTGTGCACACGCGTGCAGCTCAACCTCCGCTTGGGGACGCTCCCACGGCCCCGAGGGCGCAGGGGACCCCAGGAGCAGCCCCCAGCACGGCCCGGACTGTGCGAGGAGGAGCTAAGGCACCGATGTACAGCGGGCAGGGCCAGACCATCAGGTGCCCAGGAGAGCGGAAAGGGCCCCCGTGTCACCCCAAAGCCACCTCCTAGAGAGATCAGAGCCTCCACAGGTGTTTTCACACCCGTATCTGCACAGGGGTTGAACGAGCGGTGTCTGCACATCACCCCCGAGAGCCAGGAGGCCACGAGCAGGGGTTACACCAGGGAAGTGTCAGTGCAACCCCTGCCCCAGGTCCATGACAGCAAAGATTAAGGAGTTTTGCAGAAATACCCGACTGCCCCTTCTGCCAGAGCCCTTCAGGACACCGGGCAGAGGGGAGTTAACGGCAGCACGTCCCCCTGTGCAGCCGCAGAGCAGCAGACACGCGATCCCACCGCCTGGCATGTGCGTGTCCGATGAGCTGCATCTGTCTCCTCGGATTTTCTCCAAGCAATTTGCTCAGGGAACAAGCTCCTCCTGGCATAAGATTTCATCTGCTCCGACTGCCGCGCTCCACCTGAAGCAGCAATAAATCCTGGCCGGGTGACATCAGAGCCAGCTGCTGAGCGCCGGAGTCGGCGGCAGGATTACGGGAAGAAGGATGAATGGGAGATATTAACGGAGCGGCTCCTCCCGGGGACGGGCTCTGCGGCCAAGGAGCGGCCCGGTCCGCCACCTCGCTGCCCTCTCTCGTCCCTTCGCCCCATGGACAAGGCACTTTGTCTCCTGCCTCTGCAAAAGCAAATCCTTTCACAGCGCAATTAGGGAGGGAGAAACCGTCTGGCTGATGCAAGCGTATTCCAGACCCGGGGTTTCTGGCACATCATGGACCGACATTTCCTGGGGAGGTGGTGGCATGTTCCCCAGACCCCTGCACGGGTCCAGAGTGCTCAAGGGAACCCCCAAGTCATTGGGAACTTGACTGGGGTAGGGGAGGACTGAAATCCCAGTGGATCCCAGGGCAGATCCCTTGTCCCTGCCAGGAGCAGTCACAGAACCACAGAATCATTTTGGTTGGAAAAGCCCCGCAAAATCAATGAGTCCACCCATTCCCCCCCTGTCCCTGCCCCATGTCCTCAGAACCTCATCTATCTTTCCAACCCTGCCGGGATGCGGACTCCAGCACTGCCCTGGGCAGCCTGTTCCAATGCCCCACAGCCCTTTGGGGCAGAAATTGTTCCCACATCCAACCTCAGCCTCCCCTGGTGCAACTTGAGGCCGTTTCCTCTTTAAGCTTATTTTTCGGGGGTGGCAGCCCCGTGTTGGGTGAGCCCTGGAGCGGCGGGTCTGTGTCACCCCCTGCGTAGTGGGGCTGGTGGGAATCACGGAACGTCCTGAGTTGAGAGGGACCCACAAGGATCACAGAGTCCAACTTCTGACTCGAACAAGCAGCACTACTACAGGATTCATAGAAGAAAAGGTGCTTTTGAAAGAGAAAAGAAAAAAAAAAAAAGGAGGAAAGCAGCATGCTGGGCGGCAGAAAGCAAATATTTGCGCTTGCAGAGGCCTTTGCCCAGCTCAGCGCCGGCAGTGCCTCTGAATCCAGAGCTGCCAGCACCCGCAAGACACGGCGTGTCCGTCAGAGCCGCGTCCCACCAGAGCCAACGCCACCCCAGGGAGGCGGCGGCCAGACCCGGGCTGTATCACCTTCACAACCAGACGTGGCTTTCCCTGAGCCCTCTGCCAACACCCGAACCGTCCCGTCCCGCGCGTTTGGCAGCGGTGGGATCCGGCACCTGCTCCTGCACATCACGGTGCGCGGGAGGCGCCGGGCTCCGCGCCGCGCTCCCAACCACGGCCCATGGCTCCCCCTGCTCCAGCCCCTCGGCGCTGGCGCAGGCCCTGCCTGGCCACCGTGACCGGCGACCTGGGTTCTGCAGCGCCCGGGTGACGCGGTCGGACCCAGAACCGGGCAGCAGCGCTGCCCGAGCGGGACCGGCACCATTCGTGTACCGCTCAGGACGCCAAGACCGGCACGAACATGGAGGGTGGGATCCAAGCACAGCTCCAGCAGCCAGGAACTCCGGCCCGAGTCATTCCCTTTCTGGCTTCCCAAAAATGCCTTGTGCCAATTTCTTTTTTTTTTTTAATTTTATTTTTAAACCACTTTTGATTTTGGACACCTCCATCCCTGGAAGGACATTTGTCTCTCTCTGGGGCAGCTGAGGCACCCAGAGAGACAGACCAGCACCTGCCTCCCAGCACAGTGGTGAAATTGGGCAAAGTGTTACCTGCTTGAGGAAGACAACTTCATCTTCCTCCATCCTCCAGGGCTAGGAGCTAGAGGAGTCACCTCCTAGCATGTTTCTGCAAGCTCTCCTGGCTGTTTTTTATGAAAGGAAAACGTCCAAAGAAGATTTGAGAGCTTTTAAACACTGAGCTACACTTTGGCCCCTACAACCAGCCTGCCTTGAGGACTGAATACTCCACTCCCGGGGGAAAACGGAACGTCCGTCCCTGCTGTCCATCCCTGTCCATCCTTCCCAGCCGGATCCCTCTGCTCCCTTGCCGCCCACCTGCAGTCGCAGGAATCCCTATGCTCTGTGCAGTCTCCAGAGCGTTCCTGAGCCCTGACGCAGCTCGGAGGCACACCTAAGGGAGAGAGATGGGATTTGAGCAGAAAAGCCACATAGCTGCGGCTTCCATGGGATCTTGTGCTCAGGCCTACACCGCGTTACAGCTGGGCACACAGGGTGCTACAGGGCAGGAAAACCACGTCAAAGGACTAGAAGCTTCTCTCGCTGGTGGGAAGGATAAACTCTCGCAGCGAGAATCGACCGCTGCAGAGCCCCCGAGCAAGAGCTCGTGAGCAAACTGCGCCCAACTGCTCCCAGGTCCCCGCAGCTCCGAGTGACCCGGACTGCGGGTTTCACAGACGCTCCCCAGGCCCGTGCGAGACTCGTGTCCACCTCGGTGCTGGCCCCAAAAAGCAAGGGGGAGGCCAAGACAAGGGGTCACGCCGACCCTCAGCACTGAGCGCGTCTGACAAAGCAACAGCCGTGGCCCCGGTTGTTTCAGAGTCCTGCCTGGAGCAGGATCTTGGAGCGTGGCTCACCCGACACACAAACCCACGGCAGGACAGTCCCCGGTGCGAACAGGTGGGAGGACACAGGCAGACCCTGCACAGCTCCGAGCCCCCGCCCAGGCAGGGCGCCCCCGGTCGCATCCCCCACGGGTGCCCAGATCCACCTGGGGTGTGAGAGCAGCAGCTGGTGCAGCAAAACCCGTAAATTCTTCCCCTTCCATGATACCTGCGTCTGGAGGAAGGATCGGAGCTCTTCACGACACCAGAACAGGCAGATCCTTCGCTGCTGAACGCAGGAACCACTTGGCTGGATTTTAAACAGAGCATGTTCCCAAGCTCTGCAATTAAGCTGCGATCCCATCGGGGAGTTGAGGAACAGGAGGGTTTAGCCTGGCACCAGCCAGTCTGTTGTGCTGGGAAGAGCCACCTTCAACTGCCCACAGACGAGGTGGGTAAACTCACTCCACCCTCCCACCTCCCGTAACCACCGCATTTACTGCAGGTTTAGCTCAGAGCTTGGTTTTAAAGGCACTGCTTAAAATATCACAGAGCAACAAGGCGCACGGGTGTCCCAGGCTCCCACCCACCACGGGGACCGGCTCTCTGCCCTCCTCCCAGGGCACAAGCCCTTTCCCAAAGCACCCGCGGCCAAGGCCAACACTCCGGCTGGGAGAGGCTCCATCAACAGCTCTCCCTGCTGGACCCAGACTGGTAGGTAAGGGGAAGAGATGGGAAACACCTCTGCATTACGTTTTTAGGGCTGTGATGGGCTTTGAAAGATGAAGCCCAGTGTGGGGGCCACAGGAAAAGGAAACTCAGCAAAGGGAGCGAGGGCTCCAGCACCGTACGGCCATACAACAGCCGTGGTGCCGAGGGTCCCAGGCACGTCCTGCTCCTCCTGTGGCAGGAGGGGCTGCCAGGGCGGTCCCGGCACAGGCGGTTATAGCGAGGACAGAAGAAGGCCCTTCTCACCTAGACGGAGCTCCCCGAAATTGCCGCATCCAATCTTCTTGCCGACGCGGAAGTTGGGACCCACCATTAAGACTCCCGAGTTGGTTCCAGCGCTCCGGCTTCCATGACTGCTCCTTCCTCCACCTGTCTTGGACATCCTTTTACCTTCCTCCAGCTCCCCTTTCCCTCCTCTCTTATCAAAATCCATAAGTTTGTGATACCCCGGCCTCTCCACGGTTACGCTGCTGCCATACAAATCCCAGAGCTGCCGAAAGTTGAGGGGTGAGGAGAAAAGAAGCAGAGTTCTTCTCGGTTAATACACCATCACGGTGAGCGGTGGGAGGGCGGGGCGTGGAGAAGAAGGGATAAGCGGCCACCCACGGGTGCTGGGTTACTGAAATGTTAGTGCTTTCCAAGGTCTCGCCGGGATTGTCATCGTTGCCCGTTACAGGGAGCTCTTTGGTGGACAGAACATCCCGCGGAGAGGATCCTCCCAACGTGGCTCCTCGGTCTCCCGGCTGTGGAAACAAGAGGGAGAAAATTAGCACCAGGAAACGAGAAGGGAAAGGACAAAAGGCGGTTGTGGATCCAAACTCCTGTCCCCAGCTCTGCAGGGCCCCTCCAACACCTCCCCTGCGTTACAGGGAACTCCCGCTACAACGAAGCCGCAACTGAGGGGTGGGGGAAGCCGGGGGACCAGGACCATTGCAAGGTGCCCCATGTCTAGGATGTTGGTGTAAATAAATAAAGTCTGGCCGTGGCAGGAGGTGAAACGCTTCATGAGCATCTCCAGGTTGGAGCCAGCAGTCACCCGAGGAGAACAACATCTCCATAAAGAAGTGGCCCCACGGAACAACGTCCTTTGGAAACACTGGCTGAGACACTCGGGGCCAGACTGACCCAGAGAGGAGGACACACGTAAACCGCTGCGTTACGGGGCAAACCACGCAAGCCTGGGATTTCCCAGGAAGCGAAAGGACGGTTATTCTGCCCAGGCGGCTGCTCGCCGGGAGGGTCTCTGCGAGGCCATGGCACCAGCGCCCATCACCGCTGGTCCTTCGTGCCAGCGATGCTGTGCCAGGATGTGTGGGACAGGACCGGGTTTCCGAGCAGCTCTGTGTGTGTGGGGAATAACCGCACTTGGGCCCCCGCGACAGCTCGCCCAGGCCTGCCAGGCTGGGCTAAAACAGACCCTGGCAAACAGGTACCCAGCACTACGAACACCCTGCTTGCCTCCCCGGCCAGCTCCTCATTGTTGCCCCTTCCTCCGCTCTCACAAGCAAACCTTGATTTTTAACTGCAAAGCTCAGAGCAAAGCGCAGTGGCCACAGGGGCTGTTTGGGGCAGGTTGGGCTCGGTTCCTCCTTTCGGCGACACCAGGAGCCACAGAGAGACGGACAGACGGACCAGCACACGTACGCACACCTCACCTTCCCCCCAGCATCTCTGGTTTTGCTCGCAGCTGAGCCCTTGCTGTGTTTTGAACGAGCTGAGCGGGGTGGCAGCCCCACCGTATCCCATCTGTCCCCCCGGCCCCATGTTCCCTCTCCCCACCTCGCTCCGCTCCCGGAGCCCTCGCTGCCACGGCCTCAGCACCTGCGGGTTAAGCAAGCAAACCCGCGGCGCCCAGGCTCCAGGAAATGAGCACACTGCGAGTCCTGACGCTTGGCCAAATGCCGTAAAAAGTTTTATTGGCTCTCAATAGCTATTAATAACAAAAAAAAGGCTTCTTGTGCTAAAGCGTGCATGGGGGAAACAGAGGAGGGTCTAAGAGCAATAGAGGGTAAGAGACCCCCCCGGCGGAGCTCAGCACGGGGGACGGACCGGGGGGCGGGGAGCTGCTCCCAGAGCTTTGGATGACACCGAATCCTCACCAAGGCCCAGCACACCCTGACCGCAGCCTCCTGGCAAAACGCTGCCGGGCGCCGGCCTGTTCCCTTGGGGCTGCTGTGGGTGCACGACCCCCACCTGTGGGAGCCGCCTGTTCGAGGAGCGGGGAACAAGGCTCTCCCGCAGGACCAGAGCCCTCTCCTTCCCCCAGGCCAACGCCACTGGAGCATCACCCGCACGGAGCAGCACGGCAAAAACCAGGGACCACCTCAGCCGAGGGAAACTGAGGCACGCGGAGCCTTCCAGCTCCTTCCAGGCCGCCAGGCAGCTGAGTGCTGGCTCCTGCCCTGACGCTCGCGTTCGGTCTCCGTCCCGTGCCAGCAGGAAGCGGGTGGGAGCGGCGGCCGAGCGGGGCTTCCCTGCGCTTTGTTCTGCCCCGGCCCCGAGCGCACACGGCCGACACGTGATATCCTGCTCATTCTTTGCTCCCCCGATAATTTCCGCTCCGGGTTCGGCGCACGGCGGTGCCCTCCCACCCGTCTCACGCTTCTCCCACCTCCGCACAAGGGCACTGCGGAGCCAGTTCCCCGTGGCCCTCCCAGGGCGTTTCGGAGCCACCTTCCCCAGACGTGGCTCCCGCAGCCACGCTGCTCCACACCCCATGTGCGTTTTGAACCAGACCTTTCTGTTCAGTCCCGGGGGATTTCAGGCCCAGACTGTTTGCACAGTCAGGCGGCCGACAGCCAGAGCCAAGGGAGCTCCAGCCATCGTGCTTGGGAATATTTTTTTAAAGAGAGTTATGGGCCAGTCTCTGCAAGGGAATTTCAGACAATGGTGTGAGACAGAGCCCGAACAGAAGGGACAAAATACATCTCTAGTCTTGATAAATACTGCTTCCTGCAAGCGCTGGGAGACGGAGCCGTGTTTGCGTGACCCGTGTGTGCAGCGAGCCCGCCTCGAGAGCTGCCGGCCCGAAACAGCCCGGCTGCAGGCCCCGGTTTCACACAGCTGGGCCAGGGCAACAACCGGCCAGGCCTGGCACCGACCCCCGCCGGCTGCAATTCCCTTTTTCCCAAATCCGGGCGCTCTGAGCAGCGGGAAGCGGCTGAACCGCGTCGGCGTGAGGCAGGCCGGGGCGAGCGATGCTGCGCCCACCCTGCCCGCCAGCCGCCCCCAGGGCCAGCCGAGGGCTGCGAGCAATCTGTTTTCACACCCGAAGAGGCGACGGCTCCCTGGACCTTGGCACGAAAGCACGGCCCACCTCTGTGCAGTGTCAGCGACCGCTCAGGTTTTCCACCCTGTGCCATAAAGAGATCTCTGGCCTTTAAAATTGAGAACAACCTAATTAGAAACAGAAACCATTGGTAAAATCCCAGGACTCCCACTGCTCCGGAGCAAACAGCCCTGTAAAATCCTCTGGTTTTTAAAAAGCAGCAGCCTCTGGATGGGCGACAGGGACCCAGACCTGTCCCCCCAGGGCAGCAGCACCACGAGGAAGATGCCCCTGATATCACATTTTGAACAGGAATCCTCACCCAGAGTTTGTAGCAAGGCACGCAGCCCCAGAAAAGCACCTTCTAGGCTGGGTTTGTTGGCCTGGTATCAAATCTGATGCAAGATGAGACTAAGAAAACCGCTTTCTTCAGGGGGAAAGGGAGGGAGGGGGATGGATAAGAAAAAAAGAAATAAATTGGCCTGACATTTGGTAGAAGAAATTCCAAAGCAAGCTGTGGTCTTAAAACAAATAAGCACTGCCCTGCAGGGTTTGCAGTGCAAGTGCTCCAAGCCAGGGAACCTGAAAGCGAAATAAACTGCAGCCAAGTACAAGTGACTGCAGCACCTCCCCAAAACACAACCACAAAGACACTGAAAGTACCAGAAAGGGGACCAACCCCACACCCGAGCAGTTATCTGAAACCCAAAGAAGGGGCTTGTGTTGTTTTTGTTGAAATATTGGGTTCTTTTTATTTGCCATCTGGTTTTGAGCGTGCCAGGTCTGCTCCAGTCACATTTACAAGCTTTTCCCTGCAGTCCTGAGGGTGAGAAAAAGGGACTGGGGGTGGGTGTGGGTTTTTTTTTAAAAAAAAACAAGAAGAAAAAGCTGCGATTGTAGCGCTAGCCCTTGTCTCTGGAACCTGGGACTTAGACCGAAGGCTCGGGAAGTTCCTGGCCACATCTGCAAATATAAAACGCTGAAAACTTGTGTTATATTTCTAAAAATTTCTTTCCTGTATAGTGAAACCTCGTGGCTGCCGAGAAAGGACTTGTACAATACCATCTGGGGCACATTGTTCTCAGCCCTTTATACACACACCGTGTTCCTGCCCGAAAGAGGTTACAATTAAACGGAGCAAAACAAAAGTGGGGAAGAAGAGGAAAAAATAACTGCCCGGAGCAGGGAAGCGAGCGATGAAGGTCAGGGAGCGGGCCTGCGGCGTCTCTTGGAACGGGGGCCCGGTGTCCTGGACCAGCCAGCACCCCTGGGCGGCTGAGATGCTGCCACCGGCCACGGGGACGTGACCGCACGGAGCCCCGATCTCCGCAGCCTTTGGGATGGTGCCCTGAAGCCACTTTCCCCGCGTCCTCTGTGCTTTGCGAGCAGAAGAGAAACACAGCTGCATCCAGATGAAAGAGAGAGGAAAGCTTCTTGAGAGCACAAAAAGCGAAAAACCCTTGACACTGTGCAGCTCCAAGTAGAGATCACTGCCAATTAAAAACTAAAAATACTCACAAATACCCTGATGTCCCAAAGGACGACCCATCAGCTGGCTCCCAATGCAAAAATCCAGACCAAAAAGCAACCGGTGGCCTTACACAGCTGAAACCAAAACCTAAGACATTTTCAAAGTTTAAGAGGCAGATGAAGCCTCAGCTTACAAGGAGATCAAAAGTCCTAAAACAAAGCAAGATCCAACATCTTTAAAGCAAGCTGCAGACAGTCCCAGACGACGTCTGCAAAGGTATTTCAGCGCTCAGCGCCGGCAGCCAACCCCAGGAAAGCTGTGCCGTGACCCCGAGGGTTCCCAGCACGAGCGGCCGCGGAAAGCAGGACCAGGCTGCCCACAGGAGACCCCGTGATGGGTACGGGAGGTGGGAGAGCGGGGGGGACATGGGGCAGGTCCCTGTCCCGCAGGAGAACCAGGGAGACGCTTGGTGCTTTCTCAGATTTGGAACAGGGCTGAGAGCTCAAAAACCTCCCCCCTGCCTCCTGCACCGCGTCCTTCAGGGAAAGGACAAGAACCCAGGAACCGCCTGAAGAAATAATAGCAAAAAAACCCCAACAAAAACCAAACAAGCAAAAAGCCAAACCCAGAAACAAGGCAAAAGCCTAACAATAATGATAATAAAAATAACGACAAACCAAACCCAACCACTACCAAAGCAAATAATCAGCTGCACCATCACCTCCAGCCACACAGCCCAGAACACACCAAATCAAATGACTTGTAGTGAGGGAGCAGGAACGTGGAGCTGCTGCTCCCATTAAAGCCACATCCAAAAAGAGACACCCAAGCCACAAAAATATGAGGATTAAAAAAAAGAGCATAAAGACCATCATAAAGCATTTTCTTCCCCCAGCATTGGGCTGTGCTGTGAAGAAGATGGGTTTTTCTTTCTGGTTTCCTCTTCCAGCTCTTGTCTATTAAGCTTTACTCTAAATCAGAAGTGTTGTCTTGTTTCTGGCTATTCCGTTCCCCAGGAGGTTTTTAGACTCTGTGCACTCTGGTCAGCTCTTAACCTACAACAGATCGAGCTCCAAATCACATCCAAGTTCTCTTCTCCCAGCTTCCAAACACAAATACGGCTTTTTAACGCATTACCATGAATTCTCAATCTATTTTTTTCCTCTAAAACAGGTCCATGCCACATCATCCCTTCCGTAACGAGCCGAGTTTCAACGCTGCTCCCACTGAACGGGAATCCCGCTTCACTGCCCGGAGCTCGGCCACCCCGAGTTCTCCCAGTACAAAACCAGTAAGGACTCACGCGGGATTCCAGTGGGATCGTCCGAGGGAATCGCCCAACCACTCCACGCTCTTGCTGCTCGAGGAACCACAAACCATGCCCCTGATGGAACCCAGCATCGCAACAGCCCCAAAAGGGAGTATGAGCAAAACTGAACTCCGTTCTCTAAACAGAACGAAATTAAGTTAGTAAGAAAGGGGATAACCACCAGCAGTAGCGTTTTTTACTTCTGATGGAGCCCAGGAGCAGAGCGCTGAGGAGCTGATAGGAACCATGTGAAGGTGTGAATTCCCACGCTGTTGTGATTTTAAAACCTCTTTTCGAGAGGGGCACGGATGGGCCGTACGAGCCGGAGAACAGCCCTGGAGCAGCAGCCACACATCACCCTGAAAAGCAGCAGCTTCACCCAGAACCAGCTTTCTGGCAGCAGTTCAGCAATAATTATTTTGCACCCAAAAATATCTGACAAGGAAACAGGTCCCTCTTTAACCAAGAGGAGTTTTGACGTGTGTTTGCTCCCTGCCTGCATAAGCAGAAATGGAAATCAATGTGTTTTGGACAGTCCAGATCCAGAACAACCCAGATCCTCAACGTTTTTGAACACAGAGGCACAGCTCTTCTAGGGTAGCTCCTAAATCTTTCAGTAAAAGCAGCCACAAAGAAAACTTCACGAAGCATCTTTCCAGTGCTGTGAGCTGCTGTGCAATTTGCTCCCAGCCAAATGCAGAATTTCACTCTTTTCCTTGGATCTCCGTCCAAAGCAGTTACACCTGGATGGAAAATATTAACTGTGCTTTACCGAGGAGCCGGAAATACCAGGATGGAAAATTCAGCAGCAGCACAGGAACTAAGCAAAAAGCTAAAAATATTTCTCTAGGAAAAATAATAATAGTAAATACACATATGCTAAACTAAGACCAGATCTGAAAAGCAGACTGGAAAAGATGAAATGCAGCACAAGTCAGACAAATCCGCCCAAGAACCAAGTGCCTGAGAGAGCCCATTCACCTGTTTGGGTTCATCAGCCACAAATTTAAACTTCTAACTTCATGAAGCCTGCCAGAAAACACAGTGAAGCTTTATGAGAGAGCCTGGAAGGGAAACAGCTGTTTGGTTGGCTTTACAGAGCCCACAAAAGGGGTCTGTGCTACACGCCTTGATTTACCCCTTGCGTGACACCTGACTGCGCCCCGTTAAGGCCCCGGGCAGCCACCTCCTGGTTCTCAAGCCGTGTCCATCTCCCGAGCCCTTCCCGCGGTCCCCACGCCGGATCCACACTGCACGGAACCGCTGGCAACACCAAACCACGGCGGGTGCCGGGAACGCGGAGCCCCCGGCTGCAGGACGGAGTTGGGTAGCAAATGATGCCGAGGCCAACCTCCCCATCCAGCCGTCGTGCCTCTGGGGTGCCACCGGCGTCTCCTACCTGCTCTCTGCTCCCGTCTCCCCTCTCCCAGGCCAGTAACGCCCGTTCCCGAGGCTGCGGGGCCAGGAGAGGTTCTGCTCCGCTGCCGGAAGACGGCAAGATCAGCAAGAGACCCACCTACAGCTCCAGCCCGTGGCCCCGCTGCTTGTACCGGTGTCACTTTGGTGTTCCTGCTCACAGATGGGGCAATTCCTGCCTGAGAAACTGCAACTTGCTTTGCTGTTACTGTAAAAGGGACATCATAGGTAACAGATGGGTAACCAGAGCAGTACAACCTGGTTCTGAACAGCAACAGGAAAGACACCAGCTCGCCTTCTGCCCCTGCAAGAAGTCAATTAACAGAGGCTGTAGTTCTGTACAATCTATCACATCCTCACAGTTCAGCACAAAAAAAAAGCCAATTAGGACACTGAAGTGGTTTCGGTTTTACTAACGCAGAGTTAGTCGTACTGGAAGAAAGGAAGTTCGTTACACACAAAGCCGAGGCGCTGGCTGGGAGACCTTAAAAGGACAGCACCAGACTCCGGCTCCCAGCCCTTCGTCCCTTCCCGCGGCCCAGATGCTCCAGCGGTTTCCAGGGCACACACAGACACGCCGGGCGAGACGCCGACGATCCCCTTCAAGCCCCTGCTCGGCCCCACAAGAGCTGGATTCAATAAGGCATTTCAGACACAGAGTCACTTACTTCAACAAGTGGTCTCAGCCGTCAAGCCCCTCGTATGCGCTGGGTTTTGCGGCTCTGCCGGCGGGTTTTCTATTTAAACCAGACAATAGATCCACAACACGGCAAGCTCCAGTTCGACACCGGATACTAATGAAATCCATGCTGCTGCTAGAAGGCAGAGCTGCAAAGGAACCAGCTGCCTTCCAAAAGTCCACAGCAGTTGGCCAGGAAAATCTGTTTACCAGCCCCGTGCCCTCCCCTTCTCCTGCTCTCTCCTCCACACATTTACTGAGGTTGATGTAAAAGCAGAACCTGCTTTTTTTCCCCCATAATCAGTCCCATCCTGCCCAGTTCTTGCACTGATTTCATTGTCACAAGCACACTCATCTTGGCAGAGAGCCTGCAAAGGTTTCGTTTCTAGAGTCAAGACCCGATATTGCTATTTACTCCACTCACGCCCCAAGCATAACACGCGAGGCCGAACAGCGACAGATCCAGACGTGCTGTACGGCACCGCGGGGATCCTGGCTCACGGGGGCCGAGCAGTCCCTGCAGATGCTGAACGGGAGCTGCACAAGCACGTCTGGAACAGGCACCGCGAGCCCTCTCCAGCCTCCCCACCACAGAACTTTCCGGAATAGGTTTATCTTCAGGTAACGGCGCCGGCTGAGCAGCAAGAGGCAGCAGGAGGACTCCAGGCACCTGCAAAAGCCTTTCTGTGAAAGGGACGATCCTACATTTGTCACAAACACACGAATTCACCGCAGTCCAGATCATCAGGTACCGGTGCTGGGCCACACTCCAGCACAAGGCAGGAACTCGTTGCATTCATGTCAGGTGTGCGGGACTCGGAGGGTCCGACCACACAGTGGGACGAGACGTCCCCACAGCTCTGCTTGCAGAGCACAAAGCGCAGCCGCGTCCCACGGCCCGGGCGGCAGGAGGGGAGCAGAGCACACGGGAGCACAGGCGCGCGAGCACGGTGCAGAGGGACTGCACTGCTGTCAAGTGGCGGGAGACGTTCGGGAGCCGAAGGAGAACGCGACCCTTTTGAGGATGTCCTCAGAGATCCCGCAGCCTTGAATCCCACACGCGCTTCCTTCTGGCGAGGGATCAGCGGTAGCTGGGACAAGGGGCTCGACATCTGTTCTCCAAAGGATAAGAGACGTTTCCCAACCCCTTTCCTACAACAAAAGCAAATTCCCGGATGCGCGAGGCTCCCTTCCTCTGCTCCCCCACGCCCAAGCTGGGTGACAGTCTCAAAACCTTTCATCCACCCGGAGATTCCTCCCCCAGAGGAGCTCCCTGGAGAGCAAGATGCCCAGGCGATGCACTCCGCACGTTTTCGTCCCCACGGCCTTCAGACAGGCTCCTGAACAACCTCGGGAGCAGGAGACCGGGAACACGCTGCTGCTCCCAGACACTGCCCCACGGGTCTCCCCACAACACAAACGGCTTCAACCTGGCCAGAGCTGACTCGGCATCCCTGAACAACCCAGAGAATCCCCACTCACTCCCACCCGCCACCTTCATCAACACTTTTCATGAGGAACTGCCGTATTACAGATTTGCCCAGGACCTTAAATAACAGGGCTCCATCCCAACGCCGCTGCGGGACCGGGGCAGGGGAGGAAGCGGCAGAGACAGAAGCCACATAAACCACAGCCTGTTTTATCCCCATCTCCAAGATTTGAGATGGTCACTCATCCCACAGGGAACGGGGACAAGCTGAGCACTCTAGGGCTAGAAGGGGTTTCCAGAGGGGGTTCCTAACCCGCCGCGGTTCGAAGCGGGGAAGCAGACCCACCAGGACACAGCTCAGCAGATCGGACACGCACACCCAGCCCGGCTGTCAACGGCCCGCGCCGCCGGGTGACACGCGGGTGACAGCAGGGTTCCCCCGCTCCTCAGCCCATCTGGGGACTGTCACTCCGCAGAGATCTGCCGGGCCTCCTGCTATGTGTATCGCTACCAAACCCTTTTCTGTCAGCAGGATCTGGGTTGGCATAAGCACTTTTAATAGTAGATTTATTTTTTTTTTCCCCTTAACCCATATCCTCTTGACAGAACCAGGTTAGGAAGCAGCTGCACTGGCAGATCTGGGGTAGCCTTCCGTAAGACATGGTAGGGAAAAAAGGGGTACCCAGGTCCCGTTATCTCTTCAGTCACCGAACTATGGGTCACTGAAATTTCCCCAGCTCCCCAAGGGCAGCAAGGAAGGGGGGAACAAGGCCAGCTCTGCTCCGTCCCAGTCCCGAGCAGAGCCCGTGCCCCGGAGCAGGGTGGCGGAGGGGGTGTCGCTCCCACCGGTGACGAGGGCTGTTTCCATTTCTGGGTTGCAAAGCTGCAGCTCTGCCAACTCGAGCTGTCCCACATTCATGCCAACACCATCTCCCCCTCTGCTTCTTTTCCCCCAGGTTGCTCAAAACCCTACACATTTCCTCTCAAATTACTGCCAAACCTTCAGAACTGGGGAGGGAAAGAAAAGGGGGAGGGAAGGGAAGACTCCAAGGGGGATTCACATGGAAACCTCTCCGCAAAGAGCTGTCACATCCCTTGCACTGAGATGCCAGGATCACTTCCCTGCTGCAAAGTCAAGGGGGAGCTGGCTCGCTGCCGCCCTGCTTCACCCACCCAACGGGGACAGCCCCCCAGCGGGGACCATGGTGGGACCCTCAGCCCAGACAAGGGGAAGGAAAAAGCAGCACCGTGCAATTAATCTTTCCTGCAGAGGAACTGGGGCGGAGGGATGCTCCGTGGCACGGCAGTATCCATCGGCTTACACGCAAGCGCCAGCAGCATCTTCAGAGGAGCAACGAGCAATCCACAAGGCATTTGTCTTCCCACCGCCTCTATTACAAGACCAAGCAGCTCAATCCATTACACAGTTTTCCTTGCAACCTCTCGAAGGTACAGAAGCGACCTGCTTATTTTACAGATGGGGAAGTGAAGCACCTGTGATTTCAGAGAAGAAAAGGCAGGTAGAGAAGGGTGATTCCCAACTAACTGGAGACTAACCGGGACAAATTCCTAAGAGCTACATAAATACCCCAATCTGCTGCCTTGCAGTGAGGGATAAGCTTCAGAACAGAGACCTACATCCCGTTCATGGTCATGCCACGGGATCTTTTTACTTCCCCATCCCTCAAGTAGAGGATCAGACTTGCAGCCCTTTATTAAGCACCGTGACAGCTTTGTGGATTAAGGACTCTGGTTTGTCATCAGCCTTCACATCAGAAACGCGTGTTCCAAAGGCCGCTTCTCATCTTCCTCACTTCCCACCTGCGGGTGTTTTGTGCAGGATCAGAAGGCCAGGAATGAAACAGGAACACCACAGGAGCAGCTACAGCCGAAAAGGTGGTTACAGAGGTGCTGTGGGGTGGGCAAGAAACTTTTCAAGGGGTTCATCCAAAACTCTCAAACAGGGAGATCTAGCGTGACCTCTCTGGTCCCTCCCTTTACTTCACCTGCTCAAGACCTGCTTCTCTGGGCCCTACACAAAAGGGTTACTTTATAAAGTCAGAGGGATCACCCACACGAAGGAACACGCAGGATACAGCCCCCCCAGGAAGACCCATTTCATCTTGCTGCTATTAATACCTGGAACATTATTTGCATGAACAAACTGTCCCTTCTCCCTCATTTCTGGGCTCTCACTTCTCCGATTTGTCCCAGAAAACCCAGCCAACACACGTTCATCCTTCTCTAGAACACACTTCCATCCAAAACCCAAACCTTCTCTTTTTTTTGAGCTAATGACTTATGTTTCTGGTTCCCATCACCTCTCCCAGCCCCTGCAGACAGAACACAGCTCCCCTGGCTCCCTCATTCATTATGCTGCCAATTTGTGGGCCTAAACCCATCAACGCTCATTATGGAAATGGGCCAAGTCTTCCCACAGCTGCCCAGAGCTGTTGGGTACCCCGTGGGTGAGTGGGTGGGTGCTCGGAGGGGCTCCCAGCCACTTCTGGAACATGAGCCCCTCTACGGCCTTTCAAACCAGGAACACAACAACAGAGGGGCCTGTTGGGCTCCTGCCAGAGCCCTCGGGTTGAAGTGACACAGCTCAGTTGTCACCATGGAGTTATCAGCACCATCACAGACGGTACCAGATGCCTGCAGAGCATCCAAAGGTGGGGAAATGTCAGCTGACATCTTCTAAAACAGTCCCTGATCACCATCCGAGCTGGATGGGGCTCTGACAAAAGCCTTGACTTGCCCAGCGCCAAACCTGTCACTAAAAGCCAGAGTCGAGTTCTGGCTGGACCTGGCTCTCCTAAGCTGGTATCAAGGGCTGCTCAGGAGCCCTTTGCTGCACAAAGAGGAAAGTTCTCAACCCTTCAGAGCCGGGCTGAGCTCTGCACACAGGAGCCCAGGCTCGGCCTTCCCCTCGGGCTGGCCTGCAAACAGCCACGTGCCTTTGATTTTGCCTCAAGAGAAAACATGTTCTTTCTGTATCCAAGCATAAAATAGCCAAGCATGGCCAAAAGCATCCAATCAAGAGCACAGAGCACCAGAAGTCTGGACAGAGGGTTACCGCGTAGCTAAGGAAGCCCAGACTTTACTGAGGTCTCAGGGGAGACCTTATTGTGGCTTTTCTGGACTTAAAAGAGGCTGATAAGATGGGGACAGACTTTTGAGCAGGGCCTGTTGCGATAGGACAAGGGTGATGGTTTTAAACTGAAGGAGGGAGATTCAGGCTGGACATGAGGAAGGAATTGCTGTCCCTGAGGGTGGTGAGAGCCTGGCCCAGGTTCCCAGAGAGGTGGTGGCTGAACCATCCCTGGAGACATCCCAGGCCAGGCTGGACGGGGCTCTGAGCAACCTGAGCTGCTGAAGATGTCCCTGTCATGGCAGGGGGGGCACTGGGGGGGCTGGGGAGGGCCCTGCAACCCAAACTGTTCTGTGATTCACATTCAGACTCAGAATTACTGAACTGCCCTAAGCAGCCAGGAGCAGAGGCCCAGGCTGCTCTCATCGCCGTGTCCTCGCACACCACGGCCAGCCCACGCAGCCTGCGCAGACACCAGCAAAACCTGACCTGAATTTCGAGGCGCAGCACCGACGTCCCAGCACACAGCTCCATGCAGCTCTCTGCCTGGAAACCTGGGACAAGCTCAGTGCTGACCAGCAACGGCAAACCCCCCCATGGGGTTACCGTAGGCTGTGCGACGGTGTTTGTGTCACACTGCGAGAAGGATCACACAGAGCGGTGACAGAGGACAGGAGAAGCCACAAGCCCCTCACTGAGCAGGTCCAGGGAATGGGAAATCCTGCCATTAGCAGCATCCACTGCAGAGGATTTCATGGCTAATAAACCCTTGCTACCAAAGACCACAGAGAAGGCAAAAAGCAGCAGAGCATTTCTTTCCCGATAAGCTGCTTTTATCAGGAAGTTTATGCACGCTTCAGCCCGGCTGCCCACGCCAGCCCCAGCTGGAAAGCAGCTCCAAAGCGGTGCCTTTAAAGCCCGGTTGGCAGCGGGAGCGCAGGAGGGGGCGCGCGGGCAGGCACACCCTGTGCGGCCGCTCCAGCGCCGAGCACACAAACACTTCCTCCCGGCCTGAGCAGCCTTGGTACCTGCCAGGGGAACACAGACCTGTAAATACGGAGACAAACTTGTTTCCTGAAATCCCCTCTGCTTTCCCCCCCCCGCAGTGGACGTTCTTCACTCAGACTTCTTCCTTAAGGCAAATAGTGCCTAACAGGCACTCCTGATCCCAGGCACAAGTTAAACATTGGCCCTAAAACAATAGCAAGTGCCTTTAAATGAATCTGGCTGGAGAAGCACCACTCTGGACTTTGATTTCTGGCTCTGAACAAAAATAGGAGCAAAGCAGCAAGTATTACACTCTTGCGTCAGGAGAAGTCAGATTTCAGGCTCTGTCCCCTGCCAGGACCTCAGTCAGCAGTGGGAACCATCCCCTGCTCGTGCATTATCACACCGCCAGCGTCTGCTGTCACCCAGCCAAACCCGCTGCAACGCATCCTCTGCGCTGCGAACAGGAGGATTTCGAGTTTCATTTCCAGGCCTGTGCTTATATACTCAGAGAAGCATTAGAGAAGACCTGCTGGGAGCCCTGGGTGCCATCCAGACTGCAGCAAGGGCACTCGCACCTGCTGTCCTCCCGCCCCGGGCTGCACCACCACCGCTCTCAAAGGCGCCCACCTTTCCATCCAGCTGTGCCTGGCAAACTCTTCCCTCCAGTCCAGAAGACGCTCTAGGCTGTTCCTGCTACGCAGGCAGCCCAGCTTCCCCACAGACATGCTAGCTCTTGCAAGAAAATATCTCAGCAAAGTAGGAGCTCAAGAAGTCAGAGAGATGTCAGCACAAGAAAAGGGAGAGGGGAGGGTGTGGAGGGAAAAAAAACACCTGAAGCACGGCTGCAGCCGGGCTCTGGGAGGCTGCGGCAGTTTGCACACAGAACAGTAAAGCAGAGCTCCTGACATGGCTTTGCAAACAGCCCCGAGCGGCCAGAGCCCCCCCAGAGCGGCCTCGCTTCACCCCAAAGCAGCCCCACAATGCTCCGCCACTGCCGAGCCAAGCCCGTGGGGGCTGCTGCGTCTCCGTCCTGCTCACACACCTCCCTCGCAGCCGGGGCAAGGGAGCCCCTGCCAAAACCACCTGAAACCAGGGTTTGCTCCAACACAGAGGGTCTGCCCACCGTTTCTCCATGGCAAAATGCCACAAGAGATTTACCCAGAGAGCTTCAGATAGGGAACGGTTACTGCGGCACAGCACAGGTGTGCCTGAACAGCGTACTGCACGACAACTCCCGTTCCCCATGTTTATTCCATATCCTGCTAAATTCAGCGTGGTGTGTTAACCGAGTTTCTCCCAAACCTGGTAAGCTTGAGGAGCATCTTGTTCGGCTCACCCTGCTCCGAGGAGTGGGTCTGGGGGGAGAAAAGGGGCCTGAGCGGTGAAGAGCTGCTCCCTGGCAACATCCCCTGCTATGCTGTGAGTCAGAGCCGCGATGGTCTGCTGGGCTGGAATTCCTCTCTGTACTCCTTTCCCTGTACTGAAACACCTCCTGCTTCAGGCTGGAGAATCTGCTGGCAACTCTGACAACCTCCTCTCAGGATCCCCTGATCGGGCAGACACTCCTATGAAAACAATATGGGTTTAAAATCAGCTGCAAGTTACCTTGGAGGAAATGTTCAAGCTCCATCCCCCTGAGCACTTCCTATTCCTCCGCCAGCCGCAGAAGCCCACTGAGCGACGAGCTCCAGCAAGTTTGTGCAGGAATTCCCAAGGCTTAAGGCAGAGACTAGTCCGTACCTGTCGGCTCCAAGCCACCTGGTGCCTTGTCCCATCGCACGCTGACCCCACACGCAGAGAGAACTGCTGCGAGCAATCCCTTCGGCACACCAACCGTACCATCCTTAGTATTCTCTATACTTGGGAACACTAAAGCTTTGCTTCAACTCAAACCTCCATCGCCTTTGGGATAAGAGGAATTGGCACAGCCGGGGGTGGGGGATTCCTCGGCCTGGCCCTCACCCACACGCACGGCACAGAAGGTGCTGGAAAGCACCGTCCTCTCCCCGCATCAAACTGGGGAAACCGGGCAGAGAGTACAAACTCCAGCACTGCCAACAGTCCATGATAAAAAAAGGAAAAGAAAAAGGGCTTCTTGCTTTGTTGTTTATACCTCAGTGCTACCTCAAAAGCAAAAAAGCAGCGAGATTCTCCTGCCTGAACACATTGAGCAATGACAAGAGTCTGTACGAACGGAGCTTCTGAGGCGTACGAAACCCTCACACCTCCGTCCCGGGTTTAAACTGGATTACCGCTGACCTTTCAGAGCCCGTCGGCCAGCCCCCGGCGCCCAGGCAATAGCCACTCTTAGCAAGACTTTGCAGCCTCCAGCCTGGGAAGGGCAGTGAACCCCCAGAGACGCGGCCGCGGTCCCAGGGTACCCACAACCCCCGCAGGCTGCTCGCTGCAGAGCCCTTCAGACAAAAGCTTCACAAAATCCAAGTTCAGGACCAGCCTTCACCCCTGTTTATTAACTCAAGAACATCCCTCTCAGGCTGACAAAGCCCGCGTGTCACCTGCCAACTGCCTAATTCACCATTTGCAAAGCAAAAGCCAGGCCTCCCTCATTAAAAAACATTACATAATGTTAAATAACAAAGGGGACAGGACAGTCTTTAGTTGGTGGACAAGTGAAACGGAATGATAAAAAAATTAACACTCCGTTCTTGCAGACTCTCAGAGTCTCAAACACCCTGGGAGCCCAACTAGCGCCTTATTTCCAACACCTTATTCCCAAGACATGGTTGCAACAGCACCTTGGCTCATTCCAATGCTCCCGCACTCAAATTATCGCCACCTCTGCTCCAGGGACACCAAACAAAACGCTTCACCAAAGCACCGTCCCCACCAGACAACAGCGGGGCTGAGGCTGGAGAGGAAGCAGAGGTCTTGGTTTTAGTCACAGGTGAACTTGCCTCAAGACATCCAGACCTTCGTTTCCTGCATGAGAACGTTTACGCTGCAATGTTTTAAGAGCCATGGTCTGACAGCAGTGGAGAAGGCAGATGGCAGCAGGACACTGCTGGAAAATGTGACTGTCACCAGCCTTCCAGCAGAAGAACACAGGCTTCCCGGGCACTGGGAAACCTTCCTGGACACATGGCAAACTTCTATCCATCCTCTTCTTGGAACCAAAGCAGCCAAATTCAAGTGTTTCAAGAAGTAATTGATTTCCTCTACTCCATGAGCAAACTCTCCTTACTGTGAGCTGTGAAAGAAATCACGAACATCTTGCTCCAAACAGCACTTTAAACCACCCTGCAAATTCTCACCTCCAGGTTTCAGCTTACCTGAAGAACTATTTCCTAAATTGCACAGCGTGGGATCACCTCAGCGCTTATCGAGCGCACCGATCTGCTGCACCGTTACCATCGCAGCAAGCGGAAGACAGACAGACGTTCTGTGGTTTCACACACGCCGCGCTTGCCCCCAGCGCACGCTGTCCCACCCTCCCTCCCCACGGCAGCCGTGGGGATCAGAGCTCCGAGCAGCTCGGGGCGAGACGAGCCTGGAAAGAGCAGAGCTGGGTTTCACCTCAGCGGCCAGAGAAGGCAGGAGGCATCTTGGAACATCCCCGCTCAATGCATGCTCTGCGGTAAGCCTTTTTTTTGAGACAGTTATTAAGAATAATGCACCAACATAACATGCAAGGGAGGGGTTGTCCAACAGGAAGGGCTGCAGGGCTGCAGCCTGCGCAGGGATTTCGAATTCCCCAGGAAACAGAGGGCAGCAGCGGGAATCTGGGAGCCAAAGGGAGAGCCCAAATACTCCACGTTCAGCTGCCCAGAGGAAAATCACTTTTACACTTTCCTCACCGCTGAGCCCTGTTTCTTCTCTACAGCAACAGACCTACCGGAGACGCAGACTGCCAGTAGGAAGTATAAACATCCATCGGAATAAAATCTCAGAACTATTTATAAGCACACGGCTTTTCTAATGGGAAGATAACTCGTTCTCTGGCACAGTCGCAGAGTTGCTGGGAACTCTGCTCCCTCTCTTTTCCCTCCTGCCTCGCAGGGTACGGCAGCACTGGAGCAGCCTCCAAGCCGCACCAAGTCTGGGTCTGAGGACAGAGCCTCAGTTTCACAGCTCCTCACTGCGCCCGGGACAAGCCAAGTCTGCCTGGTCCAAGCCCAACTACAGGGCTGCGGGCAGAGCTGTTCCCACAAGCTCTGAGCAAAAAGCCGTGGCAAGCACAAGCAGGAAGCTCCTGCGTCGCCACCTGAGTCTCCCCGCTCTCAGCAGCACTATGAAGGAAGAGGGTTTGACTCCTGCTGCGGCCCAAGTCACAGGAGCAGCGCAAGGCGAACCAGGACACCGAGCTGGAACCGAGCGCCACGTTAAGCGGCCCCGCGCGGGGAAGGAGAGCGGGTGCTCCACAGCCCCCAGGTCTGCAGCCCTCCTGCACACCCCCAGGAAGGAGCTAAAGCACCCCAGGGGCAGCTGCTCACCCGAGGCTTCCTCACCATCTCAGACAAACCGTTAGTGCCCGTAGAGCTGCAGTTCCCCTGTTTCAGAGGCAGAGATAAACAGCTCGTACCCAGCCGGCTCACGCGAGGACCGGTCCTTCCAGCAGCCTGTAGTGCCCCCGGACCAGCGGCCGGGCACATACCTGGATGGCCCAGCCGAAGCTCAGGATTGCTGGTCCAGCCCAGCTCATCAGAGCTCCTCCTAGCCAGGAAAACCACAGCGCCGGGGGGAGAAAAGGCTCCAGAGCACAATCAGGCCCGAGTCCAGTAAACATGTTTATTGGCAGTTGCTCTCGGACATCGTCTCTTCCAGTCCAGTGGGGCTGGAGGGGGTGGGGGGAAAAATACTGATTGTCCACGAGCACAACACTCATGTCATTCCCATTGATCCGCTGAGTCACTCCCGTATTAACAGTTTTGACAACGCTCAGGCTGCACAGGAGCTCGGAAACGGAATACAAAACGAGAGGTGAGGCAAAGAGAAGCCTCTCTACATCCTGACACCGGCGGAGAGAAGCACTCGCAGGGCAGAATCCTGAAACCTGCTGAACTGCAAGTGCCAACTTCCTCCTCTCCACTCGCTCTTCTGAAGAGTGCTGCAACAAGAAAACCAAACACGGACCACGCTGCAAGGGCAGAACACAGAGCTCCATTCAGTGCGCCCACAGAAACTGCCCAGAATAAACAGTCTCCCCTGCAAAGCACCACCAACTGCACCCCGGTCGTTTTGGTGCGGGTGCAAACCAGAGCGGCAGCTGTTTTTGCAGAGAAACTACAGAAGTGATTTATAAGGCCTTACAGATTCGGAAGCTAACGAGGAAGAGACGATATCCCGAGGCAGATTGACGCAGGAGGGCAGTTGTCTCTACAAGCTAATGAGAGAATCCTGGGGGGTCCCCGGGCGTGGGGGGACAACGAGAACCTGCCCCCAGCCAGGCAGCAGAGTCACGTTAGACCATCCTCGTCTGCACCATAAGACAACGACCCACCAGTGGCCCAAAAGGTGCTCAGCAGCGATCAAATCATCACCGAACAACACGCCTATCTGTAACACACTGAATTAAACCAAACCCAACAAATCTTTGGCAAGTTCCTCCCAGGAGTCAGGCCTACCCCGCCACAGAGAAGGCCTCGCCATGGATCCCCATGGAGGCCTCCTGCCCTAATTTACAGCAATTCTCTTTCAGAGGCACTGGCAAACACCAAACGTTCCCTCCAATTTGTTATATAAGGCCCAGATTTTAAACCTGCGTGCTGGCGGTGGGGAGATGGGGCACACGGCCTGACAGGACGGTCCCGCCGGCAGAGGAACCTACAGACTCCTCGGAACCCATCTCCAGGTATCCAACCAGTTATCGTACAAAAGGAAAACAAATGGATTAGTTAACGAGGCAACTTCCAAACACACTGATACAAACCACTCGCAGTCATTTTACACACAGTTTGACCCGGGTCCTGGTTACCCCCAGCTTGTTTAGAACGGACTAATTTCATGGCAACTTGAAAGATGTTTAACAAACTTCATTTTTTAACTTCAGAAATACATCTAAGACAGCAGGTCCCCATGCTGCCCGGACCACAGGCCATTCCTCAAAAGAAAAGATACATTTTCAAAAGAAAAGGCACCTTCCCAAACATCCCCACAGCTTCAATTTGTCCCCCGTGGTCCAAGAGCGTCACTCAATTCCCTTCTGCCTCCGCCAAACAGGAGACACAGGCCCCTGGTGGCCCCGCTCGCTGTAGCGCTCCCTTCTTGGCTGCCTTAGAGCAGCTGAAGTCAGCTCCTGTCTGGTGGGGGCAGAACGGGGAGGGCATTTTTCCTGTTTCTCACATTCATCCTCACCAGCTTTGCTAAAGAAAAAAAAAAAAAAAAAAAACGAAAAAAACAACAAGAAAAAACCAACACCAAACCAAACAAAAAAAAGCCATTTTAAATACCAGATTCAGCACAGTCCCTTTCCCCAAATAAACACTTCCCAGCCCCTTGGAGAGAGGAAAGCCGCCCACAAAGGAGCCAACATCCTGCGAGGTGCGGCCGGGGCAGGGACCCCATCCCCGCACTCCCCGCCCGCAGAGCGGCCTCGGGGGGCCGCGGTCTCGGGTGGACCGAAGCCCTTCCCCGGGGCCACAAAACACGCCCCGCCGGGAGGGACCGGAGCGAGGCGGCCCCGGGCCCGCAGCCCCCGGCCCCCCCAGCCCTCCTGACCGCCCCG
>VWYH01000888.1:299473-347808 GCA_013399365.1 Pampusana beccarii
GCCTCCCCATGGCGGCGCCCCCGGCCCCGCGCTCCTCACGCCGCCTCTCGCCTCCTCTCACCACTCCGCGGGCAGCGGCCAGCCAGCGACAGCGCTACGCCGCCGGCGTAGGCCCCCCTCGCGCCCATGCGCCCCCCGCCACGCCGCCGGCGTAAGCGCCTTTCCTGAATACCAAGTCCGAAGCGGAGAGGCCCGGCGGAGCTCGGCGCAAGCGCAGCCGGCGGCAGGGTGGTGGCGCAACGGCGTTGGCGCAAAGCGCGTTCGAGAATAGGAGGCTTGAGGAGAGCGACGAAAGGGCGACTTTGCAGCAGCGCGGGGGCACTTTACGGCAACGCCGCGCTTGGCGGCTACCGGCGGCGCTGCCGTTAACTGCCCCCCGCCCGGCCCGGTGTGCGGACACACGGGCGCAGCTCCCCACAGGGGCTATAGGGTGCCCTATAGGGGACGATATACAGCCCCATTATAGTGCTCAGCTGGCACTAGGGCCTGGGGGGGGCAACCTCTGGGGAGGAACTGGGGTGACTCAGATCAGTCGTTCAACCATAAAAAATTATCTTGGCGAAGGACGGCACAGCTGCGAGAATCACAGAATCGTTTTGGTTGGAAAAGCCCCTCAAGATCATCGACCCCAACCATCACTGCCCCATGTCCTGAGAACCTCATCTGTCTGTCCAGCCCTCCAGGGATGGGGACTCCAGCACTGCCCTGGGCAGCCTGGTCCAATGCCCCACAGCCCTTTGGGGAAGAAATTGTTCCCAGATCCAACCTCAACCTCCCCTGCACAACTTGAGGCCGTTTCCTCTGCTCCTGGCGCTTGTTCCTGGGGAGCAGAGCCCGACCCCCTTGGCTCCAAGCTCCTTTCAGGCAGTTCAGAGATCAGAAGGTCTCCCCTCAGCTCCTGTTCCCCAGCTGAACCCCCAGGTCATTTTCCTTGGTGGCACAAGAGTCGTCCCTGTTTGAGCCTTTCGGGTGACATCGGAAGGAGGAGGCCCAGCTGTACGATCCCGCTGCTCTTGCCTTCTCCACGGCATGGGACAGATTCACCCCCAAAATATTTTCAGGCAATGGGCAAATGAGTTGATGTGGGTTTGGGGGAGAATCATCTTCAGCCACCAGCATCACCCCAAAAACCCATTTCAGAATTTCCAGCTGCTTGAATTAATTCTCCCTCAGTTACAGGGAAACACTCTCCCCACACTAAGGTACTTTTCCCCCCGCCGGTGTTCACTTCTAGAGGAAAACGCTGGGACAGCAGCGAGAGGCTGTAGGAAATCACGGCTGGTGAAAGCAAGATGGTGGTGCTGGGCCGGGGGTACCTGCCACGAGGCTTCGGAGATCAGGAAGACATTGAGATTAGCAGATGTATCGAGCACCTAGGACGAAAACGTCTCTTTTAGGATCACCTGATAGAGAATGGAACTGGGGTACGAAGCCACAACATGGTAATTTGGGGTGATAAATTCAGCTACATGCTAACAGAGTGATTCAACTCACCATCGCTGTCAAACAGCCCGTTTACTCTGGGGATAACGATCTCCTTTGGGCAATAAACCGGGGAAGGCAGAAGCCAGCGCTGCACAGGGCCAGTGCAAGTCTCCGCACTACGGAGATGCCAGGAAAAAGAGCTGGACCCTGTTGCTTGGGAGATGCGACTTTCCCCCACCACCCACAGCTCTGCTCTCCCTTCCCTTCATTAGAAAATAACAGCAGCAGCTTTGGTAAATGCTTATCAGGCACCTGTGAGAGTACAAACCACAGCGCGCTACTCTCACATCGCTCCCCATCTGTAAACGTGCTGTTCTTTTAAGGGAAGAAAACAACATGTGGGAGACTTTGGAGGAAAATAGAGATTTTGCCATTTCCCTCCACCAGATAACTCCGGTTACCTAGGAACAGACACACTTCTCTGGCACGGCCAGTTCTTCTCATCAAGCACAGGATGAGCATTTATTGTCTTGTGATCAGGAGGAAAAAAACCACAAACAAAACCCAGAGCTCCACGAGTAACATGAAAATATCGCACACATACACACCACGGGATGCTGAACAAAACCGGGAGCCAGGTCCAGGTTAATGATGTTAAGAAGTCTTAGAAATCTAATGTAAACTTTTAAAAACATACAGAGGAGTCAAAAAAACACCCAACAAACAAGCCATGGTAGTTCAGGCAGCGTGTTGACTCAACTTTCTGGAATTACGGTTTCTGGCACCGGAGAGGATGGAGGGGGGATGAGAAGTGGCAGATCCCACCCCGAGAGGTTCATTTAAGTTCTGGGGAGATCTCAGGCAGTGACTGGTAATGAGGCGTGATTTTGGTGTCTGGCTCCTACGAACCCCCTCTCCTTGTATCGAGCATTTTCAACATGGGTGCTTCAGAACAGCCCCCCACATTATAAAAAAAACCCAAGAAATACAGGGCATGGAGTCCCCAGTAACACTTCTGCTCTTGATTCCTTCAAAATCTCTAACCTGGCATATGAAGAAAAGGACAGACACCAATCATTTTTGACAGATTTTGGCAAGAGGCTGAGGGTGGCGCAGGGCAGGGCTGGAGGGACGCGGTTACACGCATGCACCGTGTTCCGGCTTCTGAGTGCGGCCAACCTCGCGTTCGGCCCTGGAGCCTCCCCTCGCTGCCCCATCATGCAATTGTATTTCCAGGGAGTGAATCAACAGGCAGCTCTTTTATCCCTCTCTGATGACAAGCAACAAAAGACACTTAAAATTACACTTGACACAAGACAAAGGCACCTAAAAGCTTGACAATGCGATCGGGTTGTGTTTAGAAGGCTTCAAGCGATTGTACTTACAAGCACATTGCGCACTCGCAAGAAAAAAAAAACCCTCGTGTTCAGAGCACATTAAATATCCCAGAGCCAGCAAAAGGCTGGTTCTGCAGCAGGGTGGCAGTGCTGCTTGTAAACAGAAATTCAGGGAGGCTCTGCCCTCCGATTCCCATTTGCTTTCACTTTGGCCCTACCAACAAAGGTGTCCTGCTGACTCCAGGCTGCGCTGCACTGAGTATTTACAGCGTGAGACAGGAAAAGTTAATAGAGCAAGTGGGAAGTTCTGCAGGAGCGACGGGGAAGCAAAATTCTCCCTTGTGAGCTGTTATTTTATTAGATAAGGCACATGTAGAGACAAGTTTTCAAAAGATCACTTGCAAATCAATTCCACCTAGCTAGGACAAGCTCCCTGTCCCTTTCCAGGAACCCATTTTATTTTTCCAGTTACTCAGTGTGAATTTGGAGTGACTCCATTTACGCTATAACATCTCTGGCGTCTCGTCCGACAGCCAGACAGGTCTGTCCCATGGGGACCCCAACACCTCCCACATCTCCACCGTCCTTCACAGGATCATTGGCCAAAACTTTCCGAGCCAAAAACTTCAAACGCTTGCTCCCTATAAAATATTGGGAATTGATCTCCCAGTTTTGACAGGTTTGAGAAAAAAAAAAAATCATAGCAGGCTGTTGGGGAGAGGAAAAAAACTGCTGCTTGGATCACTGCAGGACACAGGGAATGGGATGGCTCAGGCTACAGGAACGGAGATGAACCATGAGATGGATGTGAGCTCCTGGGGAAAACAACCCCTCTTGAGCCGATTCTTGGAGAAAGGCAAGAGAATCTCTCTCCTGCTTGTACACGGGAGGAAAGTGCTGCTGGCTACACAGACCAGGTCAGCACAGGGAACAGTTACGAGGACTAACACGCTTTCCTCACTCTACCAGACCCCATAACGTTTGGATTTCAACTGCACGGGTAGAAGGCAGAATTAAAACTATTCATTGTAATAGAATTCTTCCCAAAGCACACCGGAGCCCCAGCTGGAGATCAATAGTGATCCTGCATCCGGCTGCTGGCTGGGAGCCCATAAAAAGGTGTCCCAGCAGCACAAGCTGTGTCTGGTCGAGCATTTCTTGGGGCAGCACAAAACCTGGATGCCACGTAAGATCTCGTGCTGCCAGGGGGAACATCCCCCAGTGTCACCAGCTTCTCTGCAGCTTCCAGTGGGCTTTGAAACCGGCTTTTAGCAAGCGATTGTTAACCAAATGAGATGAATCTGCACCTTTGAAGCACACAGATCTGACAAAAACCTTTTGGCAGCAGGGAAAGCACGAGTTCTGGCGTAACAATAGTCCCAGCCAGGCACATGAGGACTCTGGTGGACTTCACATCTGAACACCACACCCACAGCAAGCACCATTACCTAAAGGATTCTTCACCAGAGAGCACACGCAAATAAGGTGGTAGATTTTACAAATACCTTCACTGTCACTAGTACCAAATCATTTAGGTGTTGCGTTTCCCTTAGAGTAAAAAATTCCAGATTATTCATCCAGGAGAGTAAACACCAGTTGCTACTAATGCTCTGATTGCATTTGTTACCAACTGTGCTCGGCGTTGGATAAAAACTAAGCAGGGAGGTGGGAGAAGGAGCAGTTATAGCGTTCACCATTGTGGGGAAATCAGCTTTTTTCACATATGGTCAGGAGAGGATCCCTCCAACAAGGGCAGTGAATGGTCGGTTCCTCAGTCTGCAACAAGGCAAATACTGGTCACTCAACACAAAAAAACAAAAAACCCCTTTCTGGTAAGGCCGTGCAGTGCTGCGGAGGTGGCGAGGGCTGACAACACACATCTTCTGCAGCGATGAGGAGATAAAAACCAAAAAGTCCACAAGATGACTGAGGTGCTTCTGGGGAGGGAATGCAAATGATCTTTTTCAAAAAATAATAATTAAAAGACCAAAAAAGAAGAGAATCCAGGCAGTTTGCAGCTGTTGCTGCTCAAGGCCATTGGTTTCCCGGGGGATAGTTGGGCACTGTGGGATACTCCGGCAGGCTGTTCCCAGAAAAATTGCTGTACTGGGCCTCCCTGCTGGGCGGGTTCCTCCATGTGCCGCTGTGCCACTCGTCCTGAGCTTTCTGAAAGCTTCCGCCAGCCCCTCGGTAGATTTTATGTACCTAAGGGACGAACAAGAGGAAAATCAGCAACACGTACCCACATCTCATCCTGGGAAGAGCTACAGTCACTTTGGTACCACGTCGTGTATTTGTTTCTCTCTGTAAAGTGCTGTATTTCCAAGCAACAAAAGCACTAAAAATGTAATAATACCAACTGACTATTAAACCTTTGAAAGCAGTGCCGGCTTCCAGTGTCTTCGAAGCTGCCCGTTCACGTTATCACGACTCCAAGTCAAAGAAACATCTGAAGCACCTACCCTTACAATAGAGATGAGCATCGCGACCGCAGACATTGTAAACATGACGGCGGGGAACAGCATGAACACAGCAGCTGCAACATTGGTGCTGAAGAAAGTAATGGCTGCCAACCAACCGCTGGAAGAATCAGAGAGAAATAACCAGTATCATTATAGCTCTGTTTTTAAATCTCCTTTATTATCAGAAAAAACTGTTTACTTGTACCCAGAAATTACCAGGCAGCTTTAAAGTTCTTGAAAATGAGAAGAACAATGGAGAAAATTGACAGAATTCAATGTGGCTCAGGCAGGTATTTCCCCAAGATCTCAAATCTCACGTGCAAGCATCCCTGGCTAATCCTGGCTCTGAGCTTTAGGGGACAGCCTAAAGCACGGACTTTGGGAAGAGAAGATTTATTCCCAAGGTGCTTTTGGTTGTGCAGAGATTGTGTGTCTAGAGACCAGGCCTGGGAACATGAGGGTCCTATGATTTACCCCTCTGGTCCTCTGGTGGTAATAACCAGGTAGGACAACTGGAGAGCAGCTGCAGTTAAGAAAACAAAATACTACACAGAGCACCATATTATTTGTAATTTCAGCAGGAATTGCTCTCAAGTCTCTAGAGACAGGAAGTTAAAATGCCAAACAATTATAACCAGGGACAGACACTAAAATGCTCCCATTTATTTTAGGACAACTCTCACAATACTTGCTCTATAGGCCAGCAGTGAGTCATCGTGTGCTGCTCACCATGTGCTGCGAATAATTTGAGGGTGATGCTAAGAGAGGATCAGCTGAGTCTTGAAACCGGCTGGTTAAACGGTAAAAGGTGCTAAAAAGAACAAGCAGGTGAAGAGATCTGGCTTCTGCCAATACAGAGATGAAAACAGAACTGCTTACCAAGCTCCCCAGCCAGAGAACCCAATTGCCTGCAGGACCGTGAGAAGAAACTGGGCACCAAAGATGAAGAAAAAGGCCATAAAATTAAACGAGCTGTCCGACCTGTGAAGGAAGAGAAGAAGTTAGGGAGAGACTGGCACCTCGCATTGCTTCACACTGATGTTTGACCCCATCACATACAAACCCTCAAATGTGGGATCTCAGAACAGACCCCTGTACAGCCACAGACTTCGGAGGCTACTCCTCTTTCCCCATGCAGATCCGTGACTCAGCTCCTAATGTCTCCCAATAAGTCTGGCTCCTGCAATTGCTCTAGCAAAATAACTGCATACATGACAATCCATGAGGAGAGGTGGCCTCCTGCAGAACAGAGAGGACCTGAATCGTTCCTGTGACCAAACACCTGAAGCCAGCACAGCCTGATGCCTCCGCAGCTCAGCCGCTCGCAGGGAGGCACACGGGGCCTGGACGCTGCCAGGCGGAGTTTGCTCACACGCTAAAAGTCATTGAGCAGGGGAATTCCAGCTGGGAATGTCACAGTGGCTGCTCGTCATCACGCTTACATGCCCACGGTTAATAATCCAGCGCTGGGACATCATCGGAGGAAAAACAGCCACAACAGAAGCACACAGAGGTGTGTGCTCGCATCTTTGCAGACTCCACATCTCCAGGACGTGAAGGTTGAGAAGGATCTGCATACATGAGGTCCTTTGATTCACGCAGGTATAGCAGGATCCTGACTATGATCCCAAATGAGAGGCTGAGCAGATCCGTTCCTGGTCTCTCCATCAAGGGTGCACAGCACGGTCTTGCCCGAGTTTTGGCTCCACCACAGAACTGCAGCAGAACAACTTCACCCCATTAAACCAGCTACAGCAACGAGCCAGCCTCTCGCTGTAAGGCCACGCACAACTCCCCAGACTATCATTTTTAATGACACAAATGATTCCCATTCTCTCAGGAACTCAAAGGGCCTGTGATTTACAGAAGAGATCTACAAAAAACACTTCAGTTGCTTATGAGGCAGTTTGGTGCAAGGGGGAGTTTCCAAAAGAGCTCCAGTCACACCCAGCTCCTGCTCAAACCCCACAAGTATTTTAGTGTTTATTAGCATTATAATTCTAGCCTCTAATGCCTGAAGAGACAAGGGAGGCAGGACAGCAGGCTCGGGAGAGCTCGCTGTGTGGACCCTGGCCCGAGACAAGTGGAGAAGCCGTGTGTGACAGCGCAGCAACCTTCCAAAAGATGGCACAGAGATGCCATGGAAGATACTTGCCATCCTCAATGACCCCACCCTTCAAATATCACCTCAGAGTACAGCAATGTGAAAGAAATACTTTAAACACGGACTGTTCACAGCAGTGCCTATCATAATCCAATTAACAAGGAATAGGCTCCAGGCTGAGCCTTCAAACAGACACTTGCAACTCCGACCTGAAAGGGCTGGAGGAGTCTTCATTTGAAAGGATCTGCGGGAATTAGTGAGGATACACAGAAAAGGTGATTTCTGATCCAGCTTTCTGGTGCAGATTTGTAACAGCTTTGCCCAAGCGCCAAAGCTCTGCAGCTAATTTAATTTTGGATGCAGACGCCTGACGAAGGTTTGACGAAAGCACCCTCGCAGTACGCGACGCCGATATTGAAGGGCTGTCTCTTCCCAGAATGAGCCCAGCAAGTGGGTCTGGCCTCACTTTCTCAAATCCCATACGGAACTGTGCTGCCCCGCTACATTTTTTTCAAGCCTCTTCCACAATGGATGGCAAAGCCAACATCTCAGGGCTTGTCAGTCTGTCCCTGGGGCTTATTCTTTTTTTAAACTGTACAAGTCTTTACACAGAGTAACCTCAGGGACCTTTCTGTATTCAGTTGCATAAACACATACAAACAACATTAAAAGAAATAATTAGAAACGGTCCCTGTGAAGCCCAGAGGAGGTCAGTGGGGTGGAGTAATTTTTCCCAGACTTCAGAATGGAAAATGCTCTTTGAACAGAGCCCCAGGGCTTCTGAACAAGGGATGGGGACAAAACCCCAGCTCCAGAGGGCAGGAGTTCAGAGCTGGTATTTTCACGTCTTTTAAAACTTTCGGATGAATCCAACGTAGTGGTTTTCCGCTTCCACCAGAAACCATCCTCCCTGGTACTCCATGATGTAGTCACTGATGTTTTAAGCACCACCAGCGCATTAACTGCCTGCTGCTGTTAGTACACAAAGTGTAAATTTGGAAGAGCATTTAAGCAACTAATTTAGCGTGTGCTGAACAGATAGGACCCCACCTGCCAACTCCCATTTCTATCAGTGCCTTTTGCCATTATCTAAACCAGCTCATCATGGAATCTAGTAAATAATGAAAATCCAGAGTATTCTGCTAACGGGGAACCAGAAAGAGCTTCCCCTTCAGAGCCCAGTCCCCTGACTGGTGTGTACTGGTGACACGCAGTGTGACACTGGGCAGGTCCCTCCCCTCCCCGCGTCAGGCTGGGAACTGCTCGGGACCCTCGGGGCTCTGACAAACATTATTTATTAATGTCTGAATAGTGCCTCGTGATCCACAGCAAGCACCAGCAAATGCAAATGTTGATTAATTAAAGTGAAAATGTAGGATGGCTTTAAATATTTGTGGAGTTTCAGAAGGACTCGCTCCAGGGAACTGCTTTTATCTAAAAAGCAAAGCTGCTAAGCTTGCAAGTGTCTAGAGACAAAAACCAGAAGAGTTCTCAAAAACTAATAACTTAATAGTCTTCTATCAAAATAAGCCTCAGTGAAGCTTTACCAAATTAGTATCTACCTTAATGTTATATGACCGTGCTGCTAAGCTTGAGTTATTTAAGTAAAGTAAGAATTTCATTCTCATGGAAGTAGCAAACTATTTGCTGCTGCTCACTTCCCACCCTGGGCAGGTGACCCTCAGTCCTACATCTCCTATTTAAAAGTAGCCACATTCTTCTTCATTTCCAAAGTAAACAAGACATTCAGACGTCAAGTCCTTCATCTTTACCCCAGACAGACGGATCTCCGCGGAGACGCTTCCCAATAACATGTCTCTCTCCCAGAGGAAACCAAAACAGAACCGCCTCCTGGGCTTCTGCTTACCGAAAGGCTTTGTACGCAGGTCGGAACCAGCAGACGTAGCCGCAGGGACTGAAGAGGATCAGCCAGAGGATGGCCAAACCAAAATTGACCCCGTAGCCTCCTCCGATCCACCATGCTAGGCATGCGATTATATTCACGGCTAGCGTGATGCAGTAAACTGTAGAGAGGGCAGAGGAAAGAATATGAGGTTGTGTGGTTTCTTCACGCAAAAAGGAAACAAAGACCCGCTGTTACGATAGGAAGGGTCCGCGCTGCAGTGGGAAACTCCAGCACAATGACACAGCCGCTCCGAGTGAGTCCCAGGTCCCTGCGTGTCCCCAGGGGTGGTGGCACAGACACATCCACCTGCAGAGGGATGGGGAACGTCTTCTGGGACCGGCCAAAGGATGGAGAGCTGGGTACCAAACGCTGTGACCAACACAGGACTCAGCCCAGTATTATTCTGAATTACAAGCAAAGTTCAACTGCTGTCTGTAGCAAAACCCCTTTTTGAGAGCAGAGGGGTGGAAAACACTGCCCTGCACCTGGCGTTGGCGTGACTTTGGTCTCTGTGCTCACTGAGGCTGCCCTGGGAGCGATGGCAGAGCCAGCACAGCACCCTGTGGCTTGTTTGCTGCTTCCCGGTGCCTCCAAGGAAGCTTCGGGGTTTGTAAGTGGTGCCCTGAGCGAGCGGATAAGCAAACTTCAACCGGGATGAAAACACAGGACCACAGGGGTGGCTTCAGGGCCCTTTCACATGCCCGTTCCTGCCAGACGGATAAAAAGGAACAGCCAACAACAGCCCCCAGCACACACCAGTGCTGCGCTGAGGGGAGATGCCTGAGGTGACGCTGCTCCCGTGTCCCTGACGCTCAGCATCGCTGTGGTGGGGGCTGCACCAAAGCCATGCCAGGGGCTCCCCGCTTTCCCCCACGTGCTCCCCCCAATACTCTGTCCCTGCATCCCCCTGCTCTGCCAGCGTCGAAGAGGCTCAGCCCAATTACAAGCTTATATTTTGGAAAACAGATGGGAATTCTTAAAAACCCTTTGCGGTAACCTGCATCAATTAGCACAGATAAAGAGAAATGAGAAGGCGGAGGGTTCAAACACAAAAGACCTTTCAGTACCACCTGGTGATGAGCTCACAGGAACACTTGGGACCCTGATCTTGTTTATTCAGTCTAAACTAAATCCTCAAATTTCTCTTCACCTGTGTTAAGTGCATGTGCCCTGCCCAGTCCTTGCTTCACTACGTGCCACACTTCATGCATGCACTATTGGTGAGTGAAAGATTGGCCATGAGCTGCAATGTGCACTTGTTGCCCAGAAACCCGTTGTATCTGGGGCTGTATCAAAAGAAGCGTGGGCAGCAGGTCTGGGGGGGATTCTGCCCCTCAGCTCTGTTCTAGTGAGACCCCCCTGCAGTGATAAGGTGACACATTTTTACACTGAGGGTGGTGAGAGCCTGGCCCAGGTTCCCAGAGAGGTGGTGGATGAACCATCCCTGGAGACATCCCAGGCCAGGCTGGACGGGGCTCTGAGCAACCTGAGCTGCTGAAGATGTCCCTGTCATGGCAGGGGGGGCACTGGGGGGGCTGGGAAGGTCCCTCCAACACAAACCATTCTGTAATTCCCTGCAGAGGCTCTGCAGCACGTCTGCACTGAGCTGCCTTGGAGTTTGTTCTCCAGCAGTGGGAGCTCTGGTACAGGTTTCTCCAAATCACCATCCACTTAAATAAATGTTCACATCCAATTAAAATAATGAGCATGCAACCTCCCAACAACAACTTCTGTGTTTCTGTTTTCAGTGCTGGCCTTTTCTTGCTTACCGCCTTCCCTCCGTACGTGTCTCTCCTTCCACCCCATCCCCAAAAAGTCAGGAAAACTCCAAAAGAAATTGCACTGTGGATGGAAATTTTAAACTCCTGGTACAAATGCCAGGTCCCCTCAGCCATGCCTGGACCAGTTGCCCAAATGGCCGGTTGCCCAAAAGGTTGGTCCTTTTCCAGCCTGCCGTTAACTCGAATGAGGGGCGCTTTGTTCTGGAGGAGCCGCAGACAAAGGCGGCTTCACAACGCGCAACATTTAACCGGTGAAGTCTGAAGGGACAAGCAGTTTCTTCAGGCAAGAAAATTACAGAGCTCATTTCAGCATCTCGAAATAACGGCGCAACAATGGAGCGATAGACGACGCCATTATTTATGCACACAAATCTCACTTGTACACACATCCTATGCATCTGGAAGAAAAGCCACACCACCAAATGCATAGCTGGCAGAAAACAAGCTTTCGTGCAGCGAGAGGGGTGAATAGGATGACAAGTGTTTGGGGAAAAAAAGATAAGCAAGGCAAAAAGATTTTTAATCTTCCAGTGTGTTCCCTGTGGTTCTCCAGGCCTGCTGCACCTTTTTTCATCCCATTTTTTTTTCTTGGAGGAGAATGGTCAATCTTCATTACTGGTTTTCGAATGGCTAAACCAGACAACAAAAAATGCGGAGCCAGGAATGTCCAGAATATCCAGTTTATCCTGAATATCAGCAAATCACCACGGGGAATATTTTGCAGGCTGTGAGTAGCTAAGAAAGAGAGGGCATATGGCTGGAAAACACGGCTCTGATTGGGAAGGGAGATCTGTAGATGGCACAAACAAGGGGGAATTTTATCCTCCCTATAGCAAAGTGGGGATACAAGTAGCAGCAAGGGCCACATTTATTTTCTTGCCTAAAACTCTCCTGTTCATCTTATTTTATGTAAATTTAGGTGGGAATTACTTTTAAGAGTGCTGTTTTGGGGAGTAAAACATCAGTTGACATTAACAAAGGTATCAAACATGATCTGCTTTTTTCCTCCTCAAATTTACTAACTTTCCTAGCACTGACACTCTCTCCTTTCTTCAAGAGCAGCTCTGCAGCAAAGATTCAAGGCACAGCAGCTTAAAATTTGAACATAAAATTACATTACTCTAAGATGAATCACTGTTTCTCATCAACTTATTGCAGTCAAGAGTTTAAAGCACACGAGTCATTAAGATCCATACTTTTTTTACTACACATATATGTTTTCCCAGCACAGGTTTCTTATTCAACTTACAGATCCACACGTGGTAGATTCTCTTCACCAGAGACTGGTAATCGATGGGAATTTCGTCAGCAAAATTCTGGTAGAAACACGGTTTCAGAGGGATAAACTTGGGGAGCGGTGGGAAGTTATTCACCTTTTCTACAACACAGAACACAAATATTCGCTGAATGCAGGAATGTTCTCGTGTGGCTGAGAGATGAAAAAACAAAATAAGCTCCAGGATGAGGTTCATCGGGAAGGGGGGAGCAACATCTGGGGCAAACAGGCTGCACAGAGGATTTTAGTTACAACCTCTTGGAAAACTAAAGCAGGAGGAGAGGCTGGCGATGGTCCAGACAAGCAGATTTACACTCAGCTGCAAGCTGTGAGTAGGGGCACACATCAGGCCTTCTGACCTGTAGTAGATATGTCCCCATGACAACGAGGAGGGACCCAAACAGGAATTGAGTACTCGGGTATCATCCAGCTCAGGGAAGGCAAGGCAGAGGTCAGGGATGGTTGTGTTGTGACAAGACTCATGAATGTACCTTTTTTCTTTAAAAGCCAATTTCTTCCCATAAGGTTAAGCCCCAGGGAAAAAATAAATAAATAAAAGGAAAAAAAGCTTTGCATTCAGATACAATAAGTCAAACGCTGACAAAAGAAATACGGTGAAGAAAAGCTTACCTTGGGAAGAAATTCTGGTTTAAAATCAAGTAATTAAATGCCTAAATCCTCTGCATTTAAGCTGCTGTCAGCTTGCAGAGAGCTGCACAGACTGGGCCGTGTTGATGTGTGTGCCGGGATGTGCGTTTCTACATGCTTGGGAACGTTTGCTCTTGCCTTCCAGTGCTGATTGAAGTTTGATTCCAGGGCATTGTGACTAATTGTCTCTTCGTCTACTTCAGCCTCAGTAAACAGAATTAAAAACAACCAGAGATGAAGAATGTCCTGGGAAAACCTCCAAATGGCACAGAAGACGAGAGGAAATGTCTGAACAAGAACTGTCAGCACAAGAGTTCCCCTTCTCTGGCCATTATCTCAGTGCGAGGAGACATTTCGCAACTTCTGAACTTCATTGGAAGGTTGGCAGGGAAGAGTCTAAAGCTGTAAGCCGAGCTTTAGGAAAGAAAAGGCTTTACTTTGTGCAAAGGAAAGGCCTATTTTCACACAGAAAATGAAGATAACACCCTTCGTGAGTACATCAGGGTTAAATATGGAATAATGATTGAAGTCACCAGCCCAACTTGACTTTTCCTTATAAAAACAAACATTAAGCATTCTGCCTCTGCTCATCCACCTCCTCTAAATGCATTTTAGGTTAATTCAGATGCCCTCTAAAGCTGGGCTTAGTTACTGGTTAACGCCTCCTGCTGACCCTGTCACACGTGGCGCTGATGTCCAACAGCTGCTTTCAAAGTCCACAGGAATTTGGATGTCTTAGCACAAATTTTCTGTTTGCTATAAGCATCTAATGAGCTTTCTCCTGGGCAGTCTGTCCCAGCAGCTGACAAACGGACACAATAACCCTGGATCGAAGGAAAGGAAGGAGGCACAGCTTTCACAGCTAGAGAGATAGCTCTCTAAGGAAGTCAATAACAGACTAAAAGCAGATTCTCTCACAATCTTTTTTTTTTTTTCTTGAGGGATAAGGAAAATTTTGCTCTGTGTCTCGCAGCAGCAGGTCACTTTGGTTCTGCCATCTTCCATTTTTTAACTCCTGCAGTGCCAACCTCTAGTACAGACGTCCCCGAATGGTGGGGCCAAAACCAACCAGCCTGCTGGGCACCAGCCACTGCACTTTGCCCTTTTGCAAGCTCAGAAAATGCTCCAAGTGCTTCCACTTGTTTGCCGGGTACATAAAAATCAGGATTATGCCTCTGTTGCTGCACAGGTGCAAGCAGCCAGATGACTTCTGCCCACCCGGAGACTCTCTAGTTTTTGACTGTTCCGGGTTACTTCCAAGAACAGCCAAAAGAAATCAAATTAAAATCTCCTCGTTCACGTCTGACTGCACAGCATGGGGTGCTACAGCACTCCCATCAACACATTGGATCAGCAAGCACAAGCCACGCTTTCAAAAATGAAACTGTATTCCCAATGAACAGCAGCTGCATACAAGTTCAGATCTCCCCTTATCTTGAAAAAGTTGAGAGAAATTTTGTCATTGATTTTGCTACAAGTAAAATGAAGATGTATTAATATTGATCGTACAGCTAGGAGCGCTGCAGAAAGCTGTTTAGTCTCTGTAAGGAAGGAATTATTCTCCTGTGAATAACTTCCATCCTCATAAAGCTTTCAAACAAGTCACATCTGAGCCTTTACCACAAGAACAGCAACCTCAGCTGACAAAGCTACAGTGAATATGACCATGGTAAGAAATGAGAAGGAGCTGAAGAGCTTTACAGATCACTAATATCTCAGGAAGGGACGTGTCAGATATCTGAAAAACATTCTGTGAAACTGTTTTTCTCCTGACACTGCCGTATTTTGAGGAGCTCTTACCTGCCATTTCTCAGAGGAGTGTTCCCTGGTGAAGTTTCAGACAGATAACAACGGGATCTGTCAGAGAGAGAAACTCAGGTCAGCACATGGCACCAACCAGCACCTGAAGAACCTCCTGGAGTCGGGAGAATCTCCAGCACAGCCACAGGCCGTGAGCCTGGGCTTGAAGGACAAACTACACATCTCTGCTGGAACCTTACAGGAAGGATCACGAACTCACCAGACTTAATGCCTCATTTAGGTGCTGAGATGATTTCTTGGCTCCCGGCTCTCTGCAGACTTTCCCAACTGCTGAAACAAACAGATAATCACTGTGAGCTGAGGCGTAAACTGCTGTCCAAAAAATAAACAAATCAGCTGGTACACAAAACCCAACAGCCCTTGTTATTTTAATAATTCTGCACAACCCTCCTTTAAACGCAGATTCATTCTTCCTGTTACTACCGTTGAACATGACAGTAATTCTGGAAGACTCAAATCCTGCAAAGTTTACTCGGCGTCAGGCATGTTGCTCATTTTGGCAGAACCGATCACACAGACGAAAGCCGCAGAGAGCTCTGTGCTGAGCTCCGACTCTACCCCATTTTTTGTTAAGGATAAAAAAACCGCTCTGCCCTCACCCCCAAATCCCAGACTGGAAACACAAAATACCACAAACCAACCTTCTAAACCAGCACCAAGGGGTCAGACAAGAGTTATCAAGAACAAAGGAAACCTGGACTAAAAACTGTCCCTATAAAAACACAACAAACCAATGCGCTGCCGCCAGCGCCCTGGTCAGAATCACTGCGCTGAACCCAAACCCATCGGATTTCCAGCAGCTCACTTCCATTTTCTGCACCTCTGTGCCGTCCTCCGTGCCCCGGGTACAGTCTGGAGGTTGTAGAATTTACACCACTGCAGTTATTTTGCTGGGGTTGCATTTACTTTCCTTTTTAATTGAGCTGCTCTAGCACAGCCCTTGGTGGAGACAACGGCACTCTGAGAAGAAGCGGGACCTGTACAAGCAGCTTATTCTTCCTGTACATAGAAATGCAGTTATAGACGAGCTTAGCTACGTCTACATAAAGGAAAACATATTATTTTGCTCGCACCAGTCTAAAGAAAGCAACAGAGCGTGGACGGGGAAGCTGTGTCGCTCGGGAGCTGCTCAGGGCTGGGACTCCCTGGTTAAATCTCGTCGCAGCCGAAGCCTCCGGGTTTTCCCACAACACAGACATTACCCGGCGTCTGACAGGCGTTTTATAACTTACAATTTAGAAACAGAAGCATTTTGCTTTGCCTTTTTCAAATGCGTGAATAGCAAATAAAGTATGAAGACAGTCGAGAATAGAATGAAAACTTCACCCTGCCTGTTTGCAGCTGCTCCCAGCTGAGACCCGTAAACGTGGGGGGAAGAACAAATGCCACATGGACACCTGTTACGCTAAGGCACTAAAAGAAAATAATCTTTCACCAAAACACGAGCAAATGGGTAAGGTATGCCTTCAGAAGAGGATTATGTAGTTCATGTACTTCGGTGCTGGTGTCTTACAGCTGCAGAGCGGAGGGAGGCGCACCCCCTGCCCCCAGTCGCTGCTCCCCCCGGGGCTGACCCAAATCTCTCCCCGCCAGGGCTGTCCTCGATTCACACAGGGGACGAATCTTCCACCCAACACACACACACGACCCCCGGCCTGTCCCCAACACTTCTCCAAGCACAGGCTCCCCCCGCGCTCCTCCCCACCGCCCCCGCTGTCCCCATGACCGCACCGCCGCTGTCCCTAGGGCTGTCCCCGTTAGCTCCTCTTCATCGTCCCCCCGGGCAGGCCCCGTTGCACCCCCAGGGCTGAGGTAGTTCTGTCACCCCATGCAGGGCCCCCGAGGCCGCCCGAGCTCCCTCCCGACCCCCAGCTCCTCCCCACCCCTCCCGCTCTGCCCCCGGCCCGGCCCGGTGCCCCCGCGGGCCCGGCCCCGCGCTCACCGCTCCCGCCGCAGCCCCGCTCCCCCGAGCCCGCCGCGGGGCGCACTGGGAAAGCGAATCCGGCCAATGGCCGCGGCCGCGGGGCGCACTGGGAAAGCGAATCCGGCCAATGGCCGCGGCCGCGGGGCGCACTGGGAAAGCGAATCCGGCCAATGGCTGCCGCCGCGGGGCTGTCAGAGTCCTGGACTACACTTCCCAGCGTGCCCCGCGGCGCACCAGTCACGTGAGGGGCCAGCCGGCTGAGGGGCGTGGGCTGAGGCGCGGCTGGTCCGCTACGGTGGCCGAGAGGGACAGAACTGTCAGGGGCTGGGGTCCGGGGCACGGTCCCCATCCATGTACCCGCCGGCGAGGCTTTGCTGCCTGAAACGGGGGGGTTGTCACGGCCCCTTCGCCACACGGGTGTGCGGGCGGCCCCTGAGGGCTGAGGGAGCCCCAGCGGTGGCACCAGGGCCGAGGAGAGGTCACTTGGACCTGGTCCCCATTGCCCCGACCCCCACAGCTGTGACACCGCAGCCCCGAGGGCCCCGCCGGTGCAGGACAGACTCGTCCATGTCGTTATTGTTTTATTTTCAGGTAAACAGCGAGTTTAGGAGTGGGGATCTGTTCTGTGACCCCCCGCAGCACCTGCAGAGGAGACACGGGCACCCCTGGGCGCTGTCCCCATACAGGGTTCAGGCACCCAGGTGTTGGTTCCCCCCAAGCTTCAGTCCCAGGGTTAGTTACAGTGGTTGAGAGGCAGTAGCTGGATTGAGGGCCCAGGGCTGTGTTCATTCCTCTGCCATTAAGTACTGATTTAACTTCTGAATAAATTGGTTAAATCAGCAACAACTGACCTGGGGCTTGTGTGACTTCAGCCTTTCAGCGAAACAGGGCAGTGAGGGATGAGCAGACCAGTCTCTCTGAAATGTCTGCGCAGCCCCTGCCCAGCCATGCTGAGCGCTGCATTTGGACACTTTCTGGATTTACACACCTTTGTTTGGTTCTATAGCTCCTAACTCCTCATTTACACTGCATTAGCCTCCTTGACAATGGTACCAGCTCATCTCCAAGGTACCAGCTCTGCGTAAATGGTGTTAAATTGGCTGTATATAAACCCTGCTCAACTTCAAAAACTTTCGCAAGCCCTGGGGCTGTGGTTTCTGTCACCAGCACTCCCAGCTCGAGGCTGCGGGATTCAGACTCGTCCCTCTAACACTCAGTGGAGACTTTCAGAGCCCCGGTCTGCAAAGTTTCCCTAAAATCTAGCTCTTTGGGCTCGTTGCTCATGCTCAGCCCCTGCTGCAGGCCGGCTGCCCAGCTGTGCCGGGCACTGGTGGCTGTGGTGACCACTGGTGATACCCCTGGCTGTGGCATTTGCCAGCTGGGCAAGTGTTTTTCAGGAGAGGAGGATCAGGCCACCTCCTCCATCTAGAAGCATCACGGCCCCGCTGGGAGCGTTTTAGCTGTAAACCAGTAGAGGTCACTCGGCCCCAGTAAATCCAGTGCTACTGGAGGTGTTGGTGCACCAGTGAGAGAGGGAGAGCAGGGACAGGGGCACCGAGCACCTTGGTCACCGGGTACAGCAGCTCCTCTCCGTGCCCCGTGTGGGACAGACATGCTCAGGTTGTCCCGTCCTGTCACCTCGTGCTGGGGGGTTTGGGCTGATGGGGGCTCCCTGGGCCTGTCCTGTGATTCCGTGATTTGCAGGAGTCCTGACATCCACCTTGTGTCCAGGGCATGGAGCTTAGAATCACAGAATCATTTTGGCTGGAAAAGACCCTCAAGATCATCGAGTGCACCCGTTCCCCACCCCGGCACTGCCCCATGTCCTGAGAACCTCATCTGTCTGTCCAACCCTGCAGGGATGGTGACTCCAGCACTGCCCTGGGCAGCCTGTTCCAATGCCCCACAGCCCTTTGGGGAAGAAATTGTTCCCAGATCCAACCTCAACCTCCCCTGCACAACTTGAGGCCGTTTCCTCTGCTCCTGGCGCTTGTTCCTGGGGAGCAGAGCCCGACCCCCCTGGCTCCAAGCTCCTTTCAGGCAGTTCAGAGATCAGAAGGTCTCCCCTCAGCTCCTGTTCTCCAGCTGAACCCCCAGCTCCCTCAGCCGCTCCCATCACACTTGTGCTCCAGCCCCTTCCCCAGCTCCGTTCCCGTCTCTCAACTCACTCCAGCTCCTCAAGCTCTTTCTTTACTAAAATGCTCACAAGGGTTCTGACCCCAGCGCAGACCCACGGGTGCCAAATCCAGCCTCCCCCCAGCTCCCTGTGGCACATCTGGCTTTAAATGATGCCATTAATACTTTACAACATCTAAAAATCTCACCTGGTGTCCAAATCCTGCTCCACATCGGGGCTGCTGGCACAGCCGGGTCCTGAGCCCGCTGAGGAAATAAAAGCTTCTCCACAACCTTGAGAGATTTTGCTTCCAGTCTCACCCTTTGCTAAAATTTGGAACCACAGTCACTATTTCCAACATTATTAATATTTTTTTTCCTTGCAAAACAAACTTTATTTTTCTTCCTGTAAATTTTGTGCAATATACAGCTATATACCTATAGAATACACCTCAATACAAAGTTTTTTGTCCATACATTATATTACTTTTTATTTAATGTCATGAAAAATTCAGACAACGCTTTTGTCCTTAAATAAACATTTCTCCCTCCCCTGCCCTTCCTTCCTAGCTGACTGGTCCGAAAGAGGAAATTTTATTTAGTTATTTTCTTTTCTTTAAAAAAATAGAAATTACAATCTTACAAGACAGAACATTCAATGAGAACAGAAGCATTTTCCTAAGTCTAAAAAGTAAAACATTTCCATAAAACCTGTCGGTATCTACAGGTAGGTGTGTATGAAGGGTGGTAAATGGAAAAAAAAACCCAACAAACGTTTTCCACTTCTTCCTTTCATTCATATAGATAAAAAAGAACATAAAACCAACTGAAACTTTATATATTTTTTTCTCTTTTGCACCAACATTCACAAGAATATATATTATATATATATTTTATCCGTTTTTATACACAGTGTGAGGGTTCTGGAGGTGGAAATGCACACTCAGCTAAACTGCCAGAGCAAACAAACACAAATTCCTCTTCCTCTGGACAAGAGTGATCCCCGTGCAAGGGAACTGCTGCCGAGCTCTGAAAACAAAGTGGCAAAAAGTCTGTAGGGATGGAAAGGTCCCCGAGGTGCCGCAGACCGAGCACCGACGCGAATCAGGGCTCTCGGGGCTCCTGTGCGTGGCCTCCGCCGCCACCTTCCGAGTGAAAAATCTCCCTTTTTCAGGCATTTCTACCCAGGTTTTCTGTCCACCCTTTCCTCACGAGCTCGACGCCCAGCTTGGCAGCACAGAGGGACTTGGGGACCTCGGCAGGGCCACCCGAAAGCTGAGGTGCTGCGGGGTTCATCCCTTGACACCCCTTTTCTGACACGTTCCGCCCGGCCCATGAGTGAGATCGTTTCACCTACATTTAAACATTTATCCCCTCCCAAGAAATCGTTTAATTGACAAGTTGGTTCCTTTACAGAGAACTTCAAAGTGCAGGTTCCCGCAGTTTGGCAGGTTGAGTCGCACGTGTTTAATACTTTCATTCTCCCCAAGATTCCCACAGGGGCTTTTATTGCTCAGAATCCAAAATCCTTTCCCAGGAGGTGGATGGATGCTGTGTTGTACGCCAGGAAAACACAACCGGCAGTGAGGGCTCAGTCTTTTCCCAATTTAAGGTGCTTTCTTGGTTTCTTTACCGGATGAAATTAAAATGGTGATGTTGACCATTGGCGCATGAATACTGAAGATGTAAAGAAGGGTCTCTGCTTTTTTTTTTCCTCCCTAAACATTTCAAAACACTCGCAGCGGTTTCCTCTGAGGAAGGGAGTGCTGCTGTCCCACAGAAACGGAGGGCGAGAGCCCTGGGAAGTGAACACTGCCATTGGAAATTATTCTTAACAACAACAAAAAAGGCACAAACCTCTAGAAAGAAAAAAAGGCAGTGCTGACTTCTCGCTTCCGTCACAGCTTTAGGATCCGAGAGGGCAGGAAAGACGCAGGACACCGGAGAACGACGCGTTGGCACTCGACGTCGGCAGCCGTCCCTGCGGATGGGGAACAGCACAGTCCCAGGTTTTTCCCCCACCTTGTACCAAAGCAGAAATCCCATCGGCTTCCTGGCAAGTCCTCCCTGGTCGACGCTGGTCCATGGTCACCCAAAGTGTGAATATCCCCTACCATCGCTAAGAAAGCTGTTCGTTTAGTTTAAGGGATGCAATTACGGCATTGAAAGCCTTCGGTTTACGCGCGGGGACGATCCGAGCTGCCAGAGGACGGGTTGGACATACGGGGAATCAACACGAAGCGTGAAGGGTCTTGGGATTTTAGCCCTTTGTCAGCAGAAATAGGGGCTGCCTCGGAGCGGGTTTTTCCCTTGTAGCTTTTGGCATTTGCTTCAGGAGGAGCAGAAATAGAGACAGAAAAACCATCTGCAGAGCATGGCTGGAGAGTCCCTTGAGCGTTGCCGCCGGCTGCAGGATATCACAGCATCACCCCACAAACCCAGCCCTTTGCCTTCGGAGCCTCCCAAGCTCGGAGCTGCAGGTCCCGGCCACACTGCGACTTCCCGGGCAAGGAATAAGGACTTTTCTCTTCCCTTTGTCCCCAAATGGCAGTTTCTCCCCTTAAGAAGACCCCAGGTCCTGCTAAATTGAGAACAGACCCCAAAATAACAGTTCCCTGGGGGTAAAATCCTGGGTCCAACTCAACTTGTGACAGCAGCCCTGGTGGCACTTGCAGCACGGGAAGAGGGGACCCGGCGGTGGGCTGGGCAGAGGAGAGGCCACAAAACCTCCCCTGGGTGCCGAGCCACGGGACAGAGTTTGACTGGCGTTGATAAGAAAACTACAGGTGACAGCAAAGAGACACAGCCTGGGTGACACGCGAGGACAGGCACCGAGCCCCCCCTGGGCTGGAGCAGCCAGGATTTGGCCACGGTCACAAGGGCAAAGCCCCTCTTGGGAAAGCTCTTGGGATGCGGGAAAGTGGCACGAGGCGGGCGGACCTGCTGAATCTGCTCCGAAAAGCCCAGCGGGATGGGGAGCTGGCATTTGGGAAACTGCGGCGATGGAGCACACGGAGACCCTGCCGCGCTGGGCACCGTCTCCCTCGAACCAGCCTCCTCCCCGGGGAAATCCTGCGCTCAATTCTTCCCCAGTCTTTCTCAGCCGAGCTCATGAGGTCACCCGTGGGTTCACTGCGCCCATGGGAGAAGGAATAAAGCAAAGGCGCTGCCTTCGCCCTCCCCTTGGCTGCAGCCCAGAGCTGTCCCCCCCGGCCCGGCTCACCTCTATTTGGCCGAGTGTGCATTGCCCCTTCTTTATCCCATGCCTTGTGTTTGGGTAAAAAATAAAATAAAATAAAAATAATAATTAAAAAATAATAATAATTAAAAATAAGAGATGGAGAGTGCAGCCAGGACGGTGGGAAGGGCCGCGCTGCCCACGGGTGCGTGGCGTGCGCTGCCCCAGCACCGCGGGGAGGACTTGGTCCTTTTCCACTGCCGAGAGCATCTCCTCTCCCGAGTGATTTCACATTCATTTCACCGGTATGGCAAAGTCTGTTCGCTTTTTCCTTCAAGGTGCTTTACATTCAAGAGCTATTGCAATCCATAGTGAGGAAACAGGGCCGGGGAGATCCCTCAGCCCCCCAGGTTCTCTTGAGTTTGATTATTTGATTTAAATAAATTGCCCCAAACCTCTGAAGTTTAGTTCGCCTCCAAATGTTGGGGAAGTCGAAGGGGGCCGGTGGGTCCCAGCCTTAGCTCTCCCGTGGGTCGCTGTACTGCAGCTCCGAGTTGAAAACCTCTTTATAGAGGGGTGGGAAGTTCATGGCCGTCTCTGGGTGCAGGAGACGGAAAAATTCCAGCTTGTCCAAGTGCAGGTTGCAAATGGTTTTCATCAAGGGCAGCTTGGAAACCATCTGTGGGGAAAGAAACTGGTGACCACTGGGTTTCCTGGCCAGCATCTCTCATGCCACTGTTCCCCGGGGACAAACGGGTAGCTTTGGGGACCACTGGCACACCAAAACCAAATGGGTTCCCCATCTTTGGGCAGCCTTGTCTCCAAACCCACATCTTTCCACAGGACAACCAGCACCAGGGAGGGTGTGGGGAGCCCCCCAGTGTTCCCTGTCCCCTTCCCAGCTCCATCCTGCCCAAAGCATTCCCAAAACAGCTCTCTTTACCCCAAAACACCACTGCTCAGCTCAATGGCACAGGGCGCTGTGACAGAGACACACGGCCCTTGGAAAGAGAAATTCTCCTTCAGCAGGTCCCAGGGCTCACCCCCCAAAAACCGCCCTCGCGTGGCTAAGGAGCTCGGCACAGCCACAGCCCGGACTCCTCCGTGTCCCTGCGCTGCTACCTTGGAGAGCTTGTCCTCGGCCGAGTGTTTCTTCTGGATCTCGTGCTGCAGGGCCACGTAGATCTTGTCTTGCAGCTTCTGCACCTTCTTGGACTCTGTCAGCCACGGGCGATCTGCGGGGCACAGCCGGTCAGTGCTGCCGCGAGGCTCCACCCGGCACAGCGCGGTGGCCTCTTGCTCTTTTAACCCTCCCTGCCCCCTGGGATGGTTCTGGGGACAAGGACACAGCAGGGTGGCCCCTCTCCACCCCGCTGGAGGGAACACGGCTCCTCCTCTCGCCAAGTTTGGCAGATGCACCCTGTGCATTTTCAGATGCATTTTTCCCCAACCTCCTTTCCCGAGAATAACTTAAATCATATACCATGGAAGCAGCACTGAGATTTATGGACCAGCTCTCCCAGATTTGGCATGAGACCTCCCTCACCCTCCAGTACTTGAAAGAAAGATGGGGACAGACTTTTGAGCAGGGCCTGTTGTGATAGGACAAGGGTGATGATTTTAAACTAAAGGAGGGAGATTCAGGCTGGACATGAGGAAGAAATTGTTGTCCCTGGGGGTGGTGAGAGCCTGGCCCAGGTTCCCAGAGAGGTGGTGGATGAACCATCCCTGGAGACATCCCAGGCCAGGCTGGACGGGGCTCTGAGCACCCTGAGCTGGTGGAGATGTCCCTGTCACGGCAGGGGGGGCACTGGGGGGGCTGGGAAGGTCCCCTCAACCCAAACGAGTCCATGATTCCCCAGGCAGTGTCCCCCGCGCCACCCCATCCCCACACACCCGGGGACAGCAGGACAGCAGCGGTGAAGAGCGCGAGCTCCTCGTCCGACAGCTGCAGGCGGCACAGGGTCCTCCCCAGCTCGAAGACGGCGCCGATGAGATCGTCACAGCCTGATGGGGACAGCGGCAAAGAGAAGAGGGGAATGTCACAGCTCTGCGCTGCCCAGCGGCACCTCTACACCCCCCACCCCAGCAGCACCCTCAGAAAGCCTTTGGGAGATGAGACGGGTGAAGCAGCGGGGTCCAGCACAGGACGCTCAGCATCGCTGGGCTTCGGGCTGGGCCAGAAAGCAGGTCCAGACCACAGCGCACAACCCGACCCCAATGGGACTGGGAACAAATGCAGTGGGGGTCTCACCCCCTTCTGTCCCCCGGGGATTCAGCCCAGCTGCCTTTCACCCGGCCGCAAACCCAGCCCCATCCGAGCATCGAAAGGAGAGGAGAACCCTAAGAGAGGTGTAGGAAAATGGCTCCTACCAAGTGACTTGAACATCTGCACGCTGCCGAACTTCCCCTCGAAGAGGACGGTGTTGTTCAGGGGGTTGAACGCGCGGATCATGCGGATCAGGAGCACCTCGAGGCAACCTGGCATAGGCAGAGAGAGCAGGGCAGGGCGGGTGTTCCGCCATCCCAGGACCAAATGGAAGGAAGAGAAAAGCCCCCAGTGCAAGTTTGAAGTCCAGATTGTTCATTCCCAAGAGCAGAAATTGCAATAAATCCATTTTTTTTTTTTTTAAGGTTTCCAGTTTTGATGACGATATTTCACCAAAGGGAAACATCCAGTCATTCGCAGCCAGACACAGATTGTGGTGGAGCGCCGAGAGAGGAGAGGGTGAAAACAAAATAAATAAAAAGAAAACAGAAGGAAGAAACGAAAGAACAAGTTAAACTCCAGCGTGTTGGGCACGGCCGGCTCCGCGTTCGGGGTGCAGCACCCCCCCAGACGCTGGCACACAGCCCCTGTGAAGCTCTCAGCTCCCCAGCCTTAAAAGTTTAGAAACTGAGCAGCTTTTCCACTTATTTGGCATTTTGGGCCTTCTGCACATTCAGTCCCCTCGCCTGGGCAGAGTATCACCAGCCTGGGTGGATGGATGGGTGGGGGACGTGGGTGTGAGCACCCCTTTTCCTGGGGAAACCCCCTGTGCTCCTTTCCATCCCACTTTCTGGGTGACATTTGGTTAAGGGTGACCATGGGGAAAAGCTGCTGCTGCTCCCCATGTCCCTCTCTGCACCATCGCCCTTAAAAATGACCTTAAACTCCTTCTAGCCACCATCTGCTCCCCGAGCACCAACGCTGACCCTGGGGACAACCGAGGGAGGGGACATCCCGAAAGGAAAGCGCTGAGCAAGAGAAAAGATGGGATTTGCCTTCAGCACTGCGGCTGCTGCTTGGGAGAGGTGGCGAGGACGCAGCGGGGACAGCGGGGACACAAAGGGGATGGCAGGGGTGTGAGGGGGACGCTGGGACCCCGCTCTTACCAGCTTTCAGGAGGATAATCTGGTCGTTCTGGCAGAGCTCCATGAAGCCGTCGATGCGCTTGGCGAACTCCACCACGTACTGGATGGCGTTGGAGATCTGCAGCGAGCACTGCTGCCACATGGCCTCGCAGCTCTGCGGGCACAGCGGGGCGTCCCTTAGGGCTGCCTGCCACCCGCCACCCCAGCTTTGGGGCTACCCTGTCACCTTGACTCTGCTGTCCCCCTGTCCCCACTCCACGGGGCAGGGAAGCGACCCAGGTGCCATGTCACCCATGGAGGGTGGTGGCACAGGGACACCCAGGATGTGACCTGCCACCCATACCTCTGTATCCCCCCAAACTGGGCTTTTGCAGCCCCCAAAGCACCACAAGACCCTCCTCATCCTCCTCGCCTTCCTCAGCACAGCACCGGGGGACAGCGGTGGCCTTGCCGATGGCCGCGGTGGCTCTGGCCATGGCGGGCAGTGGGGGCCGTGGCGGCGGTGCTCACCTTGCTCTGCAGAGCACGGACCTCCTCGGGGGAGTAGAGGCTCCAGGCCAGGCGCTTGAGCTCCTCCGTCGTGTACTGGCACGTCTCCAGGTGTGACTTCACCACGTTCTGGGCCACCCGATCTGCGAGGCAAGGGACAGGGGGTGGTGAGTCCTGGGGAACCCCCTTGGCCCCCCTATCATAGACTCACAGAATAGTCTGGGTGGGAAGGGCCCTTCCCAGCCCCCCCAGTGCCCCCCCTGCCATGACAGGGACATCTTCAGCAGCTCAGGTTGCTCAGAGCCCCGTCCAGCCTGGCCTGGGATGTCTCCAGGGGTGGTTCAGCCACCACCTCTCTGGGAACCTGGGCCAGGCTCTCACCACCCCCAGGGACAACGATTTCTTCCTCACGTCCATTCTGAGTCTCCCCTCCTGAATCTGTCCCCACACCCCAACACCGTCCTCTCCCGGGTGTCCTGCGGGGCTGCCAGGACCACGCCAGCGCTCACCAATCTCGAGGACGGAGATGTCGGCGGGCAGCTGGCCGCTCTCCAGCGCTCCGTGCACGAACAGCGCCGGCTCCAGCATCAGCTCGTAGATGGACTCCTGCTTGATGAGCGTTGCGTCGGCCACGTCCAGGCTGGACTGGTCGGGTGAGGGCTGTGCCGAGGCGAGCAGGTCGAGGTTGTAGTAGGTGCTGCTGCCATCGGGGGTGAGGGGTAAGTCGAAGAGGAGCCCGTCGGACAGCGTGGAGATGTCGTCCAGGTCCGAGAGCCCGCTGCTGACGCTGGTGGTGTAGACGCGGCTCAGGGGCTCGGGCTCATCCTTGGGGCCGCCGCTCTGCTCCTGGCTCTGCTGGTGCTTCTGCACCTCGGCGTACAGGCTGTCCCGCTGCTTCTTGGACATGCGGCCGAACTTCACCGCTGCTCCGGGAGGAGAAGGGGGGGTCACGTCAGGGCAGCTTTGACCTACAGAGAGCACCCGCCTGCCCTGGGACGGGTCCTGGCTCCCGGGGGGGCGCCTGGTTTGGGGTGTCTGAGCCCTGAGTTTGGGGCAGGGACCTCCCTGGATGTGCCCCCCAACACCAGACTGAACGGGGCTGAACAGAAACTACAGGGTGCTTCAAAAAGATGAACCCCATTTCAAAGTAATTTCAATTTGAAATTGAGTCCATCTTTTACAAACATACTCTATTTAAATTTTCCTGCAGAAAATGCAAAACCATTTCTTGCTCTCCAAACCCCACTTTTCCCTGGTCTGGCCTCCCGGGGCAGCACATGGTTTGGGGGTGTATGATCCTGGAGGGGGCAGGGACCCCATTGGATGCACCCCCACCCCAGCCCTGGAACAGAATCTACTTAAATCTTCCTGTGGAAAATGGAAAAGCATTTCTTGCTCCCCAAAACCCTCCTTTCCTTTTTTTGGCCTCCTGGGGGAAGCAGCTGGGGCCCCGACAGCCCAGCTCCCCCCGAGGGGGAGCGGACAGAGCCTGGGACCGCGGGCAGGACTCACCATCGCGGGACATGCCCAGCGCCAGGCATTTCTGCAGGCGGCAGTGCTGGCAGCGGTTGCGGTTGGTGCGGTCGATCAGGCAGTTCCTCTGCCGGGAGCAGGAGTAGCTGGCGTTGTTCTGCTGGCTCCTCCGGAAAAAACCCTGCACGGGACAGCGAGGGGTTGGGAAATGTGCCGCCAGCCCCCACGGCCACCCATCCCCTCTGGCACCCGTCCCCGCGTGTCCCCGAGCGTCCCCAGGCTCACCTTGCAGCCTTCACAGGTGATAACACCGTAGTGGATCCCCGAGGACTTGTCTCCGCAGATCTTGCACGGGATCACTTCGATTTGGGCTGCGGCGGAGGGAAAAAAAAGGGGAAGCCGTGGTGGTTAACAATGGTCGGTGCTGAACTGAAGGACGGAGATCAACCTCCCTCTGCGACAGCCTCTGCTTGGCAGTTGGGGGAGCTGAGGCACGAGAGCTGGACCCACCAGCACCTCAGCCCTTCCCGCACCTCAGAGAGGACCCCAAAAAGGTGCAGGGAACAGACACCCCCATCCGCTCCTCCATCCTCTCCAGTACCAAGAGATGGGGAGAAAAGCCCCTTGAGCTACGACAGTGCAGCACATTTGTGCACCAGCCCACCCTGGACCCTTTTTTGGAAGCTTTCCCTGTATTTTTCAGCTGGTGTGTGCATGCTGGGGGGCACCCAGGAAAGGGACGTCCTTGGCACAGGGACCATTCCCACCCCTGCAGCCATGGGCTCTCTCCTGCTGGGGGTCCGGCCCAAGCAGAGGGTTTGGGGGCCCCTGTTCCCCCCCCCCGGCAGCTCCTTTGAAACCCAGGACCAATATAACCATCACCAGCTCAAGGTCCTGGCCCCCTTCCCCCCCCTCAAATCCGCTTCCCTCCCCACTTCTGCTTGGCTGGCACTGAGCTGCTAATAGGCTTCGTCCTCCTCATTTTCCAGCTGCCCCAGATCTGGGCTGACTCTGCCCGCCCCGCACGCCAGGGGGGACGCAGGCACCCCCGGGACTCGTACGTGCCTCCCGGCATCTCTGCACCCTCTAATCCCCGCGCCAGCCCCCCGGCCGGGCTCAGCGTCGCTCTCAAGGGTGCTGGGCAGCTGCCGCTGCACCAAAATAACCCCCCCGGCCAGATTACGGTTATTTCCAATCTCCTGGGCCGGTGCAAATCCGCGGCTCCAGTAATTCCCTTCTGCCTCGCTTCTCCCCCAGGAGCGAGCGGTTCTGGCCGGGGCCATGTTCTGCAGGCTGCTGCTGGTGGAGGGCACCTCTGTGGTGACAGCCCCCGTGCTCGGGCACTGCCACCTGCACCCCAGCACCCAGGGGTGCCCCGGGTCCCTCTCTGCTTCGGGGGAGCTGGGCTGGGTCAGCAGCAGCCCTGACGTGCAGGGGGGCACGTGGGCTGCCATCAGTCCCCAAGGGATGCTGTCGCTCACCCCCTGGGGATGCCATTGGTCCCCGAGGAACGCTGTTGGTCCCCCCCAGGGATGTTACCAGTCTCTCACCCAGGGATGCCATCGGGTCCCCCCCTGCCCCCAGGGATGCTATCGGTCCCCCTCCCAGGGCAGATTTGCTCCCAGCCATCCAGGGAAAGAACCTGCCCCGAGCACGGCTGCAAGTGGGGGCCTGGATCCCTTCCCCATCCACTGACTCGCTGCTCAGCTCCTCCCCCAGCACACCAAGCAGTTTTGGGGTTCACCCCTCCTTCCCGGGGCTGCCGAGCCAGGTATCTCCCAAGGCTCTGTTGTCCCCACCCTGAGCCAAGGGGGTCACACCCCAGCCCCCCCTGACTCTGTGCTGGCATCACAGCCCCAGGTTTACCCCTTTGCCAGACCCCCCCAGTTCCCCAGTCCACCCACCACCTCCCCCCACACTGCCGGGGGGGGGGCAACCTGCAAACCATGGGGACCCCTCCCCACCCCGACACCCTGCCCCAAGCCCCGTCACCAGGGGATGGGATGGAGGTGGTGGCAGCGCAGGGGGCACAGGGAGGTGATGCCACCCCTGGCAAGAAGCCACGTTGGTTCGTTATGCAACGTTAATTGCAGCCGCCGGGAGCGGCGGGTGATGCATCGCCGGGGCACCGCGCCCTCACGCCCGCAGCCGATACTCCAGCCCCCCCAATTAACCAGTAATCCCAGCCCCCCCCAATTACCGGTATTCCTGGCCCCCCCATCCACTGACAAAGCAGTCGGGCTGAGCGTGGCCCCAAAAACCGTTCACTGGCTCCCAATGACAGCGATGGCTTCGTGTGACACCCACAGCCAAACTCTGCCCCTGCACCCCCCGGGTCAGGCACAGGGACCCCCAGAGCGCCAGAGCCAAGGGCCGTGGGGACGAGGCTGTCCTGGCCCCTCCAGCGTCGCCCCTGGATGCTGCCAAGGAGAAGCCCCAACCACTCGCTGTGCGCCCACAGCCTCTCGGGGTTCTAATTAACATCCTGCTAATTACACGGCCGTGCCCACCGCCGGCACCTGACCCGCTCATAAGACATTCGCTCCAAATAACTGACGTGGATATACGGCCATAACCCTGGCACACTGGCAATTACAGCCCAGAGCAGCATTTAATCGCTGCTCTGTTTGTATACCCCGGTGAATCACCGCGCTGGCTCCCTCAGCGCCCCCTTGTGTCCCCCCCACAGCCCCCCAGTGGCTGGACATCCCCCGGGACAAACTCAGTAGGATAGGGAGGGACGTGGGTGCTGGTGGGGTGGCTGCAGTGACACCCCACATGCCCCAAATCCCACTGCGACAGAAGGGACACATCACAGCAAACCCCACGCTCTGGGCACGGCCACCCCACCGTGCCTCAGTTTCCCCACTGGGATGCTGGGCTGCTGCTGCCACAACCCTGCGAGCATTGGCCGCACTGTGCAAAAGGGGGTTTATTTAGGTGGGGACAAATCGGCCCTTAGTCCTGCCTGGGGGGCAGGACAGGCAGCAAAACTCCCCCTCAGGGCCAGCAAGGCTAAAACAGGGGGCAGGAAAAAAAAAAGATCAAAAAAATTAATAATAATCTCCAGCCAGCAATTAAAATGTCCCGGCTGCAGTATTTGCTCTCCTCCCACTGTAAATACTTCTTGCCCAACTCCCGCCCGCTGCCACCGGCCAGCCCTTATGTAAGTGGCACCGTCCGGCCACGGGCTCGGCCGTGCCCCAGCGGTTGGTCCCCGGCCCGGTGGCCCCCGCTGGACCCATCCTGTCCCACTGACACACTTTCTGCCCCTGGGTGAAACTCAGCAGCTGCTGCCATTAACCCTTCCCACGGCCACACCGGGGCTGCACCCCCACCTCCCAAGGACGGGGCCTTTGGGGCATTTTGGGGTGATACCTTGAGCTGGGGACGCGTTTGCCACCCCAAGAGCTGCAGCTCTCTGTGGGGGACACAGGTCTGTCCCTGCACAGTCCCCAGGTTTCCTGTCACCCCCTCCCCTGGGTGTGCACTTGGGGCCACGGGAACAAACCCACCCCCAGGACCTGGGTGCCCCTTGCCGGGGGGGACCAGCCCCGCTCTGGGTGTTTTGGAGGTGGCTCCGTGCCTGTTCCTGCCCCAAATACCCTCTCAGCTGTTGGGGGGGGGCAGCTTCCCTGGTGCCCCAGCTCATTACCAGCGACCCCACTGGGAAAGTAGGTTTGTGCCCATCCCGCTGCCGCGATCAATGGCGCAGGACGGGCACCTCCGGTAATTAGCAGCAGCCCCAGCAAGGTCACAGGGATGCTCTGTCACCACTGTCCTCTCCCCCCAGTGACACAGGGGTGCAGGCACAGCCCCCGCGGGGCTCAGCACCCCCAGCGCACGGGAAGGATGGGGACACAGGGACATGCAGGGACCCGTGGGGACACACAGGGACCTACAATGCCACCCCACCTCCCCATCCCTGCCCCAAAACCCAGCTCCACTCTCTCATTCCCTGCAGGAACCTCTGACCCCAGCACCCTGCGCTGCTCCCGGCTGCATCCCCACCTATGCACCCCGTGGGTGACCCCGAGCGCGCCGGGGCCGCGCGAGGCTGCCGCAGTTTGCAGCATGTGGCCCTGGGGTTCAAAGCACCAGCTCCAGGGCCCTGAGGGCACCACACTGGCAGAAAGAACAGGGAAAAGCATCAGGAAAAGCATGGGTAAAAGGGCCAGGCTGTGATGCTGGAGGTGAGAACTGGTTTCTTAATTGATGAGCAGAGATTTCCTGGAAACTTGGGGCCAGAATGGGGCTCAGCCACTCTCCCCCTGCCCCAGGGTGACACTTGGCCACCTTCACTCGTGGCCACACAATCAGTGGCTTCACAGCCACCTCGATCCTCAGCAAAGTGCCATTTTCCCCCTGTGCTGTGGTGCAGTGTGTCTCCCGGGCTTGGAAACCCCAACAAGCTGGTCACTCCCAAGCAGCGGCGGGCGATGGGGCCCCCCAGAGCCACCCAGCTGCTCCGGCGCACAGGCACCCGCAGCACCGCTCCAAGGCCACCGCCGCCACACGGACACAGCCCTTTGCACTTTGGCTGGCACAGGAGGGTGGCGGTGAAGGGGACCTGCGACCAGCCTGGGGTGGGGAGAAACTGGGCTGGAGCAGGAGACACCCCCATCCCTCAAGCCCCGCAGCTAAATCAGCGGGGAATTATCTCCATGGGGCTAAATAAAGGCAGGGAGAGCAGCTCCACTCACCACATCCAATAAAGCGGGTGCGATTTAGACATGAGCAGCTCTTTATATAGCCACTGCCGAGTTCAAAGTTAAACGTGATGGGGAGGAGGGACGGGCAGGGCAGGCAGGGGATGCTGCCAGCACGGCCAGGCTGCAGGGTTAACCCGCTGCCACCCACGGGGACCGGGACCGATGTCTCCCCACCACTGCGCTTGTCCCGTCCCCTCCACCTGCTGCTGCTCCTCAGGTTATGGGGGTCAAGGATCCCAATTCCTGGCTGGATCCCTTGGGACCCCAGGCTGCCAGCGGCCAACTTTCTCCTCCATCTTTATTTTTGGGAGGCAAAGGGCATGGACATCCCCATCCCCATCCCGCGGTACCCAGGACAGGCAAAACCGCCGTGCGGGAGGACCGATGGGTGCTGGCCGTCCTTGCCCGCGCGGCGTGGGCACGCTGCCGAAACGGGCAGGGAAGCTCCTCCTCCACCCTCTCTGATTTTTTCCAATGACAGATCTAGGTCACTAGGACAAGTCGGAAAGGCTGCCGAGCCACCGCACGCTCCTCGCCACGCCACTTGCAAAACAAGCGAGCGGGAGGGCTGGAAACTCTATAGGATTAGAGGAGGCAAAGCCTCTCACCCAGCCTTGGTGCGGGGAGGGACAGGAACGAGGAGCTGCTGTGGCCCCTGGGGAAAGGGGCAGAGTGGAAGTGGTTTTGGGGAAGAAAACAGAGATTGAATCGATTCAGTGCCGCCATGTAGCACTTGGGCTTTGGCGAGAGATGGGGACCCTGTGCTGGGTGGCACTGCGGGAAAAATGTCCGATGGAGGAAAATTATGTGATATCAGGGGGGTTCGGCCCTTAGTTAGGGCCAACATACCGTAATTGGGGAGGGGAAAAGAAAAACTATTTTTCAAAAAAAGGAAAAGTTCACCCAGCTGCTAATTAAGCCCGGTGCTGGCTGTGCAAGCGCTACATAAGAGCCAGGTGGTGTTATTAATTAAGGCAGGTGTTAACGCTTCCCTCCGTACTAATAAAGGTGAAATCCTGGGATGTCATGGCGCGAAAAGGGGATGTGGGGGGCTCACCCGGCTCCTCCATTACACAGGAGTGCGGTGGGTGGCAGAGCCGCAGCATCTGTGCCGGGGAGGGAGGAAAACCGATTTGAGGAGCTTGAAGATGTACATCCCCAGAAATACACCTAGATGTTCACCCCCAAAACACACCTAAATATGTGCACCCCAAAAACCACACCTAGAGACACGCACAGCACAACTTCCAGTGAGTCCTGGTGGTGGGGAGGGCTCAGGTGATGATGGAAAACGGCTTTAATGGGGGATTAAAATCCCACCCCAGGGTGTTGGGTCCCAGCAGCTCCATGAAGAACAGGTATGGGGAGAACTGGGTCCGGCCACCGCTGCGTCACCATCACGGGCCCCGGCGCATCGTCCCACCAGAGCCTTCCCCCCTCCCTCCTCCTCCTCCCAACCGCCTGCTTTGCAGAGTGGAGGGGGGAAAAGTAGGAATCGCTTTTAATAACGGATAAAAACCAGGCAGGCGTTGGAGCGACTCAGCCCCTTCCCTGGATAAGGGGCACCCCGAAATTTGCTGGTCCCTCCGGCTGCACCGACCCGGCCCCGAACCGCCGCGGGGAGTGGGAAAAGGGGGAAAAAAACCCGCAATAAATCCAGCCCTGGTGGGAGCAACATATTGAAGAGGAGATTAAGGGGTTTAGTGCAAGGAAAAGCTTAAGAGCGGGTCTAAGCCGGCGTCGGAAAGCAAAGCAAAATAAACAAGAATGTTATTCCTAATGAAGGGGGAGCTGGAGGAGGCACACGGACCCCGCCGGGGGTGTTGTGGGTCCCTCGGTGTCCCCAGCGGGGCTGATGTGGGTCCCTCAATGTCCCCAGCGAGGCTGATGCGGGTCCCCCCGTGTCCCGGCGGGTCTGCTGCCGGGTCCCCCCCGTTCTCCAGCGGGGACAACTTTTGCCGCTGCCCCCCCCGCAGCCGGGCGGTCCCCCCGCTGTCCCCAGCCCCCCCAAAACTCACCTCGCATGGTGGCCGGCGGCGGTCAGGAGCGCGCCGGGGGGCGCATGGGGGGTCCTTGCGGCGGAGCGGGGAGCGGCGGCACCGGGAGTGACTGGGAGGCACTGGGAGGTACTGGGCGGCTCTGGCACCGGCCCCTCCGCGGCACCGCTGACCCACTTCTGCCCGAGCATGCGGCCGTTCACATGACGAGCCCGCCCCGCCCCCCCAAATCGGTTTCACTTCCAGCCCCACCTCCTGCCCTTCCTCCTCCTCCTCCTCCTCCATCTCCATCATCTCCGCGGTCCCCGGCGCTCCCGCCGTGCCGGTGCCCGGCGCTGCACATGGGCGCGGGGCCGGGGGTGCCGGGGCTGCTGGACCCCCGGGTTGGGGGGCACCCCGGGCTCTGGCAGCGGCGTGCTCGGCGCTGCAGCCCCGGCTGCTGCCCGCCCATGGGAGGGCCGGCCCGGCCCGTCCTGTCCCGGCTCGCCCAGGCACGGGGCCGCCTGCGTGTCCCGCTGAATCACCGCCCCGGGCCCCGGGCGGCCCCGCCGTGTCCGCCCCCCGCCGGGCACAGGGACCCCGGCAGGACAGCGCGGGGGGCCCTGGGGAAGGTGCAGACACCCAGCGCTGGGGAGATGGGGCAAACTTGGGGACCCTCAAACAGCCACATCGTGTCCCCACAGCACGGTGCAGGTGACACGGTCTGAGGGGACATCCCGGCTGGGGGACCCGCGGTTCGCGGAGCGCGGGTGCAAGCAGTGGGAAGCTCGGGAGGTGACAGGAGCCATTTCCACCCCGTCCTTCGTGCTGTGACGCGCACAGAGGGCTTTGGGGGCCGGGTGGTATCCTGGATAACAGGGCGCTGCAACACGTTGCTGTAATAAACACAGAGAAATGGTGGCTCTGGACCACGCAATGAGACCTCGTGGTCGTTGCCAGAGGTGTCTACGTGAGGCGAAGCCCCATGGCTGGGGTTTGTGGTGTGACTCTTGCACCAGGTCACCAGAGTCGCGGTGGTGCCGCACTGCAGGGGTGGGGGCGGTTGGTCCATGTCACAGCCAGACCAGGGCTCAGGGTGCAGGGGACAAGGTGCTCAGCAGCACCCGGGGGTGTCTGGGTCCTGGGGACGGTTGCGCTGACCTGGAGACCTGATGTGTGCAGGGGTGGCATCTACATGGGCATGAGCACAACGTGCACCACGGCCAAAGGCATGGCACCTTCCACGGATGTGTGGCGTCCACCATGAACTTGGGCACGGCATCTTCCCTGGACACAGCACCCACCATGGACGTGGGCATGGGCATCCACCACAGACATGGCACCCACCACAGCCATCCCTGTGGCCTCTGCCATGGGCACAAACAAACCCCCGGCCATGGCCACGGCTGTGGCATGGGCACCATATCAGCCATGATGGCATTCACCATGAGCACAGATGTAGCCACCACCATCAACACACACGTGGCATCGCTGTCTCCTCCCCAGACTCCCCCCTACCCTTGCAGTTGGGCTCTTCAGGGGGCACCGTGGCCCCAAACCCCTTAAATTAAACCATTTAGCAGGTCTGAAAAGGGTGATTCAACCCCCACCTGTCCCCAAGCCTGGGGCTGAGCTGGAGGTGCAGGGACGCTGCTGGGTGGGTGACAGAGGGGCTCTCACCGGCACTGTCCCTGCACCCAGCCTCGGTGGCACTTCATGTGCTCCCACCCGTGCGCTGAGCTACCGCCTCGCTCTGCTGCGACGCGGGAGGGGCTGGGGCAGGGAGGGGGCTGGCGGAGGGCTGCGGGGGGGCCGCGCCGCCTGCCGCGCTCCAGTGCTGCTGTCTGACACGATTTTGCTGATGGCGATTGGGAACGGGTTCGCTGCTCTCGCCGCTCGGATTCGCTCCTTCCTCACGGCTTTCCTCCCTCCTCCGCATGGATGGGCACACGGACGGGACGCGGGGCGACGTCTCGCCTCGGCCTTCACAGGCTCCGCTTCCAGCGGGGCTGCTGCAAGCGCAGCCCCTGAAATCTCACCCCGGCACACATTTCGGGTGGGGGGCAGCCCCGTACTGGCAGCGCACATGGCATGAGGCCGCTGCCCGTCCCTGAAGGTCACAGGCACTGCCCAAAGGAGGTCAGCCTCATTACCGCATTTCATAGATGGGGAAACTGACACCGGGAACAACACGGTGACTCTTTGGGGCACGTGGGGTCCGGCCCGGCAAACTCGCCCCTCCCGCAAGGCGGTCGCTGGCTCGCCATTGGAACGGTTACGGCCAGACCGCGCCACAGCGAGAGCGAAAATACTCCCCGAGTGCCCCCAGCGCAACCCAAAAGTATGAGGTTACGTAAGTGGCACCACACCTGCCGTGAGCAACGCCGGATCCACGCACCCTCCCTGACACCCTCACCTTAACCCTTCGCACACGGTGCCCAACCTCTGCCACCGACCGGCGTTGGGACGGCCCGGGGAGAGTCCCAGGGAAAAGGAGATGCTGGGGGGCCACTCGAGTGGGGACAGCCTGTTGCAGGTCTGGGACTGAGCCCCATGGTTTTGGGGCTGCAGGGGTGGATGTGGAGAGGTTATGTGGCACCAGGACCCCCTTTTATCTTCACCAGGGCCGCATCCTGTGGACTTGGCTGCACTTAAACTGGGGTCTTGGTCTCAGCAAAGCCAGAACTGAGGTGGAGTCAATTCACTGTTGGTGACAGCTGAGTCCCTGGCGTAACTTTTGCTCCTGAGAGAGGAGCAGTCTCTCCTACCCTTGCCCAGGGCTGTTTTGGATGTGGCAGCACTGGAGGCCACTGAACCTCCCCTGAAAACCATCACCCCCTGTATGCTGTGACATGGACCCCTGTGCCATTCTGCTCTCAGCTGCTCAGTGCAGAAACGGTGACCCTGGCATCGCCGGTGACATCCCAGCGATGGGGAAGCAGCGGGGCCGGAGCCGCCATCAGTGCTGCCAGAACCCGGATGGATGCGGGAGCTGCACCCCCCTGGGCGATGCCAGGGGACGTGTCCAGCGGGCTGGATCCAGCCCATCGCAGGTGGCACCAGCATCGGGAGTGGATAAGAAACAAAATCTCTGCCACCCCACTACCGTCTTGCCCTTCTCCTCCCCGGCCCGGCCTTGCCGAGGACTCTTTGTGGTCAGGGCCAGGACAGACGCCGGGACGCTGCCAGCCCATGGCCGTGTGACAGCAGTGGCTCTGCCACCAGGATTGTCCCAATCGGCCACTGGCCTGGAGGCGAGCAGGAATTTGGGATGACACCACCGCGCCTTAATCACTGTTTGCTCTCGCTGTGCCCCACCCAGCGAGAGGGGAACCTCTCCTCCCGCCCGGCATCGCCCCGTCCTGCGCCCGCAGCCCCTCGCCCAGCCTCGGGGCCCCCGCGGCCCCACCGGGGCTGTGCTGGGCTCTCCCGCGCCCGCCCCGGCTGGCAGAGCCGTCCCTGCGGTGGCTCTGCCGTGGGGTCCCTGCTGCGGCACTGCCAGGGCCCTTCACCTCCCCGTGACTCAGTTTCTCGTTGGGAATGGCCAACCTGCCCAGCGGGGTGCGGGTCACGGGGTGAACCCACAGAGAACCCATGCTCACGGACAGGTGCCCACTGCTTTGTCCCCTCCGTGGCATTGGTGTCACCTTTTGTCCCCGCCTCGCTGCTGAAAGGCCCCGGCGGTGCAGGACAAGGGTCCGGTGCCCTTGGACCATGGTGACGAGATGTGGCTTTGCCAGCTGCGCCAGCCCCTGGCAGCCGGCCGGCTCTGGCGTGGCGCTGGGCACGTGGCTCTGCCAAAGCGATGTGAGTCACCGCCCCACGGCACAAAGCTGGCACGGGGCTGTGGCGTGGGGCTGTGACACGGGGCTGTGGTGTGGAGCCATGGCGCTGGCCCCTGGCACAGCCTCGTGGCGCTTGGACACAGCAAGGTGGGTGATGGGTGCAAAGCAGAGCGTGGAGAAGGGGAAACTGAGGCAGCAGTGGGGTGCATACCCAAGTCCCACAGCCTGTGCGGGGCTGTCCCTGTCCCCACGCAGGGCCAAGGGCTGTGTGGGGGTGGGGGGCTGGTGGGACCAGGTATAATCAGAGCCCCTGGCCGCATGGCTATAAGGGACATCCAACATCGCAGCAATTACCTGGCCCTTAATCAGCTGCGATGCAGGATAACGAGGCTAATTGGAGCTGTGGCTGGCAGAGCTGCCGGCGGGCCAGGGAAGGGACATTCGGTCTCATGCTGCACCCCGAGGGGGGCCCCAAGCAATTAGTGGCTGCAGAGCCTTTGTTAGAGGCTGGGGGTGAGGGGGGGCCATGGCCGGGCTGAACCTTGGTGTGCCCTGGGCTCTGCGGGGTGAGTTGGAGCATCCCCTGCTGCTTGGCTGGACCATGGCATCCCTGTCCCCATCCTTGTCCCCATCCCTGTACCTGTCACTGTCCCTGTCCCTATCCCTGTGCCTGTTATCATACCCATCTCCTCCCCATCTCTATCCCCATCCCCATCCCTGTCCCTGTCACCATCCCCATCCCTGTCCCCGTCACTGTCCCCATCTCCTTCCCATCCCTGTCCTCGTTATCATACCCACCTCCTCTCCATCCCCATCCCCATCCCCGTCCCCATCACCGTCCCCGTCCCCATCACCATCGCCGTCCCCACACGCCCACGGCGCAGTGAAGTGCAAAGTAGGTCAGTGGGCCAAGGTGCCGGGCGACCACGGGCGGCCGCGGCATCCGCCCCGGGGGGTTCTCTCCGGGGGAGCTCAGCCTCCGCCCCCGGCCACCCCCATCCTGCACCAAACCCACCGCCCTGCCGGGCTGCGGGGTCCCCGGGGAGGGGGCGCAGGCTGCAGAGCCCTGGCGCACCTTGCTGCGCTAATGATGCCTGAATGATGGTGCCCGAAGGAGGGGGCCGGGACCCCCGCGTCCCCGTTCCCCTCTCCGCTGCCCCGGGGGCTCACCCTGGCGGTGTGGGGGTGCAGAGGGGTCCCTGGGCGGTTCTCCCCGGCTCTCGCCCCTGGCTCGGGCAGCGCTGCCTCCGCTCGGCGCCGGCCCAGGCACTGCACGGCGCTGCCGAATCTCCAGCGTAATAATTAGGAGATAAACAGGAAAGAGGAAAGGGGCAGATTTCATATTCCGCCCCGATCCCCCCGAGACAGATAAAAGCGGAGCGGGGGGATGCGAAGGGGCTTTTTTCCCACTTGTTTCTGCTGAATCAAACATTTTTCCTCCTGCTTAGAAGATTTCTCCGCTCCCCCCCCCCACTCCCTCCTTAATGAGGTTTTGCTGTAAAAGTCTCCGAGCCTCCGCCATGGCCTTGAGTTAATCTCCAGGCACCTTCAAAGCCGGGTTGTTCCTGCCCCCCCCATCCCTCCCCCTTTGCCTCCATCTTTTTGAACTTCCCAGCCACAAAATTGCCAAGTTTCATGTAATGCAGCTTCTCCCGTGCCCAGCGGCAAGTAAGGGGGACCCTGGGGCAGATGGGGGCACACGGGGGGACACGGTCACTGGGGCTGGGGCAGGGGCTGGGGACTCCCTGGGGGGGTCCCTCCAGATAGAAAAGCAGCCTGCCTTTGGGGGAGTTTCAAAGCTGGGGTGAAAAAGGGATATTTGGGGATTTTATTTTTTGCTCCCAAACTAGAATATTGTGGAAATGGGACATGGGACATACATTAGTGACAGTGTTGGGTTAATGGATAGACTTGATGATCTTGCGGGTCTTTTCCAACCAAAACGGTTCTATGAAATGCTGCAAAAAACCAGTCCTTGGTTCAGCCAAGACAGCGGCCAGACCCCTCTTTGCTGCCAACTGAGAGAGGTTTGGTGGCCCAGTGATGCCGAGGTGTCACCCTGAGGGACCTGCAGAGGACCTGGGGTGCTGGCAGCTGCCTGGCAGGTCTGGGGGGGCTGGGAGCACCCCCCTTTGATCACATCCCCCCTTTGATCGCATCCCCCCTTGATTGCATCCCTGCTGCCGGGTGACAGCTGCCAGGCTGGGCACAGGGTGTCCCCAAACACCCACCCGTACCAGGGTGACTTCTGGGCATCCTCACCCTCCCCATCGCCTGGGCGGGTTCTCAGCCCTGACCGCAGCCGCTCCAAAACCCCGGGGAGGGGAGAAGCAGGAGCTGAGAGCACCCGAGTTGCTCGAGTGTGGGGTGCTGCACCCACCCCTCCACCCGCCCCCCCACGGTTGAGCCTTCGGCCTCGCTCGGGTCCCTGCTCCCGCGGGCCGGTGCCCCTGGCTGCCGCGGCAGCCGTACCTGGGCGTCCCGCCCCAGAGCCGATCTGGAGGCTTTAGCGCAAGTTAATCCCAACAATCTCTTAATTCCAGGGACCGAAATAGGAAAGATCAGTAGGTCAGTGGGAAAAGCTCTTGGCCAAAGTTAACACATTAATGTGGAGAGAGGGTGAGAGAAAGAGAGGAAAGCGCCTGGGGAGCCACTCCGGCTTCTCCCCCTGCCCGGGCTCGGGTCACCCTCTGTCACACCAGGGAGACCTTTCGGGGACACCCATCGATGACAGGCCAGGGAGTCTCAGCAGCTCCCAGTCCGCCACAGTGTGGGGAGGAAAAGGGACCTTTATTCCCCTCTCACCCCAACAACCCAACCCCAGTGCTTGTGTCCCCAAGATGATTTTGCTGCAGCTTAAATCCCAGCGTCCAGAGGCGAAAGGTTGGGAATTAGCACCGCTGCACCGCTGAGCATCTCTAATTAGGGCTTGGCAGGCTCCTGCCTTGGCCCTGTAAGCACCTTTTTGGCCGCCGCGCTGGAAAAAGCCGTGCTGGAGGACTTAGCTTTTAATACAGCCAAAGCCCAGGTGAGCCTCCCACCGCTGCCCGCGCCGCCCGCCTGGCTCCCAACGGGCTGCTCCCTGTCCCGGCTGCAGCCTCATGGGGCAAAACCCCCAAGCCCTGTGGTGCCAGTGCTGGTACCGGTGCTGGTGGTGATGCTGGTGCTGGTGCATCCCACCAAGGACCAGCCCAGGGCCTTTCCCCGCATCCCGGGTTGCCTTCCCCCTAGCCAGGCGCTTTTGGGCAATAATATCGCTTTGGGAGCAGTTTCCTTAAATCCATCTCTGTTACTGCAAGCAGCTTAGCACCAGAAACTCTCTTCCTCTCTGTGCTTTTAATACGATCCTGGCTTAGCAAAGCCCTGGGCTTAGCTGCTGCCCCTGCAGTGCAAGTGAGGAGAGAGGAGAATTAAATAACATGAAAGCACAAAACAAAGGGCTCTGCTTGATTTAAGCAGCTGGGGGGGGGGTCAGAATGACCCAGCCCTGCCCGGGGGACCTGCTGGGGTTACCTGTGCAGGGGGGTGCTCGGCCGGAGGATACAGGGTGCGGCCGCTCCAGGATGCCTCGTTTTTATGGGTCAGTGGGTCAGGGATGCTCTGATGCTTTCAGCCATTTCTCCTGCTGCCGGGGACCGGAGAGAGCCCGGCTCAGACACGCGCTCACCCTAAAGGTGCCTCAAGAACCTTGCTGTGATTTTTGGTGGCAAATATTCCCATTTTACAGACTTTTCCCACCTGCTGGAACTGATGAACGGCTTTGGGGAACTCAGTGCCTTTTGTAGAGGCAGCATCGCACCAAGAAACGGGTCTCACCCACCTTCCCCACCACCACACCGCTGCCCAGGCCCTCAGGCCGTGCCGGTGTGCCGGGGCGAGCGCTGCTCCTTGGCTGGCTCCCATCACCGCACCGCACCTTGGACTCCGCTCCCGGCGCGGCCCCGCGCCCGGCTGGGTTGCTGGGGAGACGGGTGGTTTATTTACCATCGGGGATGTGATAAGGAGCGTGAAAGGGGAGGCCGAGCACATGGTGTCCAATGCGCCTGACTCAGTTTTCCACCACCCAGGCATCACTTGCCCTCGGCTATTGGATTGCTGCAGCAGAGGCGCAGGGAGCTCACTGGAGCCACTGTACCGTGAACATTTGGGGTGTCCTTGCTTCTGAACCCAGTTTTCCCCGGGCTGGTTGGGAATAGAGGAAAAGCATCCCTGGGTACCGTGGGTGCATCATGGCTGAATGCTGAGCCACCGCCACGGGGACAAAAACCAGCGTGAAAGCCTGCTGCGGCGGGTTCCTCGCGCCCGTCCTCGGCTGCGGTCCCCACTGCGGCGTGTCCCCCGCCGGCGCTGGCACAGTGGCCCAGATCTGCCATTCCGCATGGCTTCCCTGGCCGTCCCCGGGGCCGGGCGCCGGCAGGCAGGGCGCTCGCTCGGCGCCTCGCGCTGCCGCCCACTAATCCAACATGACTCTTCCATTAGAGACGAGATGCCGGCAAAGAGCTTTTCGGTGTAGGAATTAACTCCTTCTCCCACCCCGGAGCTCCCCGACCCGGAGCGTCAGCTCTGTCTCCATCACTGGTGTGACCCGAGGTCCGTGGGATGGGGGGGTTTCCCCTCGCTGTCACCCCCCAGCCTGGTGATGGGCTCAGTGGGACCCAGCTCTGCCTTTGCACGCGTGTCTCCCATCCTCCTCCTCCTCTGGGGATGCAGGAGGAGAGCAGGGACCCGGCATTGCTGTGCCGTGGGGTGCTGAGAGGGGATCTCCAGCCCTTGGGGTGGCAGGAGGGACCCCAGCCCCGCCATCCTCGGCCCCAGCTGCAGCTTCAGCCACTTCACTTATTGATCTCCTCTCCTGCTGTTAATTATCGGCTCTAATTGAGCCTGATCAGAGCCACACTCCCTGCAAAGGGCCTGTCTGGGTTTTGGTCATTGTCCTCACAGGGTGCTGGAGTGAATGGGACCCAAAGGGTGAGCACAGGGACCTGGTGGCAGGAGGGGCTTGGAGTGACCATCCCAACTCGAATATCCTGGGATGTGGTGGGGACCCACGGCAGGGGGGTGAGCCCTGGCCAGGAGCCGGTGTGTGGCCCCCCAAGGGCATGGATGTCCCAGCCTGGATGTGTCAGCATCTCACGTCCAATGTGGGACTGCGGCAGGGGACAGCGCCGGCTCTGCGGTGCAGCTGGCTCCGGCAGCAGAGGAGCCTGCGGTCAAAACACAGGCAGGGTTCGTTCACCCCCTGCCCCAAGGACAGCCAGCATCCTGTGCCCAGACACAGCTGTCCCTCCTGTCCCTGGAGCTGTGAATGTGTCCCCTGGACACCCCCTGGCCGCACGCTCAGGGCTGGGGTCTGTCCCTTGGGGGAGGTCAGGAGTTGAACTTGATGGTCCCTGTGGGTCCCTCCCATCTCAGGACATTCTACGATTCTGCATCCCTGGGAAAGGGATTTCCAGCGTGGGGAACAGCCCTGCAGTGGCCAGGGAGGACAGGACTGGGGACAGCTGCTGTCCCCATCCCTTGTGGTGTCCCCAGGACAGCCCACGGGGACACCCCAGGCCACCCACATGGTGCTTTGGGACCCGGGGTGGGGACATCCACTGACAGCACTTTGAGAAGCGGTGCTGGAGACCTCCAGCCCCTCAGCTGGGTCTCCTGTTCCCTTCAGAGCAGAGAGATGACCAGAAGGACACTTCTGCTCCTCCTGCCCCAGGCAGGAGCCAAAACGCCCCCAGATTATTTCTGTGGGACTCTGGCTACAAATTAGGGTGTCATCACCCTTTTATCCACACCAGACGGGTCAGACTTCATGACGAGGTGGGGATGTGGCTGCAGTGGAGGAAACTGTCCCCAAAATCCTGGCGTGGAGCTACGTGTGAAATATTCAGGCCATTCAGTGCGCTTCCCACCTTGCCATCAACAGCACCATCAATATTGTAGGTGGGCATTAAAGTTTCACGGCTGCCACGCTTTGCGCAGCGCTGCGGACATCGTCACTATGGGAAGCCCCTCTGCCGGGACACGGCATGCCTTCACCAGGCTCCAGCGACCCGTTTCCACCTGGTTTATCCCCAAAACAGGTGGTGCTGATAGGCTGGGTCCCTGAAGTGCTCCAAGAGCAAACCGACCCCAAGGTCCCCACCATGTCCCTGAAAAGGAGCGGCACAGCTCGAGACAAAGCCGCAGGAGGGTGCAAGGTCCTGGGGGACTGGGGACAAGCAGAGGACGTGGCCACCCCACCCCGAAAGCTCCTGCGCAGCCCTGAGCGATGCGCGTCCCGCGCATGGGGAGAGGTTTGCAGGTCCCTGAGCAACTCGGAGGGTTTCATCCTGCGTGTCATGAGCTTTCCAGGTCAGTCCCCACCACAAAGGATCGTTCCCTTCTCCTCCACCCGCTCTCGTAACTCAGCTCTTCCCGTGTTTATATAACAGCGACGTCTCCCGCAGACTGGGGAGAGAATTGTCCGGGGAGAAATAATGGGGATAATTCAAGTCATTTGGGAAGATGAGGTTTGCGAGGTGCCCAGCGTCTTCCACCTTTTACATGTTGTCTCTAATCATCTGCAATCTCGGATGGCCATTGATGGAGCTCGTTGCTGTGGCGACGGATGAATAGCCCTGGGATTGTACCATGCCAAAAAAGTGCCGTCCTTCCATCAAAACAACAACAACAACAAAAATATCATTTTGTTCAGGAAATTAAGCAGTTTGCAACCAAATCGCAGTGTCTGAAAGGGCTCCCGCGTCTGCTCTTTCCTCCCGGCTCCCGCAGCCACGTTGGGTTTGTCAGGAACATGCCCAGCGCCCCAGAGGGTCCTTTGTATGCACCGGACAAGGAGAAGGCGGTAATTGCGAGGGGGTTTCTAGCCCACTGAGCCTATTAAAAGGATTTTATGTCCCCCCACACCTCTCTTCTTCCCCAGATGTGTGTCACGCAGGCAAGGAGCGCAGGAGCCGCGGGCAGGGGCTGGCGCAGCACTAGGTTAATGTGTTACCTGTGTGAGGCTGGAGCAGAGCAGCGGCGGCGCGGGGGACAGGGAGGTGACAATGGCCGATGGCTGGGACAGGGTGTCGGGTCTCAGGTGCTGCTCCTCCCCTGGGGACGGGGCGATGCGGAGCAGGGAGAGCTGGTGAGGAGCTCCTGAGCTGCAGGAGGGGGGTGGCTGGTTGGGGGGCACAAGGCTCCTGCCATTGTCAGATTCGTAGAACCATGGAATAATAGAATCGTTTTGGTTGGAAGAGACCCTCAGGAACATCTAGTCCAACCATAACCCAACTCCGGCACTAAACCGTGTCCCTAAGAACATTGTCTATGTCTTTTAAACAGCTCCTGCGATGGTGACTCCACCACTTCCCTGGGCAGCCTGTTCCACAGCTTCACCACCCTCTCCGTGAAGGGTTTTTTCCTAATATCCAAGCTAAACCTCCATGGTTTTCCATTTAAACTCTGTCCCAGGTGATACAACCTGAGCCCAGGCACTCTCCTTCCTTCCCCACCACTCTGGGAGCACCTCCTGGAGATGCAGCTCGGGCACCGGGTAGCACAGCCCTTGGGGACCGGATGGGGCTGATTTGGGGTCTGCTCACCCAGGGATTGATACTGGCTTTGGCTTTTTCTCTGGTAGCGGAGGTGTCTGACCCTCCCAGTGCTGGAAACCACACGCAAAGCTCATTCCCGTCTCAAGGGTATTGCCTGTGCGTGATCCACATCACCACACTGGGCCACAACACACAGTTCGAGGTGGGGGCTGGTCCTTGCTGGCATCTTTGGTGCTCAAAAAATGTTGCTTGCCAGTGACGGGATGTAAATAGTGTAATTCAGAGCTGTGTGACCCCAGCACTCGTCCTGCAAGAGCATAAGAAATTAAATACCGGCAGGGCCGGCGTCCAGCTGGTGTCTGGGGAGAGCCCGGGGTGCAGCGGGGTTGGATCCAGCCCCTGGGTGCTGGGCCAGTGGGAAGGAGGAGGGATGGCAGTGTGGGGAGAAAACACCTTACAGAGGACCCCGAGGAGGAGAAACGAGCCAAGTTCCCGTGGCTCCATCTCCTCTTCGGGTGGGAGCCCCGGGCAGGGCTCTGCCAGCCGTCCCCAGAGCCCCCCACCCTCGGCGGCTCAGCCGGAGCCAGATGGAGGCACATCTTGGCTGCGCAGAAAAACGAGGCAGCGAAGCGGGCTGGGGAGATTAACTCCGCGGGGAAAACAAGCCCAGCAGACGCTGACGACGCCTGCGCAGCTGCGCGTGTGCGCCTGCATGTACACGCGTGTGCTGCCAGCGGACGCAGGCACGCATGTGCAGCCGTGGGGTGCTTGCGTGTGCACAGATGTGCCGAACCAGCGTCTGGCCTCAGAGGGGCAGGCAGGGTATTGGAAATGTGTCCTCATCCTTTAATTGCGCTGCTTTGATAACAGCGATAATTGGCTGGAAATCAATACTGGTTTGCTCCCGTTTCTCCCATCCTGTCTCCCCCAGCACTGCCCTCCCCGCTGCCTTGCCCCTGTTAGCGGAGTGACATTTAAATGCTCAGCCACAGCCATTAGACAACCCAGGCAGAGAAGATGCTTCGGAGGGGGCTGATGCTGGCGGGCAGAGATGGAGGCAGCTCCCCCTCCACTGCCACAGCTCAAGGACAGACGGACACGAGGCTCCAGCAGCACATCTTGGTGCTGTGGGAGTGACAGTGGGGGGTGACAACAGCAGTTCTGGTGACAAGGGGAGAGCGGAGCAGGGAAGGGACAAACCCAGGCTGTGTCAGCCAGCAGCTCCCTCCGGCTTTGGCTCTGAAAATTTTATCAGAGCATCACGGGAAAATGTCCATTACTAGCGCTGGAGCTCAGCCTGCCCCGCGTTCTGCACCCACCACCCTCGCCCCCTGTCCTTGTCCCCTTGGCAAAGTGTCCCCTGCTCCTGCCGGCACCTCGGAGCCTGTGAAGTCAGGTACCTGCTGGGCTCCTTCCAACCGCCCGGGCAGAGCAGCTCCTGCACTTCACCACCCAGCTCGGCTGCTGGGGGCTCTGGCCCCCAAAAAACTGCCCTGACCCCCCCACCCGCCCTGCTGGGCTTGGTAAGGCCAAAGTGCTTGGGGACAGGACAGTTGCACTGGGGGACATGCAGAGAGCCCCGGGGGGACAGGGGCACCCCAGGCTGGCGGCCCCAAGGCCACTAGTCTGCGTTCGCCAAGTGACCCCCGTTAGCCAAGTGACCCTCATTAGCCAAGTGGGGCTGCAGTGCCGCAGAGGGACCCACTCGGGTCTGCAGGGCTGGCGGTGGGCGAGGGGTGCCCGGGAGGATAAAGCGGCTTCCCGGGGTCCCCCCGTGTGGCCACCTTCCGTGGGGGGCTGGTGCCACCTGGTGGCCACGGCCCGGGCTGGGCGGTTGTGGCCCGTGGTGGCCCACGGGAAATGTGTGGCTGGGGATGCTCCGGGATCCGGGGATGCCGGGACACGGACAGCCGGGGGTGCTCGGGGGGCCGGGGATGCCCGGGGGGCATCATCTGGTCCAACAGCAACCTGCCCGGCCTCTCAGTCGAGTTTATTGCACACGCTGGCTGCCACAAATAAATCAAACTGCACCAACCAGTGCTTTTGCATGGCGGGAGCCAGGCCCAAAATCCCACCCGAGAGCAGAGGACCATAGAATTGTAGAATCCCGGGTTGGAAGGGACCACAAGGATCATCTGGTCCAACCTTTCAAGCCTGGACAAGATGGCCCAGCACCATCTTAAAACCACGCAATGTTGGGGAAAATATAATCACAGAATCATTTTGGTTGGAAAAGACCCTCGAGCTCATTGAGTCCAACCATAACCCACCCCAGCACTGCCCCGTGTCCTGAGAACCTCATCTGTCTGTCCAACCCTGCAGGGATGGGGACTCCAGCACTGCCCTGGGCAGCCTGTTCCAATGCCCCACAGCCCTTTGGGGAAGAAATTGTTCCCAGATCCAACCTCAGCCTCCCCTGGTGCAACTTGAGGCTGCTTCCTCTCATCCTGGTGCTTGTTACTTGGGAGATTATAAAAAGAAGCCAAAACCCATCACCCGGGGCTCAGAGAAGGGTGTCACCACCGCCTGCCAGCTCTCCCCCTATAGCTGGGGTGGGGGGAGAGTGTTGCCCACCCTCTCCTGCAGTGCCTATAGATGGGGATGTCCCCAGTCCTCTGCCCTATAGCTGGAGTCCAGCCAGCGTCTCAGCCCCTGTAGCTGGCGGGAAGGTATAGCCAGGTGAATCACAAATATACCTATACCCCAAAACCTATAGCCAAGGGGGTCTCAGCCCCTTCCTCTACAGTCAAGGGGGTTTACAGCCCCATCCCTGCAGCCAGAGCTCACCTACACCCCAGCCCCTATGGCCAGGGGGTCACAGCCCCCTTCTGTATAGCCCCCTCCCCTATAGCCGGGGCTCAGCTGTACCCCAGCCCCTACACCCAGGCCTTCCCATCACCGGCTGCAGGCGGCAGCCCCGACCCGCCCGGGCCGGGCCCTCCCCGGGGGAGGGCGCTCGGGGGCCGCGGTCCCGCCGGCAGCGCCCGCCATGTTTCCCGGCAGCCCGCCCTGCCCGCCGCCAGCCTGAGCTCCC
>VWYH01000888.1:347947-437264 GCA_013399365.1 Pampusana beccarii
GCCTCGATTTCCACCGCGGGCGGGGAGCGGGGCGCAGGGCCCGGCCGCGGAGGTGGGGGGGCACGGGGAGACGCGGCCTACGGCCGGGAAGCGGCTGGGGCAGCTCGGCCGGGCGGTGACGGGGTGGGCGCGGGGCCGGCGGCTTCCCCTGGCCGGGGTGGGGGCTACCGGCTCAGGGTGCGGGGGCAGAGCAGCGGGAGAGGGAGCGGGTCGGTTGCCCACCCCCCCGTTCTTCATTTCAGCTGGTTTTGCGGTGCAGCCGTGTGCTGCTCGGCTGTGCCCCGGGCTGGGGCCAAGGGAGAGCCGGGCTGGCCCGGAGTCACAGTGGTCTGTGCCTTCTCTCTCCAGGGACGCTCAGAATTAGAAGCAGCTCCTGAAGATTTGTCCGTGCGTGGTTCCCTCTGCGGGGATCCAGCCTGCCAGGTCTGATCCCAGAGGATCTGGTGCAGCAGAGGCTGTGGGTGCTGGAGAGGTCAGTGTGGGAAGGATTCCTGGTCTGGTAATGGGAACACTGGTCTGAGCTCTGCAAGGGGAGCCCTGAGCGGAGATTTGTATAACCCAGCTGAGGACAAGAAGGAATAAACCAGCGCTGATCCACTTCCATCCCACAGGACGGCTCCTGGGAGGGTAATTATTTCTTGTTTCTGTTGTTTTATTCTCTTGGCTGAGCAAGTTTTGCAGGAGCGTGAAGCAAAGCTGTAGAGTTAGCTGTGAAGTGGTGGGTACTTTGTGCGTTTGCCATGCTGGGAGAAGGGGAATCACTGCTGGGGTCTCCCGGTAGCAACACCATGTCTTTGTGCCTGGGCTGGAGCTGCGGGCACCGCCGTGGTCCCGTGAACGTCCTCCCCATTTGTCCTCTGCCAAAGCTGGACTGGCTGTGGCCACGTCCGCGCACATCTGAAGTGGTGCTTGTTGTTGCTGGGAGTTATTGTTTGTGGTTCTGGGTTAAGGGGTGCAGCGCAGCTTGGCCGTGTGAGTGCTAGACTTCATGTGGCTGGAAGGGGCCGGTTCCTGGGTCTGGAGGCAACTGCATATGATCCAGGGAGAAATTACTAAGATTAATTTTAAAAGTAGGTTTCGCCGTGTCTGCTGTTTCGCCCAGGAAGGTATTCCAGAATCACATCGTACTGTTGGAAAGAAACCTTATTCTTATTTCCAGCCTATGTTAATATTGCCTTTATCTACCAGCATGTGTTGGGAAAAGCTGAGGTTTAAGGGGTTCTTTTTCATCATTTACATCATCTTCCTGAGAACTAAAAAACTAAAATGGGCTTGAAATCAAAAACTGCTGAGTACAAAATGTAGCTAATTGGGCTGGCCATTTGAGTGGCATTCTTTGTTTCGGTGTTTGCAGGAGTTGCTCGTCGTGCTGTGATTGCACTTCTTGTTACAGTTGGAGAGCAGATCGTTCAGGTCTTTCCCCGGGATTTAGGGAGCCTTGTGGTGCGAGGAGGGGCTGCGGGAGCCCGCTCGTGTCAGTGGTTTAGGCTGGCTCTGGGCAGCTGAGCTCAGAATGGCTCCAGGACCCACATCCCTGGGCTGCTTTACAAGCCCTGGGCACCCTTTGCTCAAGGGACGTGGATCGCGTTGTCGCGCACGTGCAGGAACCGGACTCTCTCGGGATCCTTTGTGCTCCTTCCTGGTCAGCTGCGGTACAATGAACGAGCGCTCCAGCCCTAACAGCTGTGTCATTTCTGTTCCTGTTTGTAGCCTGGGGCCTTGGAGGAGCGAGGATGGCTCAGGAGACGAACCAAACGCAGGTGCCTCTGCTGTGTACCACGGGCTGTGGATTTTATGGCAGCCCCCGTACCAATGGGATGTGCTCCGTTTGCTATAAGGAGTTCCTTCAGAGACAGCAGAGCAGTGACCGGATAAGTCCCCCAGGTAGAGGATTTTTTCCTGAGAAATCTTATCTTCCATGGGTGCCTGACTGCAGACTGTGTTAAGTGACTGGGACAGAGCATGGTCCTAGTACTGGCCACCAGCAGATTTACTCTCTCCTGGAAAACTTGTGGTTTTCCCTTTTCATGTAGACCCAGGTCTCTAAATTGAAGACTGGAACCTTTGAGCACTTCTGTTCCCTCTAAAGGGGTCAGTTGTTTTCTTCCCAGCTGCTTGCGGAGCCCTGTCCCAGTCAGCACCTCCCAGTGAACTGTAAAACTTCACTTGCACTAACACTGGCCTGAATTTTTAGGTATTACCTGCTCCATGATAGATCCCTGAAATGAGCTTTTATTTGGGAAGAATTTGGCCTTTGAGGTTTGCATAATTTTCTTAACAGAGCTGACAATCAAAAGCAATTAAATAAAAGATTTGTTTCTTGCAGCTAAACAGAGCTGACATGTCACCGAGCTGGTAGGCAGCTAGGTGCACAGAAAGGATGCTCTCGCCATCATTAGCAGGATTTTCTTTTGCTGAGAGTTTGTGCAGATGCCCAATGTACAGGCTTTGCCATACTGCTGAGAAATTCCTTCTAGAGATCTTTCGCAGTTTTGTTCCCGAGTGTAATAATGGCTTTCCCCACCCAAAATATATATTGGGAACACAGCTCTTCCTGACAAAGGGTTTTTGTAAAGACCCTGACTTAGAACCTCAGCTGACATAAACCGACATGTCTCTGTCAAAGCCAGTTCCTTTCAGCAGATGAGGATCTGGTTCTTAGACCTTGGAGAAGCTGCAGAGTAACGTTGGGTTCAAGGTAACTGCAGCACTTTCATTTATACTGATAGGAGAATATTTATGCTGATGCAGAGTTTGCAATGCTGAGGAAGAGAAGAGGAATCAAAGAATGGTGGAGGTGTCATGAGTGACTGAATTCAGACTTTACCTGCCCAGCTCCTGATAGGGAGCAGGAGGTTAAAGCCTACTGAAAGTGCTCACCCTGCTTTCTCCTTGCCTGTCGAGCACCCCAGGAACTTGCTGGTATTTTTAAGAGTCTACCGAGACTCTGATCTTGTTTTGTAGCATCCAGTGGTCCCAACAGCAGCCCCATGGCTTCGGATTCAGTTGCGGGGCAGCGCGCCGAGGGAGACTCCGTGCCTGAGGATGTGAAGGCCAGGTAGGCGCAGGGTCTGCAGGGTGGGGTGGATCTACAGCCGTGCCAAAACCAGCCCTGGGACACCAGGTGTGGGCTCTCGTCCTTCATATGGCCAAGGGATCTGTAAAACGGGCTGGATTGTGAGCCTGGCTTATCTGGAAGACTGAGATGATGAGCAGAGTCAGGTACCAGAGGGTCGGTTGTAAATTAAAACCTGTAGTAAGCTAAGTGGTATCCTGGTTCTCTCGAAGCTGGTGCACCTTGTCTGTCACTGACTGTGTTAAACTGGTTTTAACGCAGTCCTGAGTGAAAGCACCTGGTGATGATCCTGTCTGGAAGCTGCAGCAGTGGGATTGGGGACCTTGGTCATGTTTGATAGGAAGGAAGGCAGCATTGCCTTGAGCTCTACAGTCCTGACTCATAACTCTGTTTTCCTGTCTCTGGACTACTTTGGATGGGTTGTTGACTTGGCTTTGAGATATAATTGGGTGGAAAAGGAAACTGAGGTCATCAGAGATTTGTTCCATTTATGTCTGTGAAGAATGTTGGTCCCAAATCTCAAGGGGAATTGGCCTGTTGTACTCCCAGGTTACCTCTGAGTATAACGAAATTCATTTTATGGGCTGAAGATCTCTCCCACATAACTGCTGATCGAAAGAAAATACTTGTGTTTGCTCTCTGTTTTGTTTGTTGCACTTGCTCCCAGTGGTCAGACCCCTGTGACTCATCAGATGACAGCCATGAGCATATCCAGAGATGAGAACAGCGGCGAGACAGAAGAACTGATCAAGACTGAAGAAGCTTCATCAGCGTCTTCCTCATCAGGTAGATGATTTGGCCTTTGCACGAGTCTGAATGACACCGATTCCACAAATCGGTTTGAGCAGCAAGTACAATACTGGCTGGTGACTCCGGGGGATGGTTGTCACCTCCCGGCAGTGAGGGGACACCTGGCAGGAGACCTGAGGAGAATCACAGAATCATTTCGGTTGGAAGAGATCCTCAAGATCATGGAGTCCAACCATAACCTAACTCTGGCACTAACCCACGTCCCTGCAAACCTCGTCTATGCACCTTTTAAACCCCTCCAGGGATGGTGGCTCCACCACGGCCCTGGGCAGCCTGTTCCAATGCCTGACAGCCCTTTCTGGGAAGAAAGGCCTTTTCCTCTTGTCCTGTTGCTTGTTCCTTGGGAGAACCAAACCCCTACATGCTACGACTTCCTTTCAGGTAGTTGTAGACAGAAAACAGTTTGTCTCTCTCTGAAGCAGGGAGGAGAGGAAGCGCTGTGCCTGCGGGCAGGCCGACAGAGATTGCTCTGTGGGCTGAGGAGCTGCCAGCCCTCGGCTCGCTGGCAGGAGGATCATCTTCCGTGACACTTATCCTGGCGAATGGCAGCGAGCCCGGAGCGTCCCACAGCCTGCCGCGCGGCTCTTGGCTGCAGTTCCCTGCCAGCTCTCGAGGGAGGAAAGAAGCATCCAGTAGAGTCTTGGGAGAGAGGAGCCGTGTTTGCCAGGGTGCCCAGGGGCAGCTGCTGGCCTGGTTGTTGTCACCGTGTGTGACAGGAGCCAGACCTACCCCTCGGAGGGAGCGTCAATGCTGTCGCTTTGTTTGCAAAACGGGTACTGTGAAGTGGTGGCTGAGCACAGGTGTTCCTCCAGTCGGTGAGTTACAGGGTGAGCTGGTGTGTTGCAGCAAGTGACGCTGCATTGGAGACACCCTCCTGCAGTTCAGCACACGTTTTGCATTCAAAACTGAAAAAAACCCAAGAGTTTTTGATTGCTAAAAAAAGAGGCTGTAGTCACTGCACGTGCACGTGCGTTTTGGGTTTGGTGATCCCTTGCAGCCCAGGAGACCATTTACAACATGCGAGTGAGAGACTATTTGGTGAAAGAGAGGCCTGGAAGAGCCGCCCCTTTCTTCTGATAGTGGGATTTTTAGGAAGCTGTTCAGGGTCAGATCCAGAAAGCTTTCTCTGCCCCGTTTGTCTCCTCAGCCGGATTTGCAGGAGCGCCCTGCACTGCAGGTACGTGTCTGCCGGCAGCTGCAGCTCCTTCCTCCTGTTGCCTTCTCTAACCTGCTTAGGTACTGTCGGAAATCCTGCTAAGCATCAGTGACCTTTAGCAATCTGACTTTCAGAGCTCGGTTTTCCTTTTGGTAGATTAGAGACAGTGCTGAGTATCTGTATAAAGCATTCCGAGACCTACATATGAGGGACACTTACGTAAGAGTCAGCAAAAATAATTAGTAGTACTTATAGGGGGTTAACTATTTATTTTTTTTTTTTGCCTGCAAAGATTAACTCCAGGCTCAGCTGTGCAGTTGAGTTACTGTACATCGGCTAAGCCGCAGTGACTATGCAGACACTTGCTTAACCTATGGCAAGCGCCAGGTAATTCCTTTTCTCAGCAGGAGCTAAATGGCATCATGTTACCTTATGTATGGTTTAGCTAAACCGTAATATTTCCTTGGTGTTTCTGAGTCTTGGACTTAAGAAATTTGAGACAGAGAGAAAACATGAGGCTGTGTGAGGTGTCGATCTCTGTGGAACAAAGCAAATCTCACAGTTTGGGCTATGCCAGCCAGGGCAGCGTGCACACAGAGGTGTCTGGCACAAATCCAGAATCAGTAGGGCCTCAAGCAATTCCTGTAATAAAACAAATGTGCTGCTCAGTTTATCAAGAAGGGTAACAAAACTCTGGCTTCTGTTTCAGGTGCCCTGCTTGAAATATCCCAGAACACAACCGAGGTCAAGACAGCCTCAGAAAAACCGAAACAGAAGAAGAATCGCTGTTTCACTTGCCGGAAGAAGATAGGGCTGACTGGTAAGACCCGGGCTGCAGGGAGAACTTGCCTGTGGCCCAAATATTCTGGTGTCACAGCCATGCGAACAGATCTCGTGCTCTGATACTGCCTGGGTGTGGTGGGCTGGCATGGGGCAGTGGTTGGAGGTACCCACTCCAAAAAGCACTTTACATCCACAAGATGTGGTGCTGCAGGGAGGCAGGAGGGGAAACTCTGACCAGCGGCAGCGCGGGGAATCCGCCGCTCGCTGTGGGGTCCCTGGCAGCCCTTGGATGCAGATTACAGAACGGGATGGAGCTGTGCCCCTCAGGTTATTTCTGCCACTTGGCAAGAGCTGCTTGTAGCAGCAAAGGCAGCGCTGGCTGTGGATCTAATTCTGCTCCTATTCCAGTCAGCAGTAAAGCTTCCATAATAGTGACATGAACTGAAAATCCCACTCCAAGACTCATCCCATTTGTTAATGTTCATAGAATCGTAGAATGTCCTGAGTTGGAAGGGACCTGCAAGGATCATTGAGTCCAACTCCTGTTGCTTGATTCCCAGTGTTCAGCCTGTAAAGCTGAAGAGAAAGAGGCGCTGAGATGGTGTCAGGTGACTGGTATCAGTGGAGAAATTGCCCCTGGAAAGGCAATTCATGAAGCAATTAACTTGGCTGTGGTTTGTTAATAAAAACATCCTTCCCCTAAATTGACTCTGGCATTTAGTGCTTCCCTGGAAAAAGTTAAGGCTAGAGCCGTGCAGGTCTCGCTGTTCTAAGCCTCTTCAGCCTCCTCAGTGTGTTCAGTGCCCAGGGACTGTGCACACGCTTCTGTTTTCATTGGCGTGAGCTGCTTTGGCGGGGGGTTTGCCCAGTGCCTGGCTCTGCGGAGCCCGAGCTTGCCGGAGATTTGAGGGTCCTGTCAGAAAATAAATGTGGCGTTATAAGCCTGGGACCATGTAGCTTTCAGATCTGCAAGGAGAGTTGTTTTCCTGGTTGAGTGTTTCCTTAAGAGCTACAAACTGTGAGAAGTTTCCTCTCCTTTAGGAATCAGCTTGCGGAGAACTCCTGGGAATTCAGGGCATTTAGGATAAAATGAGTTTGCTCAAATAGGAGTAAACCAGCACCTTGTAATAAGGTGTTTGTGGTCTTTACAGCCTGTAGTTGGAAAGACAGGAAAGGAAAGAGCGCGATGGGGAGCTGAGCTGCTGTCCTGCAGCGAACCCTCTCCTGCCTCAATTTCCCAGAGAGCGTTGATAACGATAGCACTTCTGAACAGTGTTGTCTCCAACTGAAGTGACTAAATTATGAATTTTGAAGCCTAAATAGCTCAAAAGTGATCCTAACGAGGCACAGGTTTTGCTGCTTGCTGGTCAGTGCAGATGCTGCTGCGTGACGCTGGGCTGGCTCGGAGGGCTGGGCTCAGCCTGCTCTGCTCGCTGCCGGGGCAGCCTGGGCTGGATTAGCAATCTGGCACTCAGCGGTCCCCGGCATGTCCCTTGTCCCCAGGGAGCGCAGGGAGCAGCTGCTCTGGGAGCGTTTCCCACTGTGGTGACAGCTGGGGCAGCCCAGAGCGCGCGTGTGCTCATGGGAGCAGCTAAGACAGAGGAAGGAGCCACCCGTCTCATCCCCCACGCTGAGACTCCCTTTGGCCGGTCAGTCCCTCCGCTCACCCTCTTTCTGCATTCATGGAGTTTCCTGGCCTGGCAGGAAAGAGCAGGGGCCCTGCTGCCTTTCCGTCCGGCTGGATGGGGACTAACGTGGCTTTGTCTCTGCTCTCCGTTCAGGCTTCGACTGCCGCTGCGGGAACCTGTTCTGCGCCATCCACCGGTACTCCGACATGCACGCCTGCCCCTACGACTACAAGGCAGAAGCCGCCGAGAAGATCCGTAAGGAAAACCCCATCGTTATCGCTGAGAAGATCCAGAAGTTGTGAAGGGGGCTGAGCAGCTCGAACTGCAGCCAGGTTGCCTGGTGCTCCTCTCCTTCCTCCCAGCCATCCTCCTCTTCCTCCCAGCCCCGTCGGGGTGTGAGGGGACTCCAGCAGCACACACGAACCAGCGCCCGGATGCAGGGACTCCTCGCACCCCTTTGGCTGACAGTTGTTGTTCCTCCCCTCCCTTCCTGCCTGTCCAACAGCCACAGCTCTGCTGATCCGATCTCCACCAGCTTCCCAAGGGAAAAAGGACCGTCCTGCCCCGCTGTGCTGTGTTGAGACCTTGGGACGTGTCTTCTGCTGGGGCGGTTTGGGCAGCAGGGCTCTGCCGCGCAGCCTTTCCCTTCTGCTGGCAGCTCCAAGTCCTGTGAACTGCTCCGGAGTTGCCGCTGCAGCCCGTGAGCTGCCGCTGGACTTCGTTCCCTCCGCTGCACCGTCTCTTTGCGGTGGGTGTAAAACCGGGAGCTGGGGAGTCCTGGCAGCAAGGCTGCTCTCTGCCCCCCAAGAGCTGTTTGCTCTCAGATGCAGAAAAGGGGATTCTGTAGTTTTAATGCCCCCAACACCCCTCCGCTCCCTTTGAGACGCTGTTATTGAAGCACCGGGCTAGTTAAGCAGCACAGCACTGGCACAGTAAAGTTATTTTGTGACTTGAAGCAATGTAGATGTGCTGCAGCCACAGGTCAGGACATTAGGAAGGTACCGCTCTCTGCCTACCAGGCTCGCCGTCCCCAGGGTCACCCCTGCAGCACCCTCCCATGATTCACTGTCCCCCGAGTACCCGCTGGCCACTCCCCAGGCGAGGTTTGGTGTAACCCAGTGGTGCCTGCACCTCTCTGCTCCTGCCTTCTGCCTTACGCCATTCCTTTTCTTCAGGGTTGTGCACAAAGCTCAGATCACCAAACCCCCACGTCCTTTCCTGTCCCTGATACTTGGTGAGAACCTTTCTCCCCTAACGAGCCCGTGGGCTTGGGAAGCCCACCCAACCCTCCTGCCTTGCTGCTTTTCCCTGTGGGCCAGATCCCCGGGAGGTGCTCCGAAATCCGGGTACAGGGACCTGGGGCACAGGGAAAGGCACGTGGAGGGTTGCAGGGGATGCAAAAAGTCACGAGGAGGGTCCTGGGGTGCCCAGAAGCACAGGTGGGGGCTTTCAGAAAAGCCCTTGGGGAGCCCTGGGGAGAAGGGAGAGTCCTGAGGACTTGTGGAGTTCTCAGGAGGGCTCTGAGGGAAGGCAAAAGGAGAGCTTTGGGGTGCACTGAACAGGCCAAAAGGCACCTGGAAGACTCAGGCACACACGCACACATGGAGGGCTCTGGGTGCAGGGAAAGCCAAGTGCTAGGCTCTGTAGCACTGCAGGATAATCCCGGGGAGGACCCTGGGGCTGTTAGGAAGGAAAACATGGTGCTCAGGTATGTGGCACAAGGCAGGCGGGGGCTCCTGGGGGTGCCAAAAGCTGCCTCTGCGCCACGCAGGGTCTGCGCCCACCCCGGGGCTCTCCTCTCCTCCCTGGGAATGCCAGGAGCGCAGCTGCAGCCGTGGGGCTCTCAGAGATCTCACAAACAGAGAAATCCTGGAAGAGAAGCAGTAGCCTCTGCCCCGCTTCAGCTGTCCCACACTTGGGAAGCGTTTCCCTCGGTACAAGGGCGCTGGAGAGCAGAGCCGCAGGGGCTAAACAACCAGCTGGGGGAATTGTGGCAGCTCCTTCCATGTGCAGTTTCCACTCTCATTCACGGCAATTCTGTGCCAGTGATTGTGTGGGATCGTTACAGAGGTTTAGTTTTTCTTGATTTTGGCCAAAGCCGTGTGTGCCCTGTGGCAGCAGCTGTCATACCGCATCGCCGGGAGGATTCGGACCTCCAGAAATGATGCAAATCCCCTGCCAGTGCGGAGCAGAGGTGAGTCTGGCTTTCACCAGCCTTTTCTTCAGGTTTTTCCTTCTGTGTCACATCCAGAGGACGTGAGTGAACATACATTTTAGTGCCAGGATGCACTGGGGCTGTAAGCACAGTGCCGATGGTGTGTGGCAAGGCTGGGTTTTGCCATTGAGGTTTTCGCTGAGCGTGAGCCGTCACTCTTGGGGAGCAGCTGTGAGAAATTGTGACCACCCCTCGCCTCGCGTTGGCACGAAGGTTGTAATCCCCTGGGGAGGGGAAGCAGCTCCCACAGATGTGACGGGAAAACCCATGCGGCAAAAGGGCAGCCACCTGCTTCCCCACCACGTACCTTTTCCCTTTTATTTCCTCCTCTCTTTGGAAGTGTAAATATTAATACAGTCTAGTTTGCTTGGATGCTGTGGATGGTTCGTTATAGAATCGCAGAATCATTTTGGTTGGAAAAGCCCCTCAAGGTCATTAAGTCAGACTGTTCCCCCACCCCAGCACTGCCCTGGGCAGCCTGTTCCAATGCCCCACAGCCCTTTGGGGAAGAAATTGTTCCCAGATCCAACCTCAGCCTCCCCTGGCGCAACTTGAGGCCGTTTCCTCTGCTCCTGGCGCTTGTTCCTTGGGAGAAGAGACCAGCGCCCTCCATGCTCCAAGGGTGCAGGTGTCACACACCAGCCCTGGCTCAGCCCTGGGCGGTTCTGGGGCGCTGTGCCTCAGTTCACCCAGCACTATATGGTGCCGATGCGGGGTCAGAAGCGCCTCACTCCCAGTTTCTCTTCCTACCACCCCAATACACAGGCTGTGTCGTGGGGCCACATCCAGCACCCCCAGGCCCTGGGGGACCAGATTCACCCCTTGGTGGGGGAGCTGCCTTCTCCACCCGTGTTTGCAGGGCTGGAGTGGGACCGCACGGTGCTCGTAGACCTCAGGACCCACCCGGGCCCAAGCCCCATCCCATCCCGTGTCCATTTTGGGGGATCCGGGCTGAGTTTGGCATCTAGATTTAGGGGCTGTGGGTGGCAATGTCCTGGCCTCGCGTGTGCCCATCGCCCCCGTCCCCCGCCGCGGGCGGCCCGGCAGCCACGAGCGAGCAGGCCGCGCCGCTGCCATGGCAACGGGGGCGGGGCGATGCCGTCACTTCCTGGAGATGAGGGGGCGGGCCCACGGGGCCGCCGTGTAGCGCCGCCCCCGCCCCGGAGGCCGCAGCGGCGGCCCCGTCCCTTCGGCAGCCCCGAGCGCGGGGGGGCCGGCCGAGCATGTCCAGGTACGGGCGGGACACGGGGCTGCCCCGGCCGGGAGGGGAGAGACGCACCCGTGGGTGCTGGGGGGGGTGCCGCGGGGCGGGCGCCCACGNGGGCCCTACATAGGTCAGCGTGTGGGGGGGGTTCCACAGCAATCATTGGGGGGGCCCACTGGTCAGTGTGGGGATCCCACATGGGTCAGTGTGTGTCGGGTGGAAGGGGGCACCCACTGGGAGTCCCACATGGATCGGGGGTGTGTGCAGGGGGGGTCCCGCCTGGGTCAGTGTGCGGGGGCTCCACGCTGGTCAGCATGTGTGGGGCCTCCCCGCACCAGCCAATGTGGGGGTGCGCCTAGCGATCGGTGTGTGTGGGGCGGGGGGTCCTGCGCCTGTCGGGGAGGGGGCCACACTGGTCATTTGAGTGTGGGGGGACACCCACTGGTCAGTGCGGGGTCCCACGGGGTCAGTGAGTGGGTACAGGGTGGGCCCCCCGCTCTGGCTGTGGGGTGGGTGTTCATGTGGGTGTGGGGGGGTCAGGGTGGGTGAATTTGCTCCCCACACCTGGTGTGGGGCGAGGGCAGGTGGGGGTGCTGCCTGTGGGGTGCGTGTCCCAGCCGGGGTGGCACGTGGGCTGAGCCGTGACCCGTGGGGTGAACGTGGCACACGGGACGAGCCGTGACACACGGGGCGAGCGTGACCGGTGGCGTCTGTGCCGTGGGCCCCTGCCCGCCCCTGCCCGCCCCTGCCCGCACAGCCCCGTGCCCCAGCGTGCCTGTGCCGGTGTGTCCGCCATTCACCCTCGTCCACGGCGGGTGGTGCGGTCCCGCTGGCACGTGGGGTCACAAACCCAGGGCAGGACGAGGCCACCGGTGCGACGCCAGCCCTGGCACCGCTGTCGTGGTCACCAGCCTGCAGGGCCCCCAAATTCAGCCCTCGGACCCAAATTCAGCACCAGGGCCTGCGGCGGGGCTGGGGCACGGGGCATCCTTCACTCCGAATATTTCGGCACATTTCAGTGCCCTGCCGTCCCCTCCCAGCTGGGCGGGCGGCCTCTCCCCCTCCACCCTTTCCTCCCCTTTCCCAGCCCTTCGGAAGCAGATGGAGTGAATTCCTCGGGGTGTGGGCTGGTTTGACATTCCTGAGCGCGAGCCTGTGCCCAAACTTGCAGAAAATAGTTGCTTTTTTTTTTTTTCCCATTTCTCTCCCCCTCCCCTCTTTCTTCTGGAGCTCAGTGCTCCCGCCACACGCCTGTGCTGGCGTTTGGGGGGTTCTGGGGAGGCTGTGGCCTTTGTGCCCGCGACCATGAGGCTGTTGTATGTGTGTGTGATTCTGCGCTCGTGTCCTCACCTCCCCAGCGTGGGCCGGTGCCCGGGGGCTGCGCTGTGCGGCGTGGGAAGTGCTGAAGGAGGCTGGTTTTTGGGGGTGCGTGGGCTCAGCCCGGGGGCTGTGAGCGGGGGGGGGGGGTGTTAGAAGGGGACGATGCTCCCCTTGGCATAGGGGCTGGGGTGTGTGTTCTGGGGGTGCTGGGGGGTGCCTTTGTCCCCGGCCGTGGGTCACGCGTGTCAGGGGGCGTCTGTCAAGAGCTCTGACCTGCCCGCAGGCCCCTGCTGCTGCCCGCAGCCGGACGGATGGCGGCCGCCCCAGCCCCGGCCCGCGGTGAACTGCCGGCAGCGCCCGCGCCAAGGGCCGGCTGAGGACGGGGCCTCTGTCCCCTTCGGATCCTCCCTCGCTCCGGGCTGCGTTCCGCCTCGCCGTCATGAACGGGCTGTCCATCAGCCAGCTTTGCTGCCTCTTCTGCTGCCCGCCCTGCCCCAGCCGCATCGCCGCCAAGCTGGCCTTCCTGCCGCCGGAGCCCACCTACGCCATGGTGCCCGAGCCGGAGCCCGTGGGCAGCACCAGCACCAGCTCCCTGCGCGGCGGTGCCGCGGGCCGCTGGAAGCTGCACTTGAAGGACCGGGCGGATTTCCAGTACTCCCAGCGGGAGCTGGACAACATTGAGGTGTTCGTCACCAAAAGCAGCCGAGGGAACCGCGTCGGCTGCATGTACGTCCGCTGCGTGCCCGGCGCCAGGTGAGTCCCCGCGGCCGTGCCGGCCCGGCGCTGCTGCCGGCCGGTTGACCCTCGCGCTGGGTGTGGGGCTGGCGGCCGCGGTGCCGTCCTGTCCCTCAGCCGAGTGCCACCTCCCTGTGCCACCTCCCTGTCCCAGCCTGACCCGGCGCTCGCTGCAGGAGCCGGCTCTGCCGCGGGGTTTGGAGGGATCCCGTGGGGCGGGCGAGCTCGGCTCCCAGGACCGGTCTGGCTTGTGGCTGCAGCCGGGAATGGGGTTAAATAGGGAGCGGAGACAAAGCCAAAGGCTGTGGGGATGTGGGGATTCCCCTGGCTGTCCCACAGATCCCCCCGATGTCACACCAGGATGTAACGCCCCAGTTGTGAACCAAATGTCTGTGCGAGGCTCTTGGTGAGCACCAGGGCTCTGTGCCGGCTGCTTGTCCTTGTCCCCGGTCCCACGGTGACCACGGGGATGGGCGAGACCCTGTGCTGGCCAGGAGACACCCATGATGAACCGGGTCTGCATATTTAATGTAATTTCCTGGTGCGTTTGATTCCTCAAGAGGGATGGGAGCAAAAGCCAGGGGAAATTTAGACACAACCCACTGCTGGTCACTGCCGTGGGTCTGTGAACTGGGAAACTGGAGAAGGGTGCTGGGGTGTGGGACAGAGACCCCCTACCTGTGTCTGGGTGCGCAGGGACGGTGTGGGGACAGACGGGGACTTGGCAGCTGTTCTCTGAGCTGGTGACACGGTGTGGGGGGTCATGTCGCTCCTCCCTCCCTCTGGCAGAATAGAGCCAAGCTTCCATCGATGCGCTATTAGTGTTAATTTTTATGATTAACATTGTTTTTCCCCTTATGGTGGAAATTTCTTGTGCCTTGTCACTCCCACAATTCACTTCTCTCCCAGCGCCTGGTGTCTTGCCAGACTCAGGGGAGAAAAAAACCCGCTGTCAGAATTCTTACTTAAAATCCCCATTGGGCAAACAGCCCCAAATCCTGAGCTTTTTACCAAAAATAGACTCAAAAACTTGAACAGAATGATCCTGCCTTTGGGCTGCCCGTATCTGCTGGGAGTGGGCCCCCGGCCCCGGGTGGTGACGAGGGTCTGGTTGTCCCTGGGGCTGGACCGGGGGTGTCATGAGGAGGTGGCCAGAGGGTCGTTGGTCCTTTGCGTCCTGGGCTGTGGCTTTTGACGTCCGAAGTGGCCGTCCCGGCTGGCCCTGCCCAGGCACATCTGTCCCCGAGCCGCTGGTGGAGCTCGGCAGCGGTGGCACCGTGGCGGAGTCCCCGTGAACCCACTGTGCCCGCCTCCCCGGTGCTGCAGGTACACGGTGCTCTTCTCGCACGGCAACGCCGTGGACCTGGGGCAGATGAGCAGCTTCTACATCGGGCTGGGCACCCGCATCAACTGCAACATCTTCTCCTACGACTACTCGGGCTACGGCGTGAGCACGGGCAAGCCCTCGGAGAGGAACCTCTACTCCGACATTGACGCCGCGTGGCAGGCGCTGCGGACGCGGTGAGCGGGGCAGCGCGGAGGGACGGCGTCCGGGAAAACCCCGGCAGGCTGGAAAACAGGAAACATCCAGAGAGGGAACCCGGGGCTGCTTGGAACAGGAAGGGGTGGCCGGGAAGCAGCTGCAGGAGGAGCAGGGGGACCCAGAGGGACAGGGGAGCCACGGGGTGTGACCCTTGGGGACGCTGGCACGAGCTGTGCTCCCGGTCGGGCTGTTCCCCTGGCTGTGGCCAGAGCAGGGTGACCCCCCTGGGCGATGTGACGCTGGTGCTGGGGCGCTGAGCTGACTTCTCCTTCTCCAGGTACGGGATCAGCCCCGAGAACATTATTTTATACGGACAAAGCATCGGCACGGTGCCCACGGTTGACCTGGCCTCCCGCTACGAGTGCGCTGCCATTGTGCTCCACTCCCCGCTCACCTCCGGCATGAGAGTCGCCTTCCCCGAGACCAAGAAGACCTACTGGTTCGATGCCTTCCCCAAGTGAGTGGCCTGAGGAGAAGGGACCGGGGACAGGGCTGGGCTCTGCAGGGACAGTGCCAGCTCAGCCCTGTCCTGGACGCCAGCCCTGCCCACAAAGAGGGGTTGTGGGGACAACTAGACTTGTTTCCCATGACAGGCTTAACTGTGCCCATCTGCATCCTCCTGCCTTGCGTTTGGTCCCCTCCAGGGGATCATAACCCCCCTGGGGTCACCATGTGTCCTCCTGAGGTCTGTGCCATGTGTGCACCCCAGGTCCCCTGGTGGTGTCACCTCCTGGCCATCCTGTCCCAGTGTCCCATTAGCTTTGGGGCTGTGCCACCGGCGCCTTCTTGGGGTCCCTCGGACCCCTCTTTCCCCAGAGGGGAATTTATTGGGCTTTTTTCCCCCTCTGCAGAGGGCAGGGGCAGCGCTGAGGTGGGACGAGCTCTTGCTTCGCCCATCCCTTGCAGCCAGGCCAGCGGTGCCTGAGGGACAGTCCCCAAGGACGGTCCCCGAGGCGGAAGCCATGGCTGGGAGCCACCAGCCCACGCTCTGCGTCCCAGTGGCCTCGCGTGGCCTTTGGGGCCGGGCTGAGAACAGATGCGCTTCCACTCCTCAAAGCCCAGCCCAGCTGATCCCGACCCGGGGAGGGCCTGGGCTCACGCTGTCCTGCCGAGGTTCCCTGGGGCCGTTGTCACCGCTGGCTGGTCCTGGTCTGTCACACCAGGGGAGATGTTGTCCTGGAGCTCATCCTTGGCAGAAGCTTCCTGTCCCCAAGCTCTGCTGTGACCAAAGAGCATTTCCCGGTCCCTCTCCCCAAGGGGCTGTGTTTTGGGGAGCAGGAGGAATGGGGGTGCCTCAGTCCCTGTGCTTACCCCTCCCTCTCCTCTCTCCCCCACCCACCTTCTTGGCAGCATTGAGAAGATCTCCAAAATCACCTCTCCTGTCCTCATCATCCACGGCACGGAGGACGAAGTCATCGACTTCTCCCACGGCCTGGCGCTCTTCGAACGCTGCCCCAAGGCCGTGGAGCCGCTGTGGGTGGACGGGGCCGGGCACAATGACATTGAACTCTACAGCCAGTACCTTGAGCGCCTTCGGAAATTCATCTCCCAGGAGCTGGCCAGCCAACGCAACTAGCGGGGGGACGGGCAGGGGTTTTCCACTCACTTCTCCGGTTCTCCCAGTGTCTCTCCCTGGTCTCTGCTGCTGGAGGTGCTGTTTGTACAGGCTCAGGAGAGGGCAGGAGGCTGTGGAGCGACCGGTGCGTTTGCTCTTGGGCATGGCACAACTGTCCCCCCCAATCACGGTGCCGGCCCCGGCGCTGCTGGCACCACCGGCCGGGCTGGCGAGAGATGGCAGCTCCCTCCTTCCCCCCTCCCCAGAAAGACGAGAGCCCACCCTCTTGATGGCGAATCCTTGGCTTCGGACGTGTCCTCATCCACTCTCCTAAACCGGCGAAGCCCAGAATTCCCCCCAGCTGCTCTGCTGCTCTGACTACAGCAATAAGGCGAGTTGGAGGGGGCGGGGGGCCCGGCCCCCTCCCCGGCAGCGCTGGGGGGCAGGACAGAGGTGGCGGTTCCTGCTCCGCACGGAGCTTTCCCGGGAGCGGCTCTGGCGGCCGCGGGTGCCCGGGGGTTGTCCCGTGGCTCGGGCAGAGCCGCGTCCCCAAGGGAGTTTGGGGATACGCGGAGGAGGTGCCCCCGTCCCACCCCCCCAGCCTGGCCCCGCTCTGCCTCCTCAGAGCCCCCCGTGTTCAGGCCCCCCCTGGAAAACGTCCTCCGCGCGCTCGCTCGGGAAACAGGGCGAGGAAGCCAAGCACCGAATAAAGAGCAGCGGTTGAACATTTCGTTCGTGTGCGCCGCGTCCCTGTCACCCAGCCCAGGGGGACCAGCCCCAGCCCTTGTGGCGCCCGGCCCCCGGGCTGAGCTGCACTTGTTCCCCGCTCTGTGTCCCTGTCACCCCCGTGTCCCCTCCTCCCCGCGTGGGGCCGTGGGGCCCGCTGCCTCATGTGAGGAGCGATAATCTCCTCAGGCGGCTCTTCGGGGGCTCAGGGGCCTCGTGCTGGGGTCTGGCTGCGGCCCCACACTCGGAACCCTCTGGTGCGCCTCTTGTTTGGGGCTGGGGGCCGTGGGGGGGCATGGAGCCCCCTGCTCCCCACACACCCCTCGCCTCCCCCCGGGTGCTCCGGTTGGGGAGCGGGAACCCTTCCTCGGGGCTCTGGGAGCACGGAGAGGATTTGGGTGTGGGGGCTCTGGGTGGTCTCCCCATTTTCCAAGGGGGTCTTTGGATGTCTGGCCTCTCCCTGAGCATCGCCCCAGCCCTCCCTTTCCTTCCCCCCCAACTCCGGGTGCTTTTAGAGCTTTTAGGTGATTTTAGAGCCTTTATCTCCCACGTGCGCTGGAAGCCGAAGTCACCGCGGTCACCCAGCTCCGCTCCCCCCGGCCCAGATTAGTGAGGCCGGAGCAGCCCCCAACACCCTAATCCCGACACAGAGATGTTTTGTTTGCACCGAGGGGTATTTTTATCCTCTTACTGCTGCCTGTTTCCTGTTGAGCTGCGGATGCTTTATCTGCGTCGCCGGCGGGACGTCTCGGAGCCGGTGGTTGGGTTCGAGGGAGTGTCGGGGTGGCTTCAGTTTGTGTTTGCTGTGCCTGAGTTTAAAAAAAAAAGGTAAAAGGACAGAAAAGTTCAGCCTGCTTCCCAAAATTTAGACTGAGCTCGGGTATGTGAGCTGGGCACCTCTGGATGGTGCCCCCGTGCCGGGAGTGGTGGCCCGGGAAGGGCTGTGACCCGTCACCATCAGACATTGAGGCTTTTTGGGTCTGAATCCTTTGCTGCTCCTGGCCCAAGAGGGCTCAGGGTCCATCCTTGCACGGGCATGAGCAGCTGGAGCGAGGAGGGAGAGGCACCAACCCCTTCGTGAGCTGCAGGGTCCCCAAAATGCACGAGCCAGACCTGCCCCGGGGTGCTGGGCACAGGGCCATGAGCCCATGAGCCACCAGGATGGCTCTTGTGTCCCCACTGCCAGGGCTTGGGAGCACCCGGAGGGGACGGGAAGGAAGGGGCTGGGTGGGGCTGGACGGGGTTTGGTGCCTGGAGGGGTCTCAGTGGGACGCGGAGGAGGGGAAAGGCAGAGTCAGACCTCAGAGTGTCCCCGAAGTCCTTCCCGCAGCCACCGCACAGCGGAGAGGTGACAGGGCCCGTGTCCCCCCGTGTCACTGGAAGTCCCCAGCCCGAAGAGCCGGGGTGCAGGTGGCTCCTGTGCCCATCGCTGCAGTCGCGGGCACACGCCTGGGCTGGGTGAGCCGTGTGTGTCTCTGTGTGTCCGTGTGTCTGTGTGTGACTGCGTGTGTCCGTGTGTCTCTGTGTGTGTCTGCATGTCTGTGTGTGTCTGTGTGCGTATCTGCATGTTTTTGTGAGCGTATCTGCATGTATCTGCATGTATCTGAGTGTCTGTGCGTGTCTGTACCTCTGAGTGTTTGTGTGTATTTACATGTACCTGTGTCTGTACCTGTGAGTGTTGGCGTGTATTTACACGTACCTGTGTGTGTCTGCGTGTTTCTGCGTGTCTCTGTATGTCTGTGTGTGTCTGTGTGCACCTGCGTGTGTCTGTGTCTATTTGCATGTACCAGTGTGTATCTGCACACGTTTGCGTGTACTTGGATGTATCTGCATGTGCCTGCATGTAATGGCAGCAAAAGGGGACAACTGGCTGTCCAGGGACCGCACAGGAACGGAGGGGACACGGACCGCAACGAGCCCCCGGCAGAGCCGCGATGTGGGTACGGACGGGGCCGCGGCCGAGGCCGGGCCTGGGGGACGCTGAGCTCACCGGGTGACCAGCCAAGAGGGGTTTAAGTCTCTTTTGGGGCATAAATGAGGCTTTTGATGAGTGGGGCCTGTGTGCCACAGTCATGAGACCCCATTCACAGGCCGAGCTCAGTCATGGGATCCAGGAAAATTGAATTAAAGTGTCTTAAGGAGCTTTTTTCCGAGCTCTGCTCTGGTTTTTCACGTGCTTGTCATACGAACAAAGATGGTATAAAAGGGCAGAGGGGAAGGAGCCCATCGGTGGTCTGGGGAGAGGGGAAGGTGCCGGGGCAGGGATGCCAGCATGAGCGGCTCCGCGGCGCTGGCAAAGATGGAGGGGACGGGAGAGGACGAGGAGAGCGGAGGATGCGCTGGCAGCAGGTGAGTGAGGCAGCGACCTGGGGCTGGACGGGGACAGGGGGACAGGGACAGCGGGAGCAGGGTGGGCGACGGCGGGACGGACCCATCCAGACGGGTGCTGTGCACGCCCCGGCACAGCCGCGCACACACGTGTGTGGATGTGCACACACACCTGTGCCCCTTTTTGGTGCCGAACCCTGCAGCTTTGCACCCCTAAACCCACAAACTCACCTACCCAGTGTCTCCGAAAATAAGACCTACCCCAAAAATAAGCCCCTGCGTGATTTTTCAGGATTTTTGAGGATGCTCAGAATATAAGCCCTACTCCAAAAATAAGCCTTAGTTACAGTTAATAAAAAAGTCAATTTAAATAGTGTCCAGGCAGCTATACATGTAAAGAAGTAAGCATCTTTTGGAGCTAAAATTGTATCAGACCCTGGTTTATTTTCAGGGAATCAGGGTACAATTACCTGGAAAAAGCCAGCGCTGCCGGAGCGTGCGGCCCCCCTTGCACCCACCACCCCCAAACTGCCCTGGGGCTGGGGGGGCCACAGGGGGCCCAGGGGCTGGATTTCACCTGGGGTTGGGGATCCCCCAGCCCCCTCCCCTCCTGGCTCTCGTCTCTCGTCCACAGGCCGCCCGGCGGGAGGAGAGGGGCCCGGCCCCCTGCCCCCTGTGAGCTTCCCTTTGTCATCCTATGCCTGAGCCTTGGCCGGAGGCTGGGACGGTGAAGGGAGGCCCACGGGCTGCCACAGCCCCGACGCCACCGCCGGGACAGCACCTGCGGGACCACGCGCCCGGGGCCTGGGGGGCTTGGGCGCATCCTTGGGGGACTGGAGCATCCCCTTGGGGGACTGGGAATATCCTTGGGGGGCTGGAGCATTTCCTTGGGGGGCCAGGAGCACCCTGGGGGGCTTGGGAGCATCCTTGGGATCTGGAGCATCCCCTTAGGGGGCTGTGAGCACCCTTGGAGGGCCAGAGCATCCCCTTGGGTGGTTGGGAGCATCCTGGGGGGCTGGGAGCACCCTGGGAGGGCCAGAGCATCGCCTTGGGGAACAGGAGCACCCTTGGGGGGCTGGAGCACCCTCCCCAGGCTGGCTGATACCCGGCAGGTTGGGGCTGGGATGCAGCGGCCAGGCCATCGCCCCAGGATGTCAAAGGGGTTTTGGGGGGTCATGGAGCACCCCTGGCCATGCGGGGGCTGGGGGTGAGCAGGGGGACAGCAGGGATGCGGAGGAGCCTCCCACAGGGACATGGACCATGGACGGGGGCACCGGGGGGGCACCAACACCGCACCGAACAGCCCACTCGGGCGAAGAGACGACCCCGCACGAGGACGTTTCAGCAGCTCAGGGGGAGCCCCTGCTCTCCCACCCGCCATTTCTCTCTCCAGCTTCACAAACTCCCAACCGGTGCCTTGTGCTGGGACAACGGGAAAGTTCTACGGATGCAGAGAAAATCTGTAACTCTCACCATGGGCAGCAGAAACTTGCTTTGGGAGGTGCTTTTTTACAGTGATGCAAATCAAGAAGCAGGGAGCAGAGGTCTGCAAGGCGGGAGGCTCCTGCCACATGAGCATCTGGCTGGTTTCCTTTTTTATTTTTGGCTTTTTCCACAAAAACCTGCCTATTTCAGGCAATTTTTCCATGTGGGGTCCTCCAGATGTGGACAGAAAAGGTTTATTTGATATTATTTTATTTTGCCAACTTGTGAGTTGAGTAAGTGTAGGGCAAGAATCCCAAGGAAGGGAAATAACATTACTCAACGTGTCTGCACGTGTTGTGTTTCTAGAGCTCTCTCTGTTACAGCTGAAGTTATATAAAATAGATTTCTCTATATCATAAAAATAAAAACGCTTTCTTTGTCCGGGAGGGGAAAGCACAGCCCACTTTGCCAGCACCCATGGGAGCCGGGAGCGGGCTGGCAGGAGCCTGGGTGGGATGCGCACCTGGTGGATGTTTCTGCCCGAGGGAAGGTGACGATTTCCTGGTGCTTCCCGCTTTTTAAATGCTTTTATTGATCGTTCAGGTTTCCCGGGGCCAGCAGGTGCGGGGGCATCGCTGTCCCCTGGGCCGGGCGGTGCGTCCCTGTCCCGACGGCCTCGGCTCCGGACTCCGGGACACGGCGCGAGCGCTGGGTGGGGAGGAGGCGGGATCATCGCCTTCCGTGGTGCCATATTTGAAAATAAAATGGTTTGGGTTTTTTTCAAGACTACTATTAAACGTGACTTTTGTGATCTTTTCCTTGGGGACAGTGACAGTGACCGTGCCTGTGCTGGGCACTGGGGAGCACAAACCGCGAATCCTGGGGTCAGTTTTGGGCCCCTCACACCAAGAAAGAGCTCGAGGTGCTGGAGCGAGTGGAGAGAAGGGAACGGAGCTGGGGAAGGGGCTGGAGCACAAGTGTGATGGGAGCGGCTGAGGGAGCTGGGGGTTCAGCTGGAGAACAGGAGCTGAGGGGAGACCTTCTGATCTCTGAACTGCCTGAAAGGAGCTTGGAGCCAGGGGGGTCGGGCTCTGCTCCCCAGGAACAAGCGCCAGGAGCAGAGGAAACGGCCTCAAGTTGCTCCAGGGGAGGTTGAGGTTGGATGTGGGAACAATTTCTTCCCCAAAGGGCTGTGGGGCATTGGAACAGGCTGCCCAGGGCAGTGCTGGAGTCACCATCCCTGGAGGGGTTGGACAGACAGATGAGGTTCTCAGGACATGGGGCAGTGCTGGGGTGGGGAACGGGTGGACTCGATGAGCTTGAGGGGCTTTTCCAACCAAAATGATTCCACGGTTCTATGATTGTATGATACTCTCGACACCATCTGCTAGAAACTGGTCACGCACCCCTTGTGCCTCTGTCGATGAGTGACTGACCGCCAGCCCCGAGGGTTCACCACCCTGCGGCAGCGAGCCCCGGCCCCACCGCGGTCCCTCCTGAGGAAGAGACCCGCGTCCCCACCCCGCAGCCGCCGGGCCGGCCCAGGCAGCCCGAGGGACGCCGCTGAGGGGCAGGGGCAGGGCCATGTGCGGTGGCCGCGGCGGCCGCGGGCGCCTCCCTCCGGCCGCCATTTCCTCACCCGCCCGCCCACTCCCTCAGCCCCGCCCNCGGTGTGAGGCGGCGTGAGGCGGGAGCGCGTCTCCTCTCCCCTTTCCCCGCGTCCCCGCCCCCGCTCCCCGCCCCGCAGCCGGCGGGATGCTGAGATCCACCGGTTACTTCCGCGGCATCGACTGCCCCTTCCTCACCGGCGGGGGCCCGGGCGGGGGCCTGCCCTGCCGCAGGCCCTACTGCCACTTCCGGCACCCCCCGGCGGCGGCTGCGGCGGCCGCGCGGTGCGGAGCGTCCGGCGGGCCCGGCGCGGGGGTCCCGCTCGGCCACAGCGCAGGTACGGCCCCGGTACCTCCTCCCCTTCCCCCGGCTCTCTCCATCCCCGGGGTGTGGCTGTGCCCGGTCCCCCAGCCCGGTCCTGCCCCCGCAGCAGCGCGGCCTCCCCTGGCAAGGCCGGGCCCGTGTCCTTCGTCCTCCTCACGCCTGCCCACCCTTCAGGGCCCCAATGTGCCGCTGACTCCAAATACCGTTGCTCCCAGGTCTCAGGTGTTGCCCCCCCAGTCCCTCTGGAGTGGGATGTCCCCACTGAGGCTGTCAATGATACTTAACTTAGTAAGTGCCTAAGATCTATGACCTTTATTCGTATTATTTTATTATTAATTGCTGATTTTAGGTATCATCGGCATCGTCCAGGCAGGGCAGGTGGGTCCCTCTCGCGCTGAGCTCTTGTGTTTGCTTGTGCTCGGCCCTGCTTGGGTTCCAGGCCCTTGGCTGTCACCTCTTGTTGTCTCTAAAGCAGGGTCTGAAGGGCCTTTTCTGCCCCACCAGGTGAGAGCGAGATGGGCGTTTCCTCATCATTGTCATCGGTTGGATCCCTTGGTTGTTGTCTGGCACAGGGGTGGTGGGAGCATCTTTCCAAAATATCCAATTGTATTGGACAGCTTGGCTCTCCTCAGCAGGCTGGAGGCCGTGGACCAGCAGCTCTGTTCTCATCCATTTCTTTGTCCCTCCAGGCACCCCAGCTCATGTGCAGTGAGGTGTTGGAGCATCTTTTGAACCTCTGCTAAGAGCTGCTGAGCCATCAGAGCCCTTCAGGAGGTGCCTGGGTTCGGGAGGTGACATGTTCCCTCCCCGGGAGGGACTTGAGCAAGGTCTGGAGTGCTGCCAGGGTTCTCACATGAAGCCTGGCCACAAAACAGATAGTGAGCTATTGTTCTCCGTTCTCCCAGCAACTCTTGTCGTTTTACTAACGTTGTTTGCTGATCTGCTTATTTTACTTGGAGAGAAAAGCCTTCATTCTTTTCCCAAGTAGAATGCTACTCGCTTTCTTCTTGTTAAAGCTTAATTTAGCTATGCTTGCTGGGCTATATGATCTCTAACCACCTGAAGCAGAAGTTGTCAAAATAAAGCACACCTTGTCCTGTTTTTTCTGTGCTTGCTTAACTTTGGGTTATTCCCAAGTTGGCAGATGATTAATTTTTCATGTGTCCTGGTGACCAGGTCAATTTACCATGACTGTGGTTTAGTTTAAAATAAAAGAAGCGTGCTCAGGGCTGTCACAGGTGCCGTATTAGAAAGACAGAAGTTTTTGCATATTTCAGTGTTCTTTTGAATTTGAAAAGCTCCCTAGAGCCCTTTAGGATGGTCCTCTAGATGTGTGATGTTGTAATTATCTTTCAATGTACTATTCCTGCTTGTCTTTCAATATCTGCGGAACATCAGTTTTGGAACTACATTTGCTCGTTTTGGTTACCCGCCTGAAACAGATGCTGCTGTGCTAAATAAATGCTGGTGCTGGGTTTTGTTTTTTCAAAATGGGGGAGTGAAATTTGGTCTTTAGTAAAACCCCCTGGTGCATCTGGGAAGTGTGTGCAGCTTCAAATACTGGCTGAAAAGCATTAATGTAGGAGCTGAGCCCGAACAAGAAATGATCCTGGTACTAATCTGGTTAGGCCTGACTTGGATGTGTTAGTGACCCAGGAGAGAAAGCTTATGTTTTGGGGGGTGGAAGTGGTTTAATTACTGTATTATAGCTTGTAGAGAAACTCTGGCTTTTGTAAAACAAAAACCTGCTGCCTCTCGCTCCCCCTGGCTGGTTCCGTGCCTGCTCCCAAACTCTTTCCCAAATTTTTGGCATCTAAGCCGTGGCACGACCGTCATAACCAAGGATCCATAAACTCTGCTTCAGCTTGGTGTTGGGCTTCAGCCATTTTTTAAAATGTTTTTTTTGATTGAGAAATGGAAAATGAGTGATGAACCTGCTGCAAAATGCTGAATTTTTGAAAGCTCTTCAGCAGGGTTCTGATTTCTGTAGAAAACAGAGATGCTTTTGCAGTTATTTTTTAAGGTATGCTGTGGCTTAGCTTCATCTGAAGGGTTCGGGTTGAAGTGCTCCTGTCTTTTCCTCTGTCTGAAGCTCGTCTAGGATGGATTTAAGACTTACACTAGAGGGTGTAGTAGTTTAGCAACCATCTTCTTGAACGCAGGTTCTCAATCCAACGCAAGTTCCTCCCTGTCAGTGAAACTGCCTGTCTTGTTCTAAAGTAGCCTCATAACAGTGCACTTGGGCATATTTGACCTATTTAATCATGTCACTCAATAAATAAACTTTAAAAGCATAATTTTTTTGCCAGAGCAGGTGGGTACCTGTACCAAGAGCTGCAGTGCACATCTGTGTTTTCTGGGATAGTGCCCAGAAAACAGGACAACATCTGGAGAATCCACTTGCTAAATATATTGGTTCAAGGCTGACATTGGCTTTGATGTTTTTGGATCATGGTAGGACTGGCAGTAACCCCAAGAACTTCTTCTGTAGCCTTGAAGGTAGCTTTTGCAAACTGGGGAGTGGTGGGAAGAGGCCGTGGATGCGTGTCAGATGGAGCAGCGAGGAGGAGAGGAGAGGAATCAGTGAGACGCAGGCCTGTTCCCCTCACTGCTCCAGGCTTCCTCAGATGGTCATAACAGATGATTTTTATTTTTCACACAGTTCTCTCGTGGTCCCAGTGACTGGGAGACAGTGGTGAGAGGTCTCCATGCCTGTTAGGGGATCAGCAGCGGCGGGAAGATGGAGTTTTCCTCCACTTGCTGCTGTTTGCATGTGGCTGAAGTTCCCTTCTCTTCCTCTCTGAGGGTAATTCATTAAATACAAACTTTTAGGGTGAGGAGGGAACCGATGTGATGCGTCGGATCGGTAGGGCATGTTTGACCCTGTCTTACTTTCGGGGAAACAGGGTGTCTGCCTGTGAAAGAGTGTGGCAACCTGGAGGCTTGGAGAAATTCAGCGCTGGCTGAAAGCTGAGTGAGGCGTTGGGGTGATATCTGTGGGGTGATATCTGTGGGGTGATATCTTGCACTGATGTGGTTATTTCCACGACAGAGCTGGTGGGCCGAGAGACGGGATGTGAGCCTGTGCGTGACTGGGAATTTGGAGACTCTGAATTCTAATCCTGACTTGGCTGAAGTGCTTTTCCATCTACAAAATGACTCAAACCCGCCCGCTTCGGAGCGGGATGAAAAGATTATTGAATGCGTGTGAAGTGCTTTGAAAGCGCACGGCGTAAGTGGGAGGGAAGAACTGCCTTCGGTCCTAAAAGCGTCTCTTCAAGGGCTGGAGAGGAGAAAAGTAGGTCTCTCTTTAAAGTCTGGGTCTTGAGTGTGCTGAAAGACATAAAAGAAGCATAAAACATCTCTTCATAAATATCTTAAGGAAACCAGCTCCCTGGGTTGCTGGTTTTGATAGCAGCCATCAGGAGATGCTCAAGAGGTGGATAGTTTTTGAACCCAGAGCAGAAAGTTGTGTCTGGAGGTCTCGGTTCCTCTTTGTCTGCTCCTGGTTTTAGTGTGAGGTGGGAAGAACAAGGCTGTCCGTGTCTGCCTTGAAATACTCCATTCTGGAGTGGTTCTTTGGCAGTTTTCTGGTGTGGTCCAAAGCTTGTGGAGCAGTTTTCTTGCTATGTGGCTTTTCTATTTGGACAGAAAAGGTTTAGAGATTAGATCTAGGTTGTATCTTTAAAAGTAAGTGGCTGTAATGCTGTTTGGCTCCTGTTTGCCCAGCTCAGGTGCAGATAAACCCTTGGGTTTATTTCCCCAGCTTCACCTCGGTTGATCCTGTCGCTGATGCAGGAAACCACCTCTCCCTTCTGCACAGTCTTCAACCAAAAAGCAACCATGTCGGATGGCTGTGGCTTGTACATAAAGCGCTGTGCAGGGTGATACTTGGCAAAACCTAAAGTGGTTCTTTAAATGTTCATACCCAACTTGAATCATCCTCAGCCCGTGTCACCGTAAGGTCGAGGCTTATGTCGTCTTCACCGGTCAGGTTCCTCCTTCAGCACGTTGCGCATTAAACTCAGCTGTATTTTGTGGGAGCAGCATCTTACACTGTTTGGGGTTTGCCTTTGTAGGACTTATATTGCAGCGCAGGTTCATGCCATATGTAGAAAAGATGAAAAAAAAGTCTGTAACAGCTGTGTTTTCCTTTCCTGTAGTTGGTGTTGTGTGAGATCAGCTTCTTGTAGGGAAGAGCTTTCATTACTGTATTTGCTACAGGGAAATGGAATGAGCAGAAATGGAAACTTCTGAACTGCCTTCAGTATTTCTTCACCGAGAGAGGAAATCGGATGGTTCGGTGTCAGGAGCTTTAGTGCATCAAGTGCCCATGGGGTACATTGCTAAGGTTGCTCTTTTTTTTTTTTTCCCCACATTTGTGTTTAGGACAGTAATTACCAAAATCTCGCCCATGAATCTTATTTTAACTCAGTTTTGAAATGAAGAATAGAAAACCCACTTGATGGTAAGGTCAGGACGTGTCTTTTCATGTAAATCAGCGTGGTGGCTTTCCAGCCGTCAGGGATTTTTGTCGTTTAACCGAGTTGTCCGTTAGGGCAGGTTTCCTGTGGGTGGGCAGGTGCAGCTGCTTTCTGTGTCTTTCTGTGCCAGGATTTCAGCATGCGCTGGCAGGACACTTCCCCTTTCTGGTCTTTCTGCGAGTGATGGGACAAGAGCAAACGGCCTCAAGTTGCATCAGGGGAGATTCAGATTGGATATTAGGAATAATTTCTTCCCAAAGGGCTGTTGGGCATTGGAACAGGCTGCCCAGGGCAGTGCTGGAGTCCCCATCCCTGCAGGGTTGGACAGACAGATGAGGTTCTCAGGACATGGGACAGTGCCAGGGGTGGGGGAACAGGTGGACTTGATGATCTTGAGGGGCTTTTCCAACCAAAATGATTCTGTGATTCTGTGGTTTTGCTGTGGGGAGACAGCCCTGAGCCTGCGTGTGGCTCTTCCTCGCTCCAGTTACAGACATGGAAAGCAGGAGGTGGGAACAAATCTGGCAAGCCAGAAGGATTTGGAAAGCTACAGGTGCAGCAACCTGCCTTGTGCTGGTGTTTGCGAGCTCCTCTCCCCGCACCACAGCAGCCCTTTACTCTGAATGAATTTCTCTTTCCAGTGTGAAGTATCTGACATGACGTTTAAACACTTCCTCTGATTTTTTTCCCCTCTAGTTGAACACCGCAGTGCTGCGTTTGCGCTGGAGAAGCTTGAGGTGTCACAATTCACTAGGCCTGGCTTTCCCAAGCCGCTCTCCCCTGGCTGGGTGAGGCAGTTGGAGGTGCCGGGGTGGTGTTTGGGCTCGTGGAAGCCCAGCGAGGCAGCGGCGCAGGCAGCGACAGGCAGGGCCGGCTGCGACTGAGCGAGGGCTGGAGAGCTGGGGGGTGTTGGGCTCCAGCGGGACCCCCTAGCGCAACCCCGGGGGTTGCCGTCTGGGAAAACACCGCACTTGCCAAATTCTGTTGGCTCAACTCAATTAAAAAGCAACTTTTACACTTGGACTGGGAAAAGTGCGATGTCAAAAAGCTCCCCAAGATGATTGTAATAGTGCTAGGAAGAAATAAAACAGTCAAAAAGCCCGTGCAAGCACTTGAGTAAAACCCAACCCGGGAGTAAATGAGGGTGAAGGCGGGACTTTGGGTTGGTTAAGTCCTGCCCTAATTATCTGTGCAGCCCAGAAAGTGCTGTGTCAGCACATGGTCAGCGTGTGCCATGAGCCTTTGCCGGGGCCTCTTCGCTCTACCAAGCAAATATTCAAAAGCCTCAAGTACAGCATGAACAAATATCTGCAATATTTATTAACCGCGGGGAGCTCAGGTAATTCTTTGAAGTTTTTGACTTGCTGGGGAGTGAAGTTGTGTTTTTGCGTGGGTTGCAGTAGAGGGAGGGAAGCGCCTTCTCCAGAGAGGCTTTCACGTGTCGGCCCTTCATTTAACTCTGCTCCTCAGGGTTGTGTCAGTCTCTGAAATACATGGACTATGCAAAAACTCAGCTCTGCTTTGAAGGGTTTAGTTGCACAAGGATTTTCATTTCTATGTGAGATTATTAAAGAGGATCCGTGCTGAGAACTGGCGACCGTGTTAGGTTTGCTGGTTAAGAGTCTGTGGAGCTGCAGGTGTCTGAGTTGCAAAGTATTAATTCCAGCATTTGAGTTAACTGAAGCCAGACAGGTTTTAAAACCAGTTCTAAGTTTTGTTTTAGTCATTCATAAGTCACAGCTAGAGTTTTAAAATGTAATATAGCTTGAAAGTTACTTTTCTTAAGTTCTAATTTTTTTTCAAAATGTCCAGTTGTGGCTATTGAAATACTTTAAAAAAAGTTGTTTTAACGGAAATTCTACACCCAAAATAGTTAAGCAAATAAGACAGGTGTTGAGGAGATAAGTTATCTTGAGCAAGCCAGAGAAAGGCTGGAAAATGAAGGCACTGGTGGGTGAGGAGTGTTCCTGCTTGTGACCGTGCTGGTCGGAGTAAATTTTCAAGACTGAGTTGAACAGAGAGAAAAGAAGACACCAGAATACTTGATGTATTTACTTTCTTTTTCCTTCTCCTTCTTTGAAAAGACAGCTTGCGCTATTAATAAAGTGTTGGAGTAGGTCCTTAGTTTTACCAAGCACTTGTACAGGAGATGTGCACATGTTTTCTGGTCTTTTTCTTTGAAACAGAAAAAATAAGTCTATGTTAATTTTTTCTGTTTTCCATGCAGAATTTCAGCTTCTATTGTATATTGAGAAATAGCTTTAACACTGAAATGAGAGACAGAATGGGATGATCTCCAAATAATCCAAACATTTAGTGTCTGGGTTAATGTAGCGTTGATTTTAAAGTGGTGAGACGCCTTCCAGCCTGTGCGGTGCCAGGATGTGGGGTTGGGCTAGCAGCCTGGGGAGCAGTCGTGATGCTTGGGGTACCGGCCTTTGCTTTCTGCCCCTCTCCTGCTGAACACACCAGTTTCTCACGTTCTTTCCCAAGTTATGGGAGGAACACATCAATGGCGTGAGTTTCTCTTAGGAAAACATGTTTATCACAGATCTTGCCACGCTTCTGATGTTCTTTTCCAACGCTGCTGTTTTAGCACCAGAGCGGAGGGGACTGTAATGGCAGTGGTGATACAGCAATGTAAATGACGGCTTTTGCGTGGGCCAGACTGGCTCGTTCTGCCTTTTGCATCCCCAGATTTAACTGGTGTTGCTGCGTGAGGCGGTGACAGTCCCAGATGTATTCCAGGACTCTCTGCGAGGTTCCCAGAGGGTGTAGCCACCATATCTAATGGGCTCAAGGACCTTTTAGACGCCTCTTCTGCTGTGCCAGAGGCAAAACTGTACAAGTTGTGTTTTCTCAAAGTTAGGAGCGTGTTGTTTCCGTGGACGGTGCTTTCTGAGCTGCTTTGAGGGATTTACCCGAACATCCTGTGGTCAAAGTGAGGTTCCTCCTCGAAGGAGTCGTTCCCCGATGACGCTGTGTGCTCGGGGGTGACGTGGCCCGTGCTGGAGCTGGTCCCTTGTTGGACTGAACCCGCTCGGGCAGGTCGGTCACAGCCATCTCGGGCAGCTGAGCTGAGAAAACGGCTTATGGCTTGTAGGAGGACGATGTGTGGCTGCTCTTGTCCCTCGGTGTGACCCACCCCTCCTTATGCTGGTTGTGACTCCCCCCGGTGAGCCCCGTGGCCAACCGGTTCAGCCCACCGAGATGTTCTTTGGTGGCACCGAGCACTGACATTGGCCAACAACACCTGGTGAAACCCTTTGTCACTGCGGGTTTAAAAATACTCCAGCATGAGGGGAGCTGGTCGGACTTTTTTCAGCTTTGCTAATTTAAGACTTTCTTTTCTCAGATTTGCTTCCTTTTTTCCACTAAAGAAATGACCATGTTGGTTCATGACGTGCTTTGACGTGGCCTCAAATACCTCTTGTGGGGTGAGAAATGCAAAGAGTGGGGGGTGTAAGGAGAGCCTGGATGGGCTAATCTGGCTGTAATACCTCTCAAACCTTGCTTCCCTTTTGTTCTTAAACCACTAGGTTATCTATGCTTTTAATACGTAATTTTAATAATTAAAACTTGTATTTAAAAAGACAAGGAGTCAAAAAGAAATCATTAGGACTAGGGTTATATTTAGGGTGGACAAAACAGTTTTTTAGGTCCTCTTACCTGCCCTCCTAACCCATTTACTCTGGATAATTATTTGAAATGTACTGTTTTAAATCTCAATGTTAATTATTTCCAAGTGGTTGGATATTATTGTTAAATTAATTGTTGGAAATTTGTGTTGGGTACTCGCAAATGAGGCGTGCACCAAAACCCGCGGTTTCTTTTGCACTGTTTCATTCTGAAGAGCGGTAAAACTCAGCCTGCCAGTAAAACCCTTTTGAAACATTTTGGTTTTGAGAAACTGCTGCCTCTTCTCTGAAGCATTAAATGAAAAGCTTAAAATAATTTTCCAGTGGCGATCATTTTTCTGTAATCTCAAAGGTTGTCCATTTGCTGAGTCCTGGCACTGTAAACACAGGCAAGCTGTTAAACTAACAAAGCTGTTCTGATGACGTTGAAATAAAAACGCCTTCTTTTTTTTTTTTTCCCCCTCCAAAGAGGTTTCCCAACAGCTTTCACCTTCCTGATGAATGCACCTTTTGTTGCCAGCTCCAGGTGACCCAGGAAAATGTCTGTTGGCTGGTGCTGGTCCCTCTGCCGCCTGCCCAGCAAACCCTTCTGTTTGGGGATCCCCATTGCCGTAAATCGGAAAATTTCTAATTTTTCCCTCCCTTTTCTTCAGCAGCAGCAGCTGCTCAGCTGCTCTGGGTTACACCTGGACGGAAGGTGGTTGTCATCCCTGTCCCACGTCTGTGCAAGAGCTCGGCTCCTCTTCCAAAACCTGCTGGTTCACAACAACCAGTACCCGTCATACGTTTGGGCTTTTCTGTATTTAAAGCATCCAAAGTATGGTAGGGTGTTTGAAAGGAGGAAAAAAAAAAAGACATATTTTTCTGCAGAATGATTCAGTGTTAAATAAGTTTTGACATCAAAGAGGCGACCTTGTGCTCCCATTATTCATTTAACGTCAGCTTTTGTTTACTGCTGTTGCACAAACTAGAAGGACCAGTGCAGAGAAGTGCTGTGATAAAACAGCTCCACGTCCGAACCAAGGCTTTGCTTCCCAGAACCAACATGACTGTGACCAGGAAAAAAAAACAACCCAGTCAGCTGTGGTTTTTCTGGGAGAATCTTGTTTTACACCTCTACATACTCTGTGCCAAAATGGCTGATTTAAGTGCAGTTTGTTTTAATATATTCTAAAATAGTTCTAGGTTAAATAAATTGTTCCCTGAGGTCCTGTGTAAATTATTAATAACTTGTTTTGTGTAGTGTTGATGTTAACTTCACCTTTTTGTGTCTCAGAAGGACTATTTCGTATGTCTGAGGTACATTAATTTATTAAAATAATTTGTATTTTAAAGACTGTCCTGATAGTGCTTTAGTTGACAACTCCTTATAGTATTGTGATCTCAAGCCTCATTATCTCGTGATTCTCAAAGGACAGCGTCGACTCTCAATTTTACATCCATCCAAAAAGTTATTTCACTCCGTGGTGCCTCTCACTTCACTCATTTTGCTTCAGCAGAAATACATCTTGTGTATCAGAATAGCAAAACCAGCACACTTCGTCTTGTAGCCAGCTTTATACTGTGAGCACTTGAAATGGAGAGGAGTAAATGCAGGAGCTGGAGATGCCTCCTTTGAATCCTGTTGTTAGAAGGGGGGTGTGGGTGGAGCTGGGGGCCTGTGGTGTGGGATGGGGCTCAGACACCCCAAAACCTTCCCTGGCTTCCTGGGAGCAGAATGAGGCTGATTTGAGCTGGCGTATTTAATTTCCCCGATTTTGGGGACCTGTATGTATATGGCTCTCCATATGCGTGTGTGTGTCTAGAGAGATATATAAACATAAATATAAAAATATATATTAAAAAGAAATATATTTTAATATAAAAGTATATATTTATTTATATATATAAAGAAAATCCCCTTCTGCTTGTGTTTCCACTACATTATCTGCAAATGCATCGTGGCCAAAGGTGACGGTCCTGATGGGTGTCGTGGAGCCCATTTACACGAGTGTCTTTCATGGAGCAGCAGCCTTTGATCAGCGTCGCTTGGGTAACCCGTCAGGCCTCCTCCACACCTGCCAGAGAGCTCTTTCCTGACAATATCTCAAAGCCTGCTGGCATTCTCAGAGCTTATAATGTATTTTTACATCTGCTCATTCCATTGAAAGAAAATATGCAAATTAGTTTTATGCTGTACGTGAACAGCAAAGAATCAGACACCAAGTCTGTGCTTGAGTTGCCTTCTTCTTTCTCTGTATCTTGATGTATTTAAAATAGTTTGATTTTCTGCGTGGACAAAATGTCTTTTGTGCATTTTTTGTTTTTTAGGTAAGTCTTTAGACCTAGACTTTGTGTTATCGCCTCTTGTTTGTTAATAGGCCACCTAATACTTAACTCTGCACAAACTACCAGAGTTTCAGCTGTTCCCCCAGTGCTTGGGCTGAATTTTAGGTCTCCATCTCGAGTCAGAGGGTAATAACTGACTCCTCCAGACCTCCCTGCTCTGCTCTTCTCTGCCGCTAGAAAACTGGTGTTTTGTGAAGTGGTGAGAAGCAAGGTGGTGGGGATGGAGAGCTCTGCTCTTCCTCAGTTGTTAGGCTAGTATTTGAACCTCATTATTTTGTTAATCTGTATATATCCTAGCCTCTTTGCGTCTCGGTTGTAAAGCACTTTGCAGTGAGTGGAGAGGGAGCTAGTTATAGAAATATATCCCCTTGTTCCTTTTGCCCCGCATTTCTGGTCCTGAGCACAGCTCTGAGTGTCCTTCGGAAGACGGTGACATCGTGCGTGATCGCCCAGGGTCCCTGCGCAATCAGGAGCTAATTGCTTTGGAAAAAAAAACTTTGCAAACCCAAGGGGGTTAAAAAGTGTTTTATGAAACCAGTGCCTTTTTTTTTAATGTGGTTTCTGTTATTCTGCTTGCTTGGAGGTTAGTGCTGCCAACTGCTAGACAAGCTCTTTTCTTATTACCGAAGAGAGCTAGGGATTCGTGGATCCTCTGGAAAAAAAAAATAAATCCCCAGAAAACCTCAGTCTTGTGAGAATGGTAGAAATGACTCCTGTAAACACTGCTCGTTTCTGGCTGTTGTAAGAAATTCTCTTATCCCTGTTAGACCTGAGAGTTTGTTGTCATTTTTTTTCTTACTAGTTTTATCTGTCTGCTTGCAGTTTTGTTCTTCTCCGTGTTCATGTTGGAAAGCCAGTTTTACTGCTGTCCTTCTAGCAAAGAACAAACAGTTCGTCTGGAATAGCAGTATCCAGATCTTTAATAGACCTTTAGTCCGTAAGGCCCATGAGCAGTTTGTCAGATCTAGTCTGGCCACACAGCTGCTGCTGGCCAGGGAATGTCACTGGCTTTAGGTATTAAACGTCTGTTCTGTGGTACAAGGGCACAGCTTTTGGTGTTGTTTTTCAGTATTGGGTTTTGATGAGAGCAGACCTTAAAAATACCTTTTAAATTTTTTTCTCCAAAGAAAATGTTAACTGAATTGCTGTCAGAAAGTTATTTTTTCCTTCTCTTTCCCAGAGCGGGGCTATGATCCCTACAATCCAGAGCTTCCGAGGCCCTCGCCGGAGGATGACGCCCTGTCTGACATTACAGATGTGGCCCCCGGTATTCTGGAGCTGGAGCTGGTCAACAAGGCCATCGAGGCCGTTAAAAATGAAGTGGAGAGAGAGCAGAAAAAGTATGAGGAGCTGCTAGAAACAACAAAGGAGTTCAGTGCTTCAGAGGCCTCCTCACTCATTTCAAATACGCCCGTGTCAGCTGCTGGGACACAAAATGATTCATTTACCTCCTTAGAATATAATCCAGGTAGCTATAACTTTAATAATAACTCAGACTACAACCCTACTCCTCTTGCTGCTGCTAGCCGGTCAAGTAAATACACTTTGGATAGTTCCCGATCTAAAGGTAGCTCATTGGAATATGTTCCCAAGGCTGTAGCACAGAATAAAAAATATAGTAGCACTGTCACTAACAATAAATATGTGATTGATGACTCTAAGCCTTCTACAGACTTGGAATATGACCCACTGTCAAATTACTCAGCCAGGCTTTTGAGCAAAGCCACGACAAAGGAGCCAAAGGTGTCTAAAAGGGGTAGGGCGTCCAGTTACGAGGAATCTTATTCTCCATCGCGAAAGAAGCTCTGTGAAGAACCTGATGACTATGACGTGTGCGCCAGGTTCTCTTCATCTGAAGATGAGGCCGATGCAGAATATAAGCCAGCTTCTGTTAGTTCACAATCCAAAGCTGGTTCTGAAAGTGAATCAAATGATGGGTTATCCAGCAAAGAGCGGAGCACCAGAATGGATGATTTTGCTTCCCAGGATAGCAAAGGAGTGGCAGCGCCGTGTGGCATGGAGGACCTTCCGAGTTCACAGAAGAATCTTGCCAAAAACTTAGCGGACAAGAATGTAAAAGCAGCAAAATTGTGTTCTGGTAAGAACGACCAGGAAATTGAAAATAAAAACAAAGAAGACAAAACAAAAAGGAAGAAATCAGATGTTAGTAAAACACCCGGCCTCAGTGAGGTTGGTAAGAAGGAGAAAAGTAAAAGTACAGAAAAAGACAAAGTGCTTAAGAAAGAAGAAAAAATAAAAAACAAGAATGAAGATAAAAATTGTAAGGATAAAAGTGTCAAAGTGAAAACCGATGGGAATGTAAAGAAACCTGAAAAACAGAAGTCAGAAAAGGTAGATGGGCTTAAGAAAGAAAAATCCAAGTCTGCCAGCAGTAGTTCAGGGAAAAGCAAGAGTGAGGGTGTCAGCAAAGGCTCAAGTTCGGAGAAGCTGGGTGGCAGCAGGAAAGACTCCAAACTGAAGGCAGCTGACTTGAAAAATGGTAAGGAAACCTCTGGCCATAAACACAAAGAGAAAGGGACCAAGACTCCAGCACTGGAGCGAAAGAAAGAAAAGGTCAGTTCTACAGACAAAGGCGATTCAAAGAAGGGTCGGAAGCAGCGGAGTTTGAGTCATGTTGACCTGTTTGGCGATGAGAGCGGGGAGGATGATGACAAAGTCCGGCCCTTGCCGTCCACGTTACCTGACGTGAGCTCGGACTCGGATGGTGGTGATTGTGGTTCGGACTCTGAGAGTGAAAATGAAAGGACAAAGAAAGTGAAACGCTCTAAGTTGTCAAAGTCATCAGCGTCTTCCTCAACATCCGATGACATTGATTATTCCCTCCTTGAGAAAGACTTGGACTTGGAGTCAGATCCAATGGAAGAGTGTCTCAGGATTTTTAATGAATCTACAGATGTGAAAACTGAAGACAAAGGAAGGCTGGGGAAACAGGTAATGCTGGTTTGGGTTGGTTGGTTGGTTCTCCCACGTTTACATGTGAAAGGATTCAGGTTTAGTTCAGTGGTGTTGAAGAGGTACAGAGGGAGACTCCAGATGTTGGAAGTATGTTGGTGCAAGTAAGTTGATGTAGTTGGCACTGGGCGCTTCGGAGACTCCTCAAATTACTGTTTCCTCTCTTAAATGCATACTGCAGATATTTTATGAGGATCTCTGGATATCTTGTAGGCGGTGCAAATGAGAAATGGAGGGTAAATTTTCTTCTAAGGGTGCAAGGGTTTTCAGAATAAGGAGTTAAAAAAACAGCATTTACATAAAAAGCCTTCTGCCAGTGACTGTGAGGTGGTCCCCAGAGGATGCAGGACCCTCGTTTTCCAAGGTTGAAACAATGGAGTAAGTATAAAAGGCTGAAAAGCGGCTGCTGGCGTTGAGCCTGTGAGACAGGGAGGCTGGAGCGGACAAAACACACCCTTCATCTTCTGATATTTGTGTTCGACTGGGCAGCAAGAGCGAACCCTCTGCCTGTGCACGGCAGGTTGTTTGACTTGCTGTCCAGCCCAGCACACCCGGGTTTTCTGCCTGGGACGGTTTTGCTGCGTACGGAGCAGGGAATTGGATTAGAAAGAGCTTCCAAAAAAAGGAAAAGGTGGCAAATTTGGCAATATTGAGGAAACACCCTTAATCTACCAACTCTATCTAGCATTGTCAGTCTGAGTGCAGCGCAGAGGTGTTGGGGTCACCGAGAGCTGTGTCGGCTGGGAGGCTGCGTGGGGCGAGGTGACAAGATCAGGTGACAGGGGATGCCAAGGGCCGAGTGTGGCTGTCTGAGGAATTACTGAGTGACTGCAGCCATCCTGTGCCCAAAAGATAACAGAGATACTGGGACTCCATCACAGCTTCCAGTACGTTCCCGTTTAGACCCCATCAAACACACCAAGACTCCCTTTGGGGTTATTGTTCTGACCCATGCGACTCGTGCTGCAAAGCCAATTTCTCCTGATATGGTTATTTTTGTTCTAAAAAAAGACATCCGGGAATCGGGGCTGGTTTTCAGGCGGTCGTTTGTCGGGTGGGCGAAGTGGCCACGAACAAAATTCTTCCATTCACGACCATCTGTACGGGGAGCACAGAGTGAGCCGGCATCTTTTGTAACGAAAAGCCAGACTGTTACAGCTTTTTGCTGAACTCTCTGTTGCAATAATGTCCCTGATCCGTTCGGAAAGAAGTCCATGTTGCTGACAAGTCAAGACCTTTTTTATACTTGTATGAAATGCTTTGGTAGAAGAAACTGTATAAAGCAGTTATGTGTAATGATTTTCTTCTGAACTATTAAGCTTTACTTGATTTTGCTTGTTTAAAATTCAGCTTGCTTTCTTCAGTGCTTAGTGTAATTCCTGGCTAGGAATGAGCACTTTATTTTGGGCTTTGTTTCTTCAAATTGCCTGGTTTAGGTTAAAGTAGTATAAGAGCACACAGTCTATAGTGGGAAATACTAATCCATTTAGAGCTTTCCAAATACGGGGTGATTCAAACCCGACTAAATTCAGAAAGTGCTGAACCGGGGGCTGCCAAACAGTTAATTTGGGCACGGAACGGCAATGTAGAGCTGTCAGCAGCCACGTGTGTTCCCTTTGCACAAGCTTCACCTTATATCCCTGCACTAAAATGTTGATTTTCCCCTGTTTTGGAAAGGGAGGAACGAGCATCGCAGCAGAGGGGTCTGTCTTTGCGAGATGGGTGTTTGTAAGTAGGTACCTGCTTCCCCATTTCTGACATGTGGGATTGGGCATGGGGAATTTCTTTTTCATTTATGGAATAATTATGTAGATGGAGCCCGTGTGGTTTGGTCTCGGTCTAGTCCGGAGGGAAGGTACACGTGGGCAGTGCAGTACTTTTCCACTGGGAAGGATCGCTTTGTGAGGGAGTTTATTAGGGATATAACTGAATTAACAGACTTACCGAGTTCCTAGAGAGTGAAGTGATTCAGTGTGAAGTGCTCATCCACAATGCCCGTGTGGGGATGAACATTAGCTCAGCCTAAGCGGAGTCTGAGCTTATCCCCAAATCCAGCCTTCAGCTCTGTCACTGAATTTCTGAGAGCTTGTCAGGCTCATCTCTGCTCCGAGCTTTGCCAAGGGCTACGTTGGAAAACTGAAAGTACGATTGGCTGGAAAGCAGCTCGAGTTCTGAAAAATAAACTTGTGAAGTGTGTTTTGTGTAAATGAACAGCCAAGTCAAATTCAAAGATGATTTTAAAGTGGTTTCTCCCTCCACGAGCAAGTCTGAGATGTTAGCTTAGAAGTGGCTTTTGCTGGGGAGGTGCTGTTACTTACCCTTGGGTTTCTGGCCATACAAAAGCGTCACCTGGGGATTTGTCACCTCTGCAGATGTGGCTGTGGATAAATCTGCAGAGAAACATTTCCCTAAACGTGGAGTGCGGGGACTGTGGTTTGGTGTTGGTTTTCAGGACCGGCTCTTGCAGCACGTTGTACAGGGGCAGATATGAATCAGCTCCCAAGTTCTTACCAAAATGAAGGCCCAAATCCCCTGGATTTTCAGCATGCCGTGCAGGGTGAGGGTGCGAGCGGCTGGCAGAAGGGTGTTCCAGCCTGTGTGGGTGGAAGCTGCGATTCTGCTCTTTGTTGGCTTTGTTGGTGGCTTTTGGGTTCAAAACAAGGTTTGGTTCAGTGCTTCAGCAGCTGCCCCACGTGGTGTTCTCACCTGCCACCCCCAAGGACTTTGTGTTAACCCAGAAGGTGGCTTTTCAGATCCCCTCTGTGAGAGGCATCTTCAAGTTTATTCAGTTTTAGAAGCTTGTTCTTTTGTTTTCCAGCAATCCAAAGAAGAAGGAAAAGAAGAAAAGACAGAAGATAATTTAACTACCTTGTTTCCAGGCCAAAAAAGAAGGATCTCTCATCTTGTCAAACAAGGAAATGTAAGTGCAGCTTTTAGATTCTTTAAAGTAGGGATTTTCTGTCCTGTTTACAACACTGGAAAATGATGCAGCCCCAGGCTGGCACAGTAGCATATGAGTTCTTTGTGCTGGGATCTCTCTGTGTCGGATTTCTTTCCTCCCCTTTCTGATTTCTGACAAATGTAGTTAGGCACCTGTTACAAATGGCAGCAAAACTCGTAAACTTCCATAGAACCAAGGGTGAGCTGTCGAGTAAATGGATTCTGTACCTTGGAACTCATTTGGATAGATTGAGATGTTCATTTTTTTACAGTATAGCTTCATTCAATCACTTAGATAAAAATTAGCTGGACACAAGGTCAATCTGTGTCTGATAGTATTTTCCTTTCTCTTGTGGACCTAACAGATAGATGTAGGAATTTTGTCAGATGTTTAAAACCGTTACCTTATATCTGTTCTGGATCAGCCAAGATATCAACAGTATCTTGTTTGATACTCTTCTTTTACAATTGTGAAAATGCTTTAAATACAGAGGAGAATAATAATAAAAAAAAAGACAAGGAAGATGTTCTGATTTTTTTTGTTTTCCTTTCTCACTGGGGTTTTAATTCATGTTTTCTCTGAGGGTTTAATGTGTTTCCGTCCAGGTGCTGCACACAGATTAGTCAGTTTTATGTTCCAGCAGGGTAGGAGTGGAGACTTACACACTGATTTGAGCTGGGTAGTCCAAATTAATTGTTCTTTCTTTCCTCTCTGCCTAGGAGAGGTTTCTTTGCTTTTAATAATTCGAAGCCCTGAGGTCAATACAATGTGTTTTATTTAACTACATATCTTCAGCCAGTTCATGTGTTTCGATAAGGGCCCTTTCTTCCAAAGTGAAGAGATAAGAGACTGAAGGAAATGGGTTGGAAATTCATTAACTCAAATATTTATCGTAAAGAGGTGCCTTTTAGACACGTACAAATCTTTCAATACATTTTCTTAATGTGACAGCTGATCCCGAAACGCTTTCCAGAGGTGGGAGCCCCAGCGCAGCCGTCGCGCGGGCAAGCGGAGCCGAGCTGGTGCGCTGGGCACGCACCAGGACGTGCGCTCCCTGCGATATCCCAGCTCGGCACTGCTGCCAAGTCTGTTCGGGAGGCGCCCTAAGGCCTGAACTGCTGCTTTTTTGCACAGGGTTGAGGCTTTGCTGTGTCCCTCCAAGTCGAATATTTGCTCATTCTTGCTTGTGATTTGTAGCTCGAGGACTGAGCAAGCAGAATCAGGGGGAGCTGAGCTCGAGTTTAGTTGTCGGGGGAAATGGTGGCCCAAAGAAGTTGAAGGTGAGGCAGAAAATGAGTGTTCTCTCCCGCTCGGAAGTCTGTAATTATCGTCTGACTGCGCTCAGTTTGGTATCCAGTAAACTGGTGGCAGCATCAGAGCCCAGGAATGTGGGAGCTGCAGGTTTGTCCCCAATTTGCGGTCTCGGAAACGCCACGTTACGCCTGGGCTGTGTGAGCGCACCCTTCTCTGAAGAGCCTTCTGGAGGGAAGGCCTGTTTCTTGGATTTCAAAGGTTATTAAGTAGTGTGGAGAAGTTTGTGCGGCTGCTTATCTTGTACTTCTGTTGCTAGAAAACTTCTCTCTTTTGCTGACATAATTTCTGGCACCTTCCCTACAACCTAAATTTGGACATCAAAGAAAATGCCTGTGTAACTTGTTTGTGCTGGTAACGGCCGAAGCAGTGAAATGCCTCCAGAGGCAGGCAGAGCCTGTTTAAAATTCAGAGCTTGGTTTTTGTAATGCTCTAATCCCATAAATACGTATATGCGAGACTTTTAAGTCATTAGAGGAACTAGAGACCTGAAACAAGGCAGCTGTAATGGGAGCGTAGATGGCACTGGTTCTTCAGCATGGGAGAGAGCTGTGAAACTCAGCGTGGTGTGGCGAATTGAAATGGAGAATAGTTGGTCACTTTTTCATTGCGATCTAAAATAAAGAAGCGTGCAGGGGACAGTGTGAAGCTCGATTCATTTTCTAGTGTAAGGCTGTAGAGCTGAGAATGTTGACATGGTCCAGAAGTGGGTTAGGAACAGTGATGGGGAGCTTCGTACCATTAAACGAGCAGCTCAAATACCACCCACCAATTCAGGAACACAACACAGTGCTGGGAGGCCTTACCTGAAGATGAATCATTAATGTCTTGTTTTTCAAATATTTTGCTCTGGAAGCCAGTTGAGATCTCCTCTCAAAAACCTGTGTTTGCTAACGGGGGGGCGAGGAAAAGAGGCTTTTTTTGGGTGAGCAGAACCCAGAGGGTGGCGATTGAGCAGGTGAGAGTGTTGGCTCTGAACCCTCTTTTCTCTGTGCAGGCGGAGGCCCCGAGCAAGCCCGTGATCCGGCCGTACCGCCCCCCCACCGCCCAGGAGGTCTGTTACCAGCGGATCCAGCTGGCGCAGCAGCAGGCGGCACAGCTGGCTGTGGCCGTTCAAAAGGCCTCTCTTTCTTTGCCAGGAGAAAAGAAGAGGATTGCTCACGTGCCAAATGTTGCCCTTTCCACGGCAGCCAAACAAAGTAAGCTGGCGGCATTAGTTGTGATCGCTCTCCTGTCCTCCCACCTGTTAAAAGATGCTGTCTTCTGTTTAAATATCTCCCGAGCAGTTGTGGAACTATCAGGGGACTTGTCGTGCTGGGCACGACTTGAATCTTTGCTGATAGTGACCAGGGGATGGTCTTTTCCCTGAGAAATTCCATCTTGTTCTGAAAAGCAAGAGATTAGATGTGCAGCCCTGTTCCCCTGTCTCACCTCCCTCTCTTCAGCCTGTTCTTTTTCTGTTTCTTCCTTGGAATGTGTTTGCTCCTCGTTCGCTTTTCCATTCGAGCCTTCAGAGGTGGCACAAACAGGAGGGAAGTGCTAATTAATGCTCATTGTTATCCCTACGTAGTTGGAAGGACTCAGAGCTGACGTGATGGGCAGTTAGTGCCTTGTAGCTGACGCGTCACCTCTTTAAACTCTGCTGACTCAGTTACCCCAAAACAAACAGCAATGAGGCACGTTTCCTGGCAGAAGGTTCTTCCATCCTGGCCTGGAAGGTGGTAAAATCACCCAATTTGCATCCCTTTGGAGGCTTCCATTTGAAAAACACCCCACAACTTGCAGCATGGGCCTTTTATAGTAAGTTCATTCTGGCAACTTGAAGCCCAGTGGTATGATTTCTGCCTAAATATGTTTTCTATTTCTTGCAGGCCTCATGAGTACTAAGACGACTGTTGCTGGCAGGAGTGTCACGCCTTCCAATGACTCCGAAGCACCCACCCTTTCTCTGAAGGCTTGCACCTTAGCTGGGATGGCTTCAAAAACCACCAGCACCATCGTGCCCAAAAGGATAGCGCATGTCCCCTCCTTGCAGGTAAGAGATTTGAAATCTCTCCGATCATTCCCCGTTGAGGCTCGTGTGTTTAATTGTGCTGCTCCAAACTTCGCCCTCTCCGAAGAGTGGTGTTTCGATTAGGTTGATTAAATGTGTTTGTTTCTTCCTGTGGTTTTCCTCAATAGCATTGTATAAAAAAACGAAACACTTGAGGGGTAGGAGCTTAAAAAGTTAGAAATACTTAAGCGCTGCTCTGATCTATTTGAATATTGATCACTCGTCTTCAATTTGAGTCTTCTGTTGTGCTCTGGCTGGGGGTGTAGCTGTTTGTGTCGGGGACGTGGCTGGGTTAATGGCCTTCCTTGGGTTTTGTGGGCTGTACTGAGGAAGGTGGTTATGAATTATGTCCCACAGTCACCTATGTAGTTAAAATGTGATCATTTAGACTTCGTGCTGCTGTTAATATTTGGGGAAAACACTTTTTTTCTGGAATACCTGCCCTGCCTTTGGGTACTTTTGCTCCGAGTTCCTCAGCAAAGCCATCCCGCCTCTCCCATGAGCACTGGGGAACGTGTTACTCACTAAGACAATTCAGAATATGGTTCCTCACCTGTGTGGATGGCATAAGAAGCTGTTTGCTGGATAGCAAGGAATGTGGTTAGTGCCAGGACTTGATTAAAGATATCTTTATTGATAGTATCTTGTGTCAGGATAACGTCATAACATACTCTGATTATTTCTATAGGAGCAAAAAGTAATTTTCTTCCTTCCCCACCCAAAAAGCCACTGTAGTAACGTATAACTTGAAGCTGATTAAGAATAAAAGAATCAACTGAAAGGGTGAAATATTAATGAAAAGGACCAAGTCCTCTTGAACAGCGTGTCAAAGTCTCTTGGGGAACGTGAACACTCTTCCCGTTGCAACAGGACCAGTTGCTCCCTTTTAAATGTCCTCATATCTTCCATAGAGATGTTTTTATTACAGTTTGCAGCCAGTGGTTTGGTTTATGGTTGTCTCTTGGGTGGGTTGGAGAAAGACTGCCGAAACAATAGGGTGCTCTAATGGTGAACATATAGTTTCCTCTCTGAAAAAGAGGCAAATATCATTTGGTGGATAAACTGGTGTTAAATGGACTGCAGTAGTAGGTCATAACTTGGTCCCACATGCAGCTTTTGTGCATAAAGAACATGTCGTTTGATTTAAGGGGGAAATCATTTCAGGAGCGTCATGATTGGCGTTACAGAATCCCCCAGAAAATGTGGTGATTTAGCAGCCTGGCAGGTCCGGACCTCCCGTTCTCTCTTCACAGGACTGTCTGTTGTGCACATACCTGGTGTCATGTCTTCATGTCTCCAGTTCGAAGCGTGATGCTCAGTACCATCCTCATCTTGGATCTCTTAATGCAGATGTCATGGTTTTCATGGTCTGGAATGCTGTAGTTGTAAATGTGGTGTTGTGACTAATGCCACTGGAGTCCTTGGCTGCTGGATGAGTTGCCTGGTTGTTTTTTGAAGCAGTTCAAATACTGAAGGTGGCACAAAAGCTTCAAGTGGCGTTTTTAGTACCAAAAATGATGTGTGCTATGTTTAGCTTTGGGCATATTTTCAGAAGGAAATGTGAGAGTCTCAAAGCAACATCTTTAAACCCTGAATAGCCTCGTTCTCTCTCTCTGTCTCATCTCTAGAGCACCAGCTTACAGAGGCCTGTTATTCCCACAGAATTTGGTGCTAAAGTCCCAACAAACATTCGTCAAAGGTATCTCAATCTCTTCATCGATGAGTGCCTCAAATTCTGCTCCTCCTCCCAGGAAGCGTTTGACAAGGTCTGTACTGGTGCTTGCTTCTTGTGAATAAAGGCAGAAAATAACGTGGCTAAGACCTTCTAAAATTTTAGCAAGCCCAGATAACTCCCCTATCCACATAGAATTCTGTAAAGGAGACTGAAATTAAATAATTCCAGACCATACAACAGAAAGTGTAATGCCAGTGGGGATTTCCAGTAGGAAATTCCATCTTTCCCTGCATTTGGAAAGCATGCACAATCTTTTTAATAACCCCAGAAGAGGGACTTACGGTGAAGCTGGACAAAAGGGCCTTTTGCTCTGGTGCAGCAGCAAACACCTCCTGGAATCTGAAGTGTTCAGCAGAGGTAAGTGTTTGAGATAGATATAACTGGTAAAACTTGCTGCTGGGGAACTGCGAGGCTTTTAAGGAGCCTTCGAGCAGCAGGGAATAGTATACTGGGATTTCCTGAAGCCAAGTTGAGAAAACAATGCGTTTTATTGGAAAGCTTTGGCCGTCAATTTTAGTTGGGTAAATATGGGGCATTGTGTGGTGTTTTGTAACCAAACCAGATGCCACGGGGATTTTTTTTGTGGAATTTCACCTTCGGAGCTCCCTAGGGGCAATGTTCCTATTGCATCCAAGGAGTGACCATTTGCCCAGCTTCCTTTTCTGGCCAGTTAAGATCTTGCGCTGCCACCAAAGTGGGGAAAACAGCCTTTCCCAGGCAATTCCAGAACTGCGTTGCTAATCTGTCATGGAAGGTTTCACATAAAAATGCTTATTCTAGCACTTTGTTGAAAATATATATATTTTTTTTTCTCTTACCTAAGCAGGCCCCAGAACCAGTATATATTTGTGCCATGTTCCACTTTATTACTCGATTCTTTGACAGGCAATTTTTAAATTTTTTTTTTTGCTGTCACACTTGGATTCTGTACTTTAAGAGCCAAACATTTCTTTTCTCCAAAAGCAGTAGTGGAAAGACAGTATGTAGTAATGAATTGCATTGTTTGCAGGCTCTATCAGAAGAGAAGGTGGCTTATGAACGTAGCACCAGTCGCAACATCTACCTGAACGTGGCAGTGAACACCTTAAAGAAGCTCCGAAGCCTAGTGCCCAATTCCCCGTCCAGTACGAACAGTACGTACCACGTTTGTGGTTTAATAACCGGAGCTCTGCTTGGATTAGGAGCCACAGAGAGAGAGGGACTTGTTGAAAAGACAGACCCATTTCTCAGAAGCATTATGCTGAAAGGCAAACAACTCCAGTTAGCTTTTTATAGCCTGGGAAGCTTTAATGGGCCTTCAAGAGGCAAGTCCTGCAATGCTTTGTTGGCTCGCTCAACCTAAATGGAGATAATGCCACATGGATTTTATTTTTTTTTTTAGCACAAGTTCTTTAAAATGAAAAGCCCCGCTAATGGAGTAACTTTCACATGATGCCTTCAAAGTGATAGACTCGTCCATCACCGCAGAAATCTGTTACACACATTAAGCTTCAAGAGAGAAACGAAGAGGGTTAAGACATTTCATTATTGGCTCTCGAGAGGGTACATTAAACAATCAATTTGTGCTGTTCTTGTGAATTTTTTTCCCCCAGTCTCTTCCCTTTTCTCCCCTCTGTCTTCATTACCTTCACGGCCATTAGTCAGAGCAGCTGAACTTGGGAGGCTGGCCTTTAGGAGAGGACTGCCAGTTAATGATTAGTAAAAAGCACCTATCTGCCATTAGCTGATGTGCTGAGCGTATTCTAGAGTTCTGAAGCTGCTTTTGAAAAGTTGAAAGATTCAGCGTGGGAGTCTGGGCTGCAGGGACCTCAAACCAAAGCTGCTCCCTGTATGTGGGTGATCCCACCAGGCTGCACACGACTGGGTCAAGCTGCTTCTGTGCTCGGTCCTCTCTTTGCTTTTGGTCAGAGGGAGCAGGTAGAGCTACCAGAGTTTCCAGAGGAGCTGTAAAAACGTCCTTTCTGCCCTTAAAAATAAAACAAAAAGTTGTAAACAGAAAACTGGAAGGAAAATGTTGGGCTACCACCTTACACGTGCCAATTTTTGGAGCTGAGCAAGAATTCAAGGGACAAGTGGAGTCCTCCTTTTGCCAATGTGTAGTGGCCCAAACTCTAGGAGTGAAATTAATTACTCAGATCTTACCTGATGTCTGTCCTGTTTTGCTCTTCTCGCTGCAGAGACAAGTAACAAGAAAGTGGTGTCCCATGAAGCTGTGCTGGGAGGGAAGCTTGCTGCTAAGACAAGCTTTACTCTAAACCGCTCGGGGAGCTTGAGAGCCGAGGATTTAACAGGTAAGACCCTGCTCCTGCGAGGCTGTAACCTGTAAAACAGAGCTGGAGGTGGAACACTGTGACTAGAAGAGCAGGATCTTGCTGATCCATGAAGCGCTGCGATTTATGTGCAGGGCAGTGTCAGGAGTTATTGCCCAGCCGCAGACTCGCTTGGTGGACGGTTCTCTGATCAGCACCTTCCTGACTTTCCCCACTTTGGGCAGCAAGTTCGCTGGCGTAATCCGCATGGCTTTGATGTAGCATCAGTAACTGTTCTGAGCTGCCTCTCATGTTTTGGGTATTACTGATTTTCGGGCTTTTATTTCTGTCCGAATTTAGCTTTCCTGCCCTGCAGCAGTACTTCACTATGTGCCCGTCAGATTAAAAGGCAAACTTACAGATATCTCCGTCTGCTCCGCAGGGCTCATTTTCACATTTGCAAATGTCATAAGAAGGTCATATCGTAGCCAACGGATTGTGCCACGAGCGTTATTCATGTTGGCTCAAATCGGTTATGGGTGTTTTGATTGCCAAGAGATGTAGGCAAATTGTTGAGGAGATCAGAGAAGAGACGGGGAGGCCGCAGAGCAGAATGAATTGACATGGAGAAAGCTTAAAAGGGCCTGGATAGCTCAGCTAAGCAACATCAAAGGGTACACAGCAATACTGGAAGGGTTTAACAGAGCAGCGAAAGAAGAGATATTGAGCAGAGCGCAAGAAGTTATAATTATTCTGTGAAATGAAACGAGCAGCCTGAAATCAGCAGCAGGAAGAAAGGCTCAAATAATGAATTTTTTAGCCAGCTGTGGGTGGCCTTTGAGGGGTCTTCTTTGGGCTGCGTTAAAAAATATCATTAGCATTTAAGACATTAAAATGGAAGAAGTCTCAGGTCGCTAACAAAAAGGCCTGCAGGTGGCCTCTTTGGAGGAATTCTGTTTCAGCTGTTTTGCAGACTTAATGCAGGTTGTCGAAGAGGTTAAAAATCACCTCGTGCACCAAGAAAGTGCCCTGGCACCTATTTCTCTGTTGATCCAGAACGAAGGCAGTGGAAGCAAGTTTAAAATAGTGGGGGTCCCTGCCAGGAGGCTTTATAAACCAAAAAAACAATAAACAGCCTCAACTTAAGTGATCTGGCTTCAGCACTGTCTTTGTGTGCAGGAGCTGCCTTGTACCGACGACTCAAGGAATATCTCATGACTGAGGAGCAGCTGAAGGAAAACGGTTACCCAATGCCTCACCCGGAGAAACCCGGCCGCGCCGTCCTCTTCACTGCAGAGGAGAAGAAAACGATTGACTGTAAGCTCTGCTGGCTCCTTCGTTCTGCAAGGTTTGCTAGATACATTACAGCCGGAGACGCCCGTCCTGCTTACAAATGGTCTCTTTGCATATAGAGATTCTTGGTCGCAGCGTGGAACCGTTTTCTCCTGTTGCAATGGGTCTCCTTGGCTGTGACCTCTGTCTTTGCGGGCCAGCCGGTCGTGGGGGAGAGCAGCATGGCTGCAGAAAGCTGCTGTCTTTCGAGAGGATTATTTTCTTCAGTTTGCATGTCGCAAAAACGTTATTTTTGACACAAGGCTTATCGTTTGTGGCGTGTGGGGCTGTGAGGCTGAGTGGGGTTTCTAACTGCTGACAAGGAAAACGAATTGGTCAGGTTGGCTGCTGGACAAGCTTCCTTAGGCCACCTCTGTGAGAAAGTAATGTGTTTTATTGGGAAACTTTGGGTTTCCACTTGCTGTGCAGGTTTTGACTCCAACTTCATTGTACTGGAGGCTGCCGGCTGCTGCTGCAAGGGGGATGGTTGGAGCGAGGCTCCTGTTCAGTGTCTAATGACACTCCCCTCTTCCAGGGAAAGGATTCTTTTGTCTCTGCATATGAACTGCTGTTATGGTGTGATATGGACCGACATTGGGCCAGGTTGGTTTTGTGATGGGTTTGGATCGTACAGTTTTTTGCTCGATCTAGACAGCCCTGGGCCAAGCAGTTCCCAAAAGCCCTTTTTGTAGCTGGACAAAATGATCCCCAGGTTTCCTCAGGACAGGGTGGGGTCCTCTTCTGTCTGAATTTTGAACTCCTGTAGCAGGATTTATGCTGTGGTGCAGCAGGGATCAAACACACGCTAGGATATGCCACACTCCTCTGAGTCTCTTTGGAGAGACCTTGCTGAAGTGTGTTAAGTGCTCATCCATGTTAACACCTTGTGTCTACGTTTGTCCTGCGCTTGCTGAAGCAGCCTGGAAAAGATCTCTTGCATTAGCACTGTCAAATACTGGATTTGTCAGAGCCCTTTTCTCCAGTTGACCAGCCAGCTCCTATATATGATTCTAGATCATGTTTGTTGCTCTGTTTCTGCAGTGTACTGAAGATGTTGCAGGTTCTTTCAATTTCTTTTACTTAACAAAAGCTATTGCTAGTCTGTTAATGCTGTGACTGTGATCAGGGGACGAAAATGGTCTAGACTGGTGTAACACTGAGCTGGGAATGTGCCAGCAACTTAAATGTTCACAGTAGAACTCGGAATTTGCATGGACATCAGGAGCATGACAGGCAGCTCCCCTACTGTGGCTGTGCCGTAAGCGTTCCCCTGTTCAGATGCTGGAGAATCCTTACAGAAAAACTGTGCCGAGGAAGAACTCGAATGTCATTTAGAAGTGACAAGGCACAGATCCCCTGGAAACCAGGCTTCATTAGCTCTGATGTGCAAGGAATGACTTATTTATCCTGTTTCTCAAAATAACTGTGTTAGAGTACAACATAATTTGATGTGGATGGAGAAACAATGCAGCAAATGTTGATGTGAACTGTGGTGGAGCTGATGTTGTGCACCAAAACCAGTGGAGAGCCTGAGGCTGTGCCAGGGGAGGCTGAGGTTGGATCTGGGAACAATTTCTTCCCCAAGGGGCTGTGGGGCATTGGAACAGGCTGCCCAGGGCAGTGCTGGAGTCCCCATCCCTGGAGGGTTGGACAGACAGATGAGGTTCTCAGGACATGGGGCAGTCCCAGGGGGTGGGTTATGGTTGGAATCGATGAGCTTGAGGGTCTTTTCCAACCAAAATGATTCTATGATTCTGTGTTTGCCTCTGAGAAGTGTTTGAAGGGCAAATGCTACCAGACTGCATTTTGAGAGGGATTGCTGTGTCTTTATGGTAGTTTGAAACAACACTTGGAATCCTTTTTAACAGAAACAGTTGTTTCACCAATGTCTGGGGCTTGAGTGATTCTGATTTACTTGTTCGTTGGCCAAATTTAGCAGGTGAAGGGTTTCAAGTGACCTGTTTCTTGCTTCTCTCCTCTCTTCAAGCCTCCTGCAGGGTTTGCTGTCGCTGCGGCACCGAGTACATGGTCTCAGCCTCTGGAAGCTGCATTCGCAAGGAGGAGTGTGTCCATCACTGGGGACGGCTGCGCAAACAGAGAGGTATATACTGATATTTCTCCTCTCATGCTAGCTGTGCTCCAGCTCCGAACACAGAGTCTGCCTCGGGTTTGAGTTGCTATGGAGCATTTCATGGGTTTGGGGGCTGGTCATGCTCTCAGGCTGTGACAGTTCCCAGTTTTGTCACTGGGTGGCCCTGCTGCTGCTGAAATAGCCCTGCAAAGCGCTGCTGGGGAAAGTGTGACACGGGCTGGAGCAGAGACTGTTCATTTGTGTTTAAAAAAAGGAAAACAAAACAAAATAAACCCCCGTCCCGTGCCTTTTGAAGAAATCAGTCTTTTTAGGAGGCTGACCTGGGGCACTAGATGTCTGTCACTGGCCAAGGGAGTTTACTGGTCTGGGTCGAATTCATTTGCAGCAAGACACTAACCTGGTTGGAGCTCCGCCCTGGTTTTCCATCACCCGGGTGGCTTCTGGAGTTTGTCTGGCTGAGTAACAGAGGCTTAAACTCTTTAGATCGCTGCATGCGAATCCATACTTATTTTTCACCTTTGTTTGACGCATAATTGTTGTTGTGCTCATCGAGGATATCTCTGCATGCGAGAGCTAAACGTTATGTCTCTTGTTAACAGGATTCTTCTCTTTGACTCTTTTTCTTTTGCTCTTTCAGTGCCAGGTGGATGGGAAACTCATTACAGCTGCTGCTCGGGAGCTGTGGGTTCACCAGGCTGCCAGGTTGCTAAAGTAAGTAATTGAGCAACACCTTTTTATTCGCAGTGACATTTGTCCTCTGTTTACAGACATGATGGCTGTGTAATCATTGCTTAAGCTTTCAGAAGAATGGTGGATTGCCTTACTGAGGGGAAACAAGTGCTTCTTAAATAACTTTTGCTGTGCAAAGGTAGGAACGTTCGGTGTTTGGCAGGAAAGAGGAGATTCATCTGTCTGGAGTGAGGTGGTTTCATTTGTTCTAAGCAAATGCCAGTGGATTAAGCTACCCAGCAAAAGCTCAGATACTGATTTCTTTAGGGAAACATTGAGGAAGTGAGAAATAAGGCATTTCCTTCAAAGGAGTGGTCTCGGGGCCTTGACAACAGTGTGCCAAAACCTTTTTCCCATTTTTTTTCCTTTCCCAGATGCCTGTGCTAAGGTAACTTTCTGCTGTAGGCCAAATCTTTTAGTTTTCTGTTTACTGCATGCCCTTTGTTGTATTAAGGGAAGGAACCTGTTGTAACTCATGAATATTACTTCTCTTGAGGAGCAGGGGCAGAAGGGTTCCCAGCACTAGAAAACAGAATTAAAATCCTGCTCAGGAATGGAGTTTTGGCCCTTTGACAGAGCTGAACCAAGTGAGAGGGGATCTAAAAGGGTTGTGTCCAGTGGGAGGGACATTTTTATTCTAAGGCATCTTCTTGTCCTGCTCTTGGAAATGCCCCCAGGCGATGCAGGGCCAGCAAGGCTGACTGTAGGTTCTGGAGAGGTGTGTGCCCTTCTTGTTCCAGCCAAAGCCAGAGCTAGGAAGTGAATTCTGGGGCAAAATGGTCTGTATGGGCACCCTGAAATCTGTCCTGCAGAGTCTGAAGCATGGATGGGATCAGGCAGGCTGCTGCTTCTCTTAATTCTTTTCCATGTGAAATTAGGATCTCTTTTTAATCAGTGTTTCAAAAATCATCCAGCGGGGAAGTCAGGAGAAATTGATGGGGCTATAAACACACAACTTCTCTGCATGTTTTTTGCCTGGTTGTTGTGGACCATAAAACCTCACGGCCTTTTAAGAAACAGCGTCTCTCTAATAGCCTCTTACCCAATGGAGCATGTCAGCGGCGCTCCAGGGCTCAGCCATCCTTTCGCATCTGCTCCCTAGTTGTCATACTGCCACAGATCGCTGTGTTGGGGATTTCTCGGTTTTCTCACCCAGATGTGGGAGTTTCACAGCATCCTGTGGTGGGTTTAAGGCTGGAGCACACAGCTTGCTCAGGCAATGAGATATTGTGATGTTTGGGCTACTGGGGAACACAGGATCTTTCAGCTTTGAAGGAGGGCACTGAAAGCAGCAAATGTAATAAGAAACCTGTTAGAAAAGCACGTTCGTGTCTTCCAAACCCACTGGAGATGTGCCTGTGTGCAGTGAGACAGTGTGGCAGGAGATGGCAGAATGGAGCTGCGCTCATCCCGGGAGCGCAGGAGCCTGGACCTGCTGTTCTTTGTGAGAACCGAGTCTCCTCCTTTCTCTGGCCTGAAAAACAGAAGCAACTTTTCTGCCCTCCCCTCAGCGAGGAAGGATTGGACAGTTGCAGAGCACCAGCTGGTGTAGAGAAACACCTAATTTCTTTTTGTTTTCTTTCCTAACTGCTCAGTTATATTGCATTACAGAGGGAGGGAAGGGATCAAACTGCAAGGGAGAGAATTATTTACTGTCTGTTGGCCTGGTTATTTGCTCTACACATTTATTTAGCAAAACAATCAGATTCATGGGCATGGAATGGATGTGTGGTCTCTTGCTCCTGGGAAATGATGAACCATGTAGCTTTTGAGCCCCCCTGGCTTTGGGTACAGGGAGAGACTGAACTTGGTGTTGGCACAGCTGCCTCATTTAACTTCAGATGATGCAATTCTCTGTTCTCTGGATGCACCTACAGTAATAACCTGTGCAGGAAAATAGGCAAATCCTTGCTTTGGTTACCCATCTGCCTATAGGTTTCAGCTTTACCAGTGCCTCAGTTCCTCATCTCTCCAGCCTTTCTATCCCAAGATGAATAAGTACAGTTTGATTCTTTGTAGGGTGAGATGTGTGAGAAGCACGATGAAGGAGGCTGTACAGAGGCTGCTGCCATTGTGCACAAATACGTTGAGATTTAGACACAGACAAAACTTAAACAAAAAAAAACCCAAACCACAGACTTGGGAGTAAGGGAGAGAAAGCATCGCCTGGGTGTGGTGCAGAAGTTTAGTCTGACCTAAAACCATGTTAGTGGGCAAAAGGGCAGTTTCAGCCTCTGCCTTGCCCTCAATTACGTGTCACTGTCTCCCCAGTGCGGGTGATGGGATCAGGGCGATCATCCCACTGAGAACTCCCCTACAGAGAATCCCTGGGCTGCCCGAGTCGGGTGGGATCTGTGGCTGTGGAGGAGAGTGGGAGAGTCTGTTCTAGTCTTGTGTTGGCTTAAGCCGCTCCTGAAATCACACCCTGAGTTTTCCTGCTACCTCCAGGAGCTTTTCTGCACTGGTTCTTGTTGGGGATAATGGAGATTGGTTGGAAATATTCTCCATTTATTGCCTGGTAGGCAGTAGCTCGTGTTTGTCTGCAAACTGTCTGATTTCGGAGTACATTGGCTTTTATTAGTATGCAGACATTGGCATTTTCTGGTGCTTCATTACACCTGTTTCTTGTGTAATCTTTGAGCTGTGATACACCTGCTGCTAACGCTCCAACAGGCACGTCTGAGATTAGAATCCCGCACCCAGGCATGTCTCTGTTAGAAGGTAAACCAGAAACCAGCAGCTGGAGTTGGATCAGTGTGAGACCTCAGTATGACCCTGTCTGAGCAATTCTATTCCAAATCACAAGTTGGAAGCTGCTTGTCCCTGGTTTTGTGATGTGTTGCTCCTATGTGAGCTGTCAATGTGATGCCACCAGCCCTGATCTGGCTTTGGAATTGGGGTTGCACGTGGCTGTGTTTGTTATTACAGTGAACTTCTCAGACTGTCTGATAGGCGAAACTTATTCCTCATTAAACTTTGGAAATGATAAAATTGTTTAGGTAGGAGGTTCTGTTGATGTAGACTTATTGGATTTTTGATCTTACCGTCAACAATTCTCTCTCTTTTTTTTTTTTTTTTTCTTTAAGCAACATGTCCATGATGGGCGAAAGGAGAGCCTGGATGGCTTTGTGAAGACTTTTGAAAAGTTGCCTACGACTGATGGCTACCCTGGAATCTACGCGCTAGACTGTGAAATGGTGGGTCCCTAATGACAGGGCAGTGCGCAAGCCAAATAAAGGTTTTTGAGGAAGACCAAGGGTGTGATACAAGTGGCTGAAGAAAAGCTGTTTCCCTACCATCCTCTTTCCTTTCTGCTATGGACTCAAAATCGTATTGGTCTTACACATTTAAATTAGAACCATAGAATCATTTTGGTTGGAAAAGCCCCTCAAGATCATCGAGTCCAACCGTTCCCCACCCCAGCACTGCCCCATGTCCTGAGAACCTCATCTGTCTGTCCAACCCTCCAGGGATGGGGACTCCAGCACTGCCCTGGGCAGCCTGTTCCAGTGCCCCACAGCCCTTTGGGGAAGAAATTGTTCCCAGATCCAACCTCAACCTCCCCTGGTGCAACTTGAGGCCGTTTCCTCTGCTCCTGGCGCTTGTTCCTGGGGAGCAGAGCCCGACCCCCCTGGCTCCAAGCTCCTTTCAGGCAGTTCAAAGATCAGAAGGTCTCCCCAGCTCCTGTTCTCCAGACCTTAGCTCTTATTAATTAGTTTTGGCAATGTGTGCTTCATTTGGGGACTACATGCACCCTTGGAAATCTGCAGCCACCTGGCCAATACTGAGCAGCGTTTGCTGCCTGGCCGTGCTGCGTTTTGGGAGCTGCAGCCGTTTGGTGAACGGCTCTGTCGATCCCGTGCTGCGGTCGGCGTGTACTTGACTTTCATGTTTGCTCTGTTCCTTGCAGTGCTACACTAAGCAAGGACTGGAGCTGACAAGAGTAACTGTGATCAACTCGGACTTGAAAGTGGTATACGACACCTTCGTCAAACCCGACACCAAGGTGGTGGACTACAACACCAGGTAAGAACAGTCTTGTGTCAGAGGTTTGTGCTCAGAATCAGGAATTTGTGGGGAATGGTTGGGAGTGTCTGTGAATTCCACTGAACACCACTTCCTAATAGATGAGATGCTTTGGGTCTTGCAGTGTTGGGTCAGTGAAGGAAGCCTCCCTTTCTGCTCTTGCTCTGCAGGTTCTCAGGTGTGACAGAAGAAGACCTGGAGAACACTAGCATCACCCTGCGGGATGTCCAGGCCGTCCTACTGAACATGTTCAGTGCAGACACCATATTGATAGGGCACAGCTTGGAGAGCGACTTATTTGCACTAAAGGTAATTTGTGTGGTTTGTGTTTACATCTGTCTCTGGTTCTTTCCCACCCTGGTGTGTGTTATATGTTGCCCTTACATTTAGGAACTGTTTATTTCCATCTCTGCTGTCCTCTCCCCTTCCACTCCAAATGTAAATCCCCAGGGGCTTGTTCGGGGTCACCACAAAAGTGTGCGGCAGGCAGGAACTGAGTATTTAGTCTGTGCTCACAAGCCAGAACTTCCTCCAGCCATTCTTTATCACACAGCTTCTGTGATGAAGAAGCCAAGGCTGCCAACTCCCGGCAGTGCTTTGGAAGAGGGAGGTTTTAATGCCTGCAAAGCGCTTTACCTCTCCATGGCACCCTTTATCCCAGCCTCTCAGAGAGTTCATCATCATCATAAAAAAATTATTTACAGTTTTATCAGCATGAGATGACTGTGTTGGCCTCTTAAAGGCATGATTTTCTCTCAGTGTCGCAGATGCTGCCAAGAGAACGAACCCGAGAGCAATATAGCAGAGCGTGACAGGTGGTGACATGTCAAGTCGTAATGTCTGAAGGCTGTGGCAGTAAAGTCGACATCTCGCTAATGGCCACGGCAAGCTCCAAATGCTGATAGCATTTCAATTTTTATTTAAAGCTATATTATCCTGTTTCCTCAGTCTTCCTGATCTACATAAGTAATTATCGTTGTGCCTGGGTGGGTGCCAAACTTGGCTGCAGTCTTGGAGAGATTATCCATAATGTTGGCAGTTTTATACTCCAAAGAGCGTAGCAGGTTGTTTCTGTTAAACCACAGCTGTTCTCAGGCATTTACGGAGCTGGGTTATGAAACTATTACTGACGAAGTTACGGATTGTCACGCAACATTAGCTGGTGCCCAGGAAGAGCCGACGCAGATGAGGAGACGGGATTATCTGGGTCCTGTCTGAGTCATCCTGTGTCGAGACTTGCAGAGTCGTCTTTTGGTCAGGCATGCAGGTTTATCTCTTAGACCTGGCATTTTACTCCTGTGCTCCAGATATGGGACTGCCTTCATCCATGTTCCTTTAGCTCACGCTGAACACATATTCCTGGCAACAGAAGATTAATCTTGTCTTAGCCTGAGAGTAACAAATTAGTATTTAAAATAAGCCAGCTTGCCCCATGGTTATGGATTCTGTTGGAACTTTTGGTTCCCCCCAGGCCCCTTGGCACAGTGCAGGTGACGTGTTGACCTGTTCAGCATCCTCAGTTCCTCCAGCATGATGCCGCTTCATACCTAGAGGACAGCAAGCCTCTGGCCTCTCCTGTGTCCCCAGGCACTTTGACCTGGCACTTTGACATGGGACCAGCCAGGGCCTCCCTCCCGTCCCCTGTGGAGATTCTTATACCCAAAAGTTCAAGATCTCCTTGTCCCATCTCATCCTTGCTAAGCCAGCGCTGGTTATAAACATCCTGTTGACTCAGTGCTGCCGGCCTGGAGGTTTCCAGGTTGGTTTGCACCTGGAAGGTCAGGGTTTTTGTGTGGCAGCAGTGTGATGTACAACAGGGTAGGTACAGTTTTGACTTGCACATCCTTCCCGCTTTGCTCCACGTCTTGAAAAGCAGTTGAAGGGTTCTTAGAAGCTTTGTGGGGTCAACTGGTTCCCCGGCTTAGTTTTTTGTTGTGAAAGACACTCTCAGAGCTATGCCAGTTTCTCCAGGTTATTAAGGATTGGCCTGGCCTGGCGTTTGAGTTACACAAACTGAGTCAGCCCTGAATTTCTGCTGCTCTGACCGTGCGGTGTCAGCAGGGTTTGGGGCAGGCGCATTGGCTGGCAGAGCTCTGGGGAGCTTGTGCACACGCGTCCTTCGAGGGGGAGTCGTCTTTGATTCAGCCAGAGCCTCTTGCAAGACTGGTTGGGTCGGAGCTGAGCGATAACATTACGCGGAGCCTGACCGGAAGATTTGCTTTAGCGTGTTTAATCCTAAGGAGTGTTTGTCCCTGTGGGAAAGGGGAAATAACTCTGGTTTTGGTTTGTTTTTTTCCTGCTCCCTCCCTGCAGCTTATCCATGGCACAGTGGTGGATACCGCCATCGTCTTTCCTCACCGGCTGGGTTTGCCGTACAAACGGGCTCTCCGGACACTGATGGCAGACTACCTCAAGCGCATCATCCAGGACAACGGTGAGACCAAGGAGGAGCTGAGAGTGAGGGTCTCATGTCCCATCCCACCTGGATGTGGGTGCCTTGTTCCTGCCTCCTCAGCTCTCCTCAAGCCCCATCCTCTTGCTCCTGATCTTTTTTTTTCCCATAGAGTGTCTGGCAGTAGCTGTGAACGGGCCAGCCTGTGAAGTTTGAGTTTAAACCCAAAGCAGGCGCTTGCTGCTTCCCTCTCTCTGCCAACTGGGGACCAGAGAGTGGTGTGAGAAGGCCAGAGGCAGCTCTGTCAAGGCCATGTCACACCTTCCCTTCTCTCTCTGGCCAACTCAGGTTGATGTTTCTGTTTGAAGCGATTGGAGGAAGAAATCGTTGTCCTGAGGGTGGTGAGAGCCGGGCCCAGGTTCCCAGAGAGGTGGTGGCTGAACCATCCCTGGAGACATCCCAGGCCGGGCTGGACGGGGCTCTGAGCAACCTGAGCTGGTGAAGATGTCCCTGTCGTGGCAGGGGGGGCACTGGGGGGGCTGGGAAGGGCCCTTCGACACAAACAAGTCTATGATATTTTTTCCACCTTCCCTGAGCACTTTGTAAACAGACTGCTGGGGAAATTGAGGCCTCCGAGCAGTTGCTCTGTGACCTGAGGGCCTGCAGATTAGCAGAACTTCAGTCCTTAATTTAAATGGGAATGCTGCCAGGCTGAAGTCCAGCAAAAAATGTGTTTAGTGGAAATTCTTCTACTTTAAACCCCATCACTGTGGTTCACGGTGATCACAGATGCACCCACGGTTGCTGTGGCAGAGGGTGATGAGCAGCTGGGCCAGCGGTGCTGGGCAGGAGCTTGTTTTGACAACTTTCATCTGTGCTTTGTGCTGGGGCTGCCCAAGCCAAGGTGGTCACCGCCATCCTTGTCTTTCTGTCCCCAGTGGAAGGACACGACTCCAGCGAGGACGCCCGAGCTTGCATGGAGCTGATGGTCTGGAAGATCAAAGAAGACGCTAAAGTGAAACGATGACTTGCGCTTTCTCTCTCTTCTGTTCCTCCTCCACCTCTTTGAAGCAGTGCAATAAATGCTCAGAGTAACACTGTCCACCCGTACGCAGCCGCATGCCACACCAGCCTCCCCGCGCACTTCAGGTACCTACGGGACTTCAGGAGCGCTGCTGGCGCAGCCAACGGCACCGGCTCTCTGCTGCGTCCAGGTAGCGGCTCTCGGATCCTCTTTACTCCACCCGAGGGATATTCTGTGGTACAGTTGTCTCATAGGCGCATGGCAAGGTGGTTTTGAGTAGCACAGCCAGAGAGAACGTCTTGGTTCCTAGGAGAAACTTCTAGAGATAGGCTGGATATGTGCAGAAGGATCTTTCTGGTTCAGTTAAAGGTAGATCATTTTCTTTTTATTTTTTCAAAATGTCACTTAAATTGCCTCTGTACTCCAAAGCTGGTGGATTCCTGCGGTGTTTGGAGATGGGGGAGAAATGGGAAATGGAAGAAAGTTGGGCAAGGCGCTGTAAAATGAACGGATTGCACGGCTGATGTGCGAGGGGTGATGAGAGCTGAGGATCGAGCCGTCTGGGAGAACATCTGAGAACATCCTGGTGCAGAGCAGAACGCCAGAGCCGTGAGGAGAGGAATGAGATGGCGCCAGGGGAATTCCCGCCTGCTGCCAGCCAGGTGATCTCTCCAGCGAGGGCCGGTGTCCCCGTTCTGCCATCTCTGCGAAAGGGGGAAACCACAAGGGTCAGACTTTGCCCAGACCTCAGGGTGTGTCATAGTGTGACAAGGGACAGCAGGACTGGGACAAACTGGGCTCTCCGAGCTGAGCAGCGACGTGCGGCTTTCCAGCGGTACAAGTGGGCATTGTGTCTGTGCGGTTTGGAACAAGCTGTCCTGACCTTGAGCTTCCATGGCGGCTCCAGCGAGTTCATTTGTAGGGATCAAGGTTTTGGGGGCCACCTCAGGGTGGCCCCTACCAGTCCGCAGGACTCCCCACCAGTCTGTCCCTAAGAGCAGGCATTCAGTGCAGGCCAAGAGTAAAAGCAATAGTTGAAAATTGTTCTTTTAAAGTAGTTTACATGTTAGATGTTTTAAGAAAAAGAGCAAAAGCCCCAGTTTCCCCCCTACCCCCGGACTAGAGCAGCTGTTGAGAGCATCTCTGTTGCATTTTTGGTAACTGGGGTAGACTGGGTGGTTCTGGAGTCTCTCTGCCCCGGCCCCATTGCTGTTGGGGACCACAGAGCTGGTTGAACGGTCCCTGATGGATGAGGTCTCGGAGCAGCAGCCCAGCCCCATTACAACTGGTCGTTTGAGCAGCGATCGCCTTGTCGTCCCCAGCAGGAACGGTGTCACGTCCCAGCCCCACTGTCCTGGCACGGGCTGGTGGCAGCAGGGCCGGGGACCTGCTGGGTTTTGGTTGCTGTTGGTGTGGGGTCCGGGCGGCTCCATTGTGCCCGTGCTGGCAGCTCGGAGCTGCAGGACATGCTCTGTGTCCCCGGCGTGTCCTGCTGGCCTGTCCCCTCCGTGCCCGGCGGACACAGGAGCAGGACGGGCTGTGCGCCCAGGCAGGGCTGTCCCGCTCGGGCCGCGCTGCGGGACCGGAGTGTGCTGGTACCTGTGCGAGCCCTGGGTGCTCTCCCCGTGCTCGGAGGTGACGATGTGGCTTCCTGACCCCTGCCAGTCCCTCCTGAAGCCACCAGGAGCAGTGGGGACATAAAAGCTCCTGTTACTGCCGAGCCCTGCTGTGTTTCCTCTGGCAGGCGGTGTCACAGGCTCCCGGCCTCTTCGTTACCCAAATTTTGGGCTGTGGATCTTCCCTGGCGCTCCGCAGGGCACATCCCGTCCCGCTCTCCTCGCAGCCTCGGCCAAGTGCTGCAGCCGCCTCCATCCCATCTTCAGGACACCTTGTCTGTCCCCTCTGCCATTGCCTGCCGGGAACGCTGCTGCTCTTGGGCCGGCGAGACAGGCAGCGAAAGTTCAGTGCTTCCTACCCAGGGAGAGAAGGTTTATTCCTGCTCCTGCCTCTTTGCCTTGTTTATCTCCCATTTATCCTCACCCCCGGCTGCAGCAGCGGAGCGAACCTGGAGCATTCCGCCCGTTGGCCGTGCAGCCTTGTGAGAATTTGGATCCAGCTCTTGCTTCAAGGTCCCACCGTTACCTGACGGTGGTCCCGGCGCCCGCAGCAGCTGCCGGCCGTTTCCAGGCGGCTGTGCTGCGCTGGTGTCCTGCCGGTGCCGGGCTCCATCCCGCCGCCCCCGTGGGGAAGGCAGGCTGTTGCTGCGGGTGCGTCCTCCAGGCGTGAGTCCCACCAGGCCAGGGGACCGCGGGCATTCCTCCGTCTTTTCCCCACAGTTCAGCTGAGACCCCCTAAAATGACGCTGGTGGGGTGGCGGGTGCCTGTTGTGTGGGAAGCGGGACCATGTCCCCCTGCGCTGCGGCCGTGGGGCAGGGCAAGCGTCAGACCCCCGGGCACTGTAACACGGTAAAACCAGAGGTTTGTGGTTGGTAAGAGGTTTTTGGGTTGTACGTAATTATTGTAACCTGTAACTTTTTTGTAATTGTTTTTAATAAAAGGGTGTTGACTAGGCGCATGTTCCTGAGTCTGGGTCTGCTCTGCCTGCGGCCGGATCGGGGACAGAGGGGGCTGGAGCCATCCCGGAGGTGGAAGGACCTGGACAGGTGCCCCTGGAGCATCCACTGGGATTTCCTCTGTGTCCTTACCCCAAATCCTGGGGGCAGTTCTGGGCCCCTCACGCCAAGAAAGAGCTCGAGGTGCTGGAGCGAGTGGAGAGAAGGGAACGGAGCTGGGGAAGGGGCTGGAGCACAAGTGTGATGGGAGCGGCTGAGGGAGCTGGGGGTTCAGCTGGAGAACAGGAGCTGAGGGGAGACCTTCTGATCTCTGAACTGCCTGAAAGGAGCTTGGAGCCAGGGGGGTCGGGCTCTGCTCCCCAGGAACAAGCGCCAGGAGCAGAGGAGATGGCGCGAGCCCAGGATCGCCGGCGCCGGCCTCTGCTTCCACCGCCCGGCCAGGCTGTGCCGGAGCCCGTATCAATCTCGCAAATGGGGCAGGAATTAAAGTGCCAAGCGAAGGAGCTGAATCAGCACGGAGGAAGAGGTGAAGGTAAAAAGTTCAAATAAAAAAATAACAGGCTATTAGATGACCTCACTGGCAATGTGTTTTATTTAACGTGATGGTGATGGCTTGGTGATGGCACTGGTTACTTAGGATGCTATCAAAGTTGCGGCTGACCTGTGTTCTCATCACCTTTAGGGGTCTTAGAGGTGCTGCTGGGTGCCCTGAGCTCCAGCACTGACCTCCTGGCGTGTCCCTGCCCCTGCCGGGGTGGCCCTGTGATGTCCCCTCTGCAGGTCCCTGCTGCGGGGGCAGGAGGTTCGGGGTTGGAAGACCCCGGTCGCGGGCGGGCGCCGCTCTGCAGCTGGACCCGTGGACGGACAGACAGTTGTACTGCAGGTGCGTGTTCAGTATCTGGATAAAAGGTCTGAGACCCTCGTTTTTCCCTGGAGAACTTTGTCTCCCAAGGGCACGGCCGGAGTTGGGGCATCACCGCCGGAAACCGCGGCGAGGGGGTTTCTCTGGGAAACCTTTGCCCCTTCGAGGTGCTTCCCCTCTGACTCCCAGCGCAGTCCTGGGGCTCAGCGCTACCTGTCCCCCCACCACTGCCTCGGGTTTTGGGTGCTGCAGCTGAATCGGGGAAGCAAACGAGCAGAGTGACGCCCTGAGCCATAATCCCAGTCCCAAGCTTTCCAAAACCCGTTCGGGGAGGCCAGGCTGGCACTGGCAGCTCCTTCGGGGCAAAGTGAAACATGGGGAGGAGGTGAAGTGAAGCAGCTTACTGGGCAAAAGCAGCTCAATTTCCGGCCCCGCTCAGAGGTGCTGGGGTGTCACAAATACCCCTGTGCTGAGGTCCAAGCCCCCCCCTTCACCCTGAGCCCCTATCGATCCGTGGAAACCGCCTCCGGGCCCCGGCCCAGTCTGAGCTGTTTACCAGTGCGTTGGTGGCGCTGGGCTGGCGGCGTCCTCGGAGCTGTCACGGCCACGGTGACCCGCTGGGTCCCTGCCGGTGCTCTCACCGTGTTTGGAGCGGGGCAGAGGGGGAGTCCCTGCCCAGCTCCTGCCTCTGCTGCAGCTCAGCTGCTCCCCCCGGCCCGCGCCTTCACTCGCCTGTGCAGGGAGGGAATTCCCAAACCTGGGACAAAGCAGCTTCAGCCCCAAACCTGCCCCCTTGCAAGGGAGGGAGAGGTTTCGGGCAGCCCAGGGGGACAGTTGGGTGTCATTACGTGTCCCTCCCTGTAGCTGAGACCAGGCAGCTCGTCACACGCACCCCTGTGTTTGCAGGTGCTACCAGGGTTTGCGCCGGGGCCCGTCTCGTCCTGCAACATCGTCCCCTGGCAAGTGGCATCCGCAGGGTGTCTGCGTGTCACCCCCGCCACCGAGCCACCCGGCGCAGGTCAGAGCTGACTGCGGCCATCGATCCTCTCTTTGAAAAGCTTTTTACCGTGGTTTCCCTGGACCCTCCAGGAGGGCGAGGGCCGGGGCTGAGGCGGGGGGTGAGTTTCCGTCATGTGTCGGGGGTCCCACATCTTGTGTGTGCAGGCAGGGAAGCTCCTCATGCGGTGACATCGGTGTGGCAAGGCCCTTTCTGCCACACTTGATGGGGACAAGGACCTCGTGGCTGCCCCGAGGCCGGGCGCCTCAGCCGCTCCGCGCCTCAGTTTCCCCCAGGGTGGCAGCGCTGCCCGTCCATCATCCATCACGCAGTGACAGCCCCATCATCACATCGCCGAGCCAGGATCAGAGTTTGGGGCATTAAGGGAAACCCAGGAGGTGCTGGCTCGAGGCTGGGGGCTGCGCGTGGGGCTGGGAAACAACCCCGGTCCCACAGGGAAATGTTTCTACATTATTATTATTATTTTGTCTGAACAAATAGGGCTTTGTAGCTGCTCGGCCGGTTGGAACAGGGCACCTGGAGCTGCTCGGAGGTAAAAACCAGGCTCAAAGGTTTAACTCTTCCCTGTGCAGAGTATCTGGCCACCGCTGCCATGGAGCAGCCCCCACTGGGATCCCCTGTGCCCCGGAGAGGGGACGCGCGGGGACGGTCACCACGGTGCCCTGCGGAGCACCCTGCGGAGCACCCTGCGGAGCACCCTGCGGCCCGGCGCTGGGCTGTGCGCCTGCCGGCACTCACTTAATTGCACAGGGGGGGTTCAGCTAATTGCAGGGGGTGATTGATTGGTAAAAATGTCGTCTTTGCCAGCTGCGGTTGCCAGGGTGACCTCAGCCGTTCTCTGCCGGCGTTATCGGTTCCTGGGTACCCGAAGTCACCCACCGCGTGTCCCTGGCGGGGATGCTGGGGCGGGATGTGGAAATCCCTTCCCTTCCTCCAGATCTCGCCCACGGCTGCCGGAAGCAGCGAGTGGCTGCAACAGTGGGGGGGACGCGGAGGTTTGGGGTCCCTGCCATGGCCAAGCGGCTGCTGGCCCTTCCTGGTGGTGCCGGTGTCACCTCCACCCCAGGGTCTTTCTTCCCGGGGCTCTGGTGCTGCAGGTGCCACCAGGGCAGGGAGGGGGCAGCAGGTAGGAGATGGCAGATGAGGCCCGAAACACCAAATTTCCTCGTGGATGTTGCTCCAGGACCAGGCACCAGCCCCGCGGGAGCTGCCGGGGTCACCGCGGCGGTGGAGGAGCTGCCGGGGGAGAGCAGGAGCTCAAGGCAGGTGATGGGCTTGGGGACCGGGATGGGAGAAACTCTGCTTGTATTTGGGGAGAGGGGCTGGTTTAATGTTAATTGTTGTGATTGCAAAAAGTCACTTGCAGTGGGGTGGGATGGACAACAACAGTGGTCAAGGGTGGAGGTTCCCAAGGAACAAGCACCAGGAGCAGAGGAAACGGCCTCAAGTTGCACCAGGGGAGGTTGAGGTTGGATGTGGGAACAATTTCTTCCCAAAGGGCTGTGGGGCATTGGAACAGGCTGCCCAGGGCAGTGCTGGAGTCACCATCCCTGCAGGGTTGGACAGACAGATGAGGTTCTCAGGACACGGGGCAGTGCCAGGGGTGGGGAACGGGTGGACTCGATGAGTTTGAGGGGCTTTTCCAGCCAAATGATTCTGTGATTCCAAACCAGCACGTGCCCCTGCTCACCACCTTGGCGTGAGAATTCCTGACAACTCGATTTGGCTTCTGCCACAGCCCCAGCCCCTGGGGAAATGTTCGGGTGAGCTTTTCCCCTCCCGTTTGCAGAGGTGAGGAGCAGCCCCAGGTTGGGGATGCACCAAATACAACCCTGGTGCCACCCAGCACCCGATGGCAACACAGGGCCACGATGCAGCTGCGTTGTTTATGGACCTGAAGCGAGTTATTCATGGCTGCGCAGTAAATGCTTTATGAACTGTTGGGCCAGCACTTGGTTAATCGCCTCCGGGTTTCTGCGGTTAATTGCAATGAACAATTAATGTAATGACAGCTAATGCAGGACCACCGCGGTGCAGCCTGGCTGCGGGCGTGTGGGATGGGAGAGCTGGGGGGCACCGGGCTGGCTCTCCTCTCATTAGCTGCCATTGCTAACGAGGTGGCTTCTGTCCCCAGCTGGGTTTGCAGTCCCGGTGCTGTCACCTCGGGGCTGCTCAGAGGCACACGGTCCCTTTGTGCCTTCGGCCTCCTCTTCCTCGGGTCACCCTGCTGCCACCTTCCTCAGTCTTCAAAGCACCCAAGCCCGCCCCGAGCTGCTGCCAGACCCCGGGGGCTCTGGGGGCGCCGAGCGCTCCCTGGTGAAACCAGTTCAGCCTTGGTTGCCCAAATCTGCCCGTTCTCTGCCTGAACACCCCCGGCGGTGCTCGTACCCACCCGCTGCCCTCGCATCCGGCCCAGGCCCCCCTGCCCCCCGCCGGAAGGGTGACAGGGACACCCCGGCCGCGACACCGCGTCCCCGTCCCCCGGCAGATCGCGCGGGAACGGCTCCCGCCGCGGCAGCCCCGCGTTGTTTTGAGCGGAGTCGTGGTGCCGAGACGATAAACCAGGGCAGTTTGTGGGCAGCTCGGGGGGAGCCCGGGGGTGCAGGCGGGGCGGGGCCGGCCAGGCCAGCGCTGGGTGTGGCGGGGCCGTCCCGCGGTCCCGGGCAGGGCCGGTGCCACATGTCCCTCTCGCCACCGCGGCGGCTGCAGCTCGGCGGCTGCTGGGACCGGAGCAGGTACAGGGACCCCGGGGGGGGCCGTGGCGTGAACACCAGGGGGGGCCCATCCTCCTCCTCCTGCCCGCTTTGGGGCACCCATGGGTGCTGACTGGGGCCCGAGCGGGTGCGCTGGGGGGGTCATTGCTGCGGGCGGGCGCTGCGTCTCTCCCTGCAGCCCCTGGGGAGGGGGGAGCCCAGGGCAGCCCCCCCAACAACCTTGCGGTTGGCATGGAGGAGCGTTTGGGGGATGGAGATGGAGGAGCCGCCTTTTCACCTGGAATCGCATCAAAACAGGTGGAAAAATAGGGCAAGCGGAGGGAAACTCATGGCCTGGGCATGTCCTGAGAGCTGGGGAACAAATCTCCGCAAGGCTTTAATGAGCCGTGATCCACCCGGCCGTGGCGCGGGGGTGTTTCCGGCGTGACGAGGGCACGGGAGGCACGAGCACCCACCCACAGCTTGTCACCGTCCTCGGGCCGCTGTCACCGTCCTCGGGTGTCACCCACGGCTGTCGTGGCAGGGCTGAGCCTGGGGCGCTACCGGAGCCACGGCAGCCGGGGTTGGAGGCGGGGGGGTCCCCAGGGTGGCTGGGACACTGGTTGGGGTCCCACGGGATTGTCACAACCAGGTAAACAACAGCGGCTGCTTATGGCAGCACCTGCCAGCTGTGGGCTGGTCCCGTCCCCCGAGTGTTTTTGTCTAGGAGGGAGCAGGAGGGGCAGAAAGTCAATGAGAAAGCCCTGGCTGCGGGCGCTGGGTCTGCTGGGTGCTCCCAGGGAGCCCAACAGTCTCTGACTAATTCCCATACTGAGCAACAATTCAACATTTATCCAGAGATTTCAGAAACAGACCTGGCACAGAAACGCTGCAGCAGCGGGTCGGCTCAGCGAACGACACAAATCGCATTTCACTAACCCAGGTCAAACCCTTGTGGCATGGCACCTGTTCCTGCTTAAAACTGCTTTATTTGTGCTCAGCCGTGCAAACCTCTGCTAGTTTAAAACTGGGGTTTGGGTGAGAAAGCCCTGCTTTGGGTCCTTTTAGCCCCCAGCAGCTCCACATCGCTGCCTGTCACCCGGTGACCTCGGGGACCAGTGGGACGGGACGTTCCCTGCCTGGCCGGCTGGACCGACCGGTTCATCCCAGCACAGAGCTGGAGGAACATCCTGCAGGTTAATAAACCACCGGGCAAGGTGTGGGGCAGCGCGCGGAGGCGTCCGGAGCCTTTGGCCACTGCTGGGCCCGCGAAGCTCCAGGCTGGGGGGTGTGCGGGTTTGGCACCCGTTGCCAGGTGTTCCCGCCTACCCAAAGTGTAATTTTTATTTCTAATTCTTGAAGCGATAAGTGAGGTTTGCTGAGAGGTTTCCTGGAGCTGGGGTTTCTTGGATACCTCACTCATTTTTGCACTTTTCCCCCTGCCCCCCCTGCTCCTGAGTCTCTGCCAAGGGGCTGTTTGCCCAGCTGCGTTTGCACAGCGCTCGGCTCCACGGAGGGTCCCGCAAATGCCAAGTGCAGGCGCTTAATCAGCTGTGCTTAGGTCTGGCGTTGGGAACACGGGTGCTTTGGAACCAATGACGGGCACGCAGCGGGGGTGATGGCGATCGTCACTGGGTACAATGGGGCTGAGAGATGCCAAGTCCAGTGGTGACATGATGGAGAGTCAGCTGGAGACCTGAGCACAAGAGGGACCTTCTGAAAGCAGGACAGGCAGAACTGAGGTCTGCCTCTGCAGCAGGAGCGGTGTGGCCAGCAGGCCTGCAGTGAGGCGGCAGCTCTGGCCCGGCTGGGAGCACCCGTGAGGGTCTCAGGGCTGAGTCGTGTGTCGGGGCAAACTGACACCGAATTTGCTTCGTGCCATGAGAAGCAATAGGGAGAAAAGGAGACATCTCAGTGGAAAAATAGAAAAAAGAAGTGATCAAAGGAGTGAGATAAAAAATAATGGCAGGGACAGGCTTCTGTGTGGGATTATTTAATAATTAGGTAATTAATGCTTTATACCTCACTGACTTCTTTAATGTAAGGATCACAAAACGCTTCACAAACATTAATTAATCTTCCCTAACACCCCTGCAGGGAAGGTCACTGAGCTACTGAGAGTCCTGGAAATCTTGTCACTGATGAAAGTGGCTGCTCTCGAGGCACGACGGGTGCTCGGGTGCGATGGCGGGATGGGGAGAGCTTCTGTTCCTCGCTGGTGACTACAAATGATTTCCCGTAACTTCCTCTGAGAGGAAAAATGTCTCTGAGTTGTCACAGGCAGCTGGGACCGGGTGGAGATGGAGTTGGACTCAATGATCCTTGTGGGTCCCTCCCAGCTCAGGACATTCTGTGATTCTGTGTTGGAGCACCCCGATGGGGCCATTGTTCAACATCGCAAATATCCTTGTTGTCCTTGTTCCCAGACCCTGCCAGTGGTGCCGGCATGGCTGAGCAAGACCCAGCCTCGGGCTGCCTGCGTGGAAAGAAGCGCCTGCCAGGTCAGTGTGGAATTAGTGTGTTTAGCGGTTTTTCTTTGTTTTATACAGTTTATGAGAAATGGATTTGTGGTGAAATGGTCTGGAAGGATGGACCATCAGCTGGTGTGCAGGAGTTGGGGAACATGGCTGGGATGTCCCTTGCATGGCAGCACCTGCATTGGGACAGTAAAAATGAAATCGGGACAGGAATGACCAGAACAGCGATGACTGTGCTTGGAGGAGTTGTCCTTCACCTGGCCTGATTATATGGTTAAACGAAAACCTGAGCTCAAATGGCCAGCCTGAGGCTCAGAGGAGAAGAATGCACAGCAGCCCTACATCTCTGGAAGCCTCTGGCCTCCTGCCCCCTCTGCCCACCCTGTGACCCAGATGACCCCAGAGGTCCAGCTCTGTCCCACTTGAACCTCCAGCTGCTCTTGAGGTGCAGGCGCACTATGGAAAGTCCATCTTGCCAGCAGCGGTCACCAAGAGCCCAGTGGCACCACCACTGGTTCTTGTGTCCTTGGAGGACAGAGGGTGACGGCCAGGGCTTGGCTGTGACCACAGCTGGTGGGTATGCACTTGCTTTTCCAGCTTTCACGTGGGAGGTGAGGGCCAATGACCGCAACTACCACATGCAGTTCAAGAAGAAATTTGCCTTCTGTCTGACCAAGAAGAAGTATGCAGTGAGTCAACCTAGCCCCTGATTCCTGAGCTGGTGGTGGTTGGGGGTGACATGACAGAGATGCTGCAGAGGGATCTCCAGTAGGATGGAGAGTCACGTACATCATCCTCAACGAAAAGGAAAGGCTGATCCCTGTCTGGTGCCCCAGGTGCCCTCTGAAGCTGTCAGACGTGGAGCAGAATCATAGAATCACAGAACAGTTTGGGTTAAACGGACCTCCCCCATTCCCCCCCTGCCATGACAGGGACATCTCCACCAGCTCAGGTTCTCAGAGCCCCGTCCAGCCTGGCCTGGGATGTCTCCAGGGATGGTTCAGCCACCACCTCTCTGGGAACCTGGGCCAGTGTTTTGCCAGCCGTGGTATGAATGAGCCTTTTTAGTCTGATGGTCAAATCAAAATAAAGATTTTTGAAAAATGTTTTGATTGAACAAAACCAGATTTTTTTTTTGCCAGCTAAATAATGACATTCTTTTGGGGTGTCAGTGGGGTGTGCTTTAGATGATCTGAAGCAAATTATTTTGTTTCAGTTTTAAGTCATATAGCCCTTTGCTCTAATAAATCTTCTTCCTTATGGCTTTTGTGAATATCTGAAGTAATCTCTTATGCCATGACAAGTTGAGAAGTCCTAAAAACGTCAGAAAGTTTTTGGCATTTTTTTGAAACACATTCTTGATTTCACGTGGCTGAACTCCCCCTGTGACCTCGACCTGTCCCTTCTGCAGGGCAATGCCATCAAGACAGCCAAGTACAACGTCTTCACCTTCCTGCCGCTGAACCTCTATGAGCAGTTCCACCGAATGGCCAACGTCTACTTCGTCTTTGTCATCCTCTTACAGGTGAGACAGACACCAAAGTACAAGCGAGTGTGTCAGGGACCATCCACCAAAGGAGGGTTGTCTGGTGTTTCGAGTAGGGGACTTTGTCTGGAACAGTGTCAAGGATTGTGCTTTTCAGTGGTGTTCATTGCCTTCTACGAACTCCGAGGGGTTTAACTGATGTTTGGTTAGTTTAAACTGACTGGATTTGGATGTAAGCTAAGCTCATGTAGACTGTGCCTAAACAGAAGTCCTACCCTCCAAATTCAGTGGCCCCCATGCATTTCACACATCCAGTTTAAAAAGAGGCGGAAAACTAACAAAATAGTTCTGCGTAGACAGAGATGATGACTTGATTCATCTTAGACGGGCTCCTGCTGGGGAGGCGAGTTAGGAGTGAGGAAGGAGCCACCCATCACCTCACGTGTCCCAAGGCGGGAGCAATGTTATGCCAGTGGTGTAAAATTCTCCTTCTCTAGACCTTCCCGGAGGTCTCCACGCTGCCCTGGTACACTCTGCTGCTCCCCCTGAGCTGCCTCCTCACCATCCGGGGCCTACGAGACCTGATCGATGACATTGTGAGTACGGCCCGAAGCGAAAGGTCGTGAGTGTTGGGTGTAGGTTCTGGAGATGGTCAGAGAGAGGGGCCCTTTGCTGTGGGTGAACTGAAAAGCTCGGGAGTTGCTGTCGCTTGTCGTTCTTGAGGTACCGTCAATTCTACCGTGTCCAAAACTCCTTGTATTTCCCCTTGGGAAGGACATAACCAGTCAGTTGCTCTCCTTGGGGTCTGGAGCTCCATCTCCATCATCTTTAATATCTTAACCGATGGCTACATTCCCAGGTTGGTCCCCAGAAATACCTCAGGGGAATTTTGCCTCTTTGTTTACCAGAATACATCTTCCAATTGCTTCAGAAAGCAGATCTTGCTCTGGGGCAGAGGAGGCAGATTATGGCATTAGGAGGGTTGTTTTCATGGGACAAGGGAGTCTGGCGCGGCACATCCCTTTCTTTTGGCCTCTCTTTTTCTCTCCTCTGTGCAGGGCCGTCACCAAAGTGACAGGAACATCAACAGCAGACCATGTGAAATCCTGTCTGGGAAGAGGTGAGGGGCTTGTGGCAGCTGTACCTGCTTTTTTCCAAGCCTGTATGGAACGATGGATCATCTGAGCTGAGCATCCTTGAGCAGAGCAGCTGAGGAGGGGTTTGGTGGGACTGCCCCTGATTCTGCAAATGCCCATCACCTCCCAAACAACCGTAGGTCCAGCCGTTCCCCTGTAGGGATGATCATTTTCCAGTCACAGACAACAGGTCTAAAAAAGCACTAATTTGCTGTCATATTCTGGGAGGAGGGTTTCCTTGGCCACAGAAGTTCCTCCAGATCTTAATATCTAACCCACAAAGTCAGATCGGTGCCAAACACCAGTCCAGGGAAGGACCAACATCACTCACCTGTGGCCAGGGGGTGAAGGTGCCTGTCACCCGTAGGCACGGGGAACAGGGATGTGACAAACAGGTCCTTGTGCCACCCTCGGTGCTCAGCCACCCTTTGGTCGTGCAGATGGGAGGCCACCATGGTGGCAGAGGAACCAACACTCTGGAGAGCCCGTTGATGCAAGAAGCTGGGATGGACACCTGCTGGTTCAGAGGACAGGAGGAGCGATGGATCCTGTTCCCACTGCTCTGGGAGGATAAAAATTCCCCCCCTAATTCTCTTGCAGCTTCCGCTGGCAGAAATGGCGCGACATCTGCGTTGGTGACATCGTCCGTCTGCATAAGGAGAGTTTCGTCCCGGTGAGCGGTGCCTGGAGCTGGCTCTGTGCGGGGTGCAGTGGGAGGGCTGGCAAGGGGGGGCTCAGCCCGGTGCTCTCCCCACTTTTTGCTCTTCCAGGCCGACATGCTCTTGCTGTGCAGCTCAGAGCCCAGCAGCCTATGCTACGTGGAGACCGCTGACATTGACGGGTGAGGAGGGGGGCAGGAGACCCCTATTGCCAATGGGGAAGAGGGGCAGAGACATCCCAGACAACAGCTGAAGCCTCCACTCTTGGGGATCCCCTTGGACTGGGGGGGTCAGGCCCTCTGTGGGGGCTGCAAGGGGATCCTCTGAAAGCTGAACCTACAGACACCCCAGAAATGGGATTTGAGCCCCAAATTTTGAAAATGAGAGCGCAAAAACATTTTCCACAGAGCAGCTTGGGCATCTTCATCTCTTGGCTCCCAGCCAGCCCATCCTCCCGCCCCGGCTGCGGGATGATTTAATGGCAGGGTCGCCAGGCCGGGGCTCCCTCCCTGCCTGAGCGCTCGATGTCTGGCGTGATAGGTCCCTATCTCGCCTTTCATCGCCATCACTCATGTAATCACCCAGTAATTAATGGCCGTCCCTGTCCCATGGGGCTGACAACAGGATTAACAGCTCTGTCACCCTGCGGGTTGTTTTATTTTTTCTCTCGCTGGCTCTTGTTCAACAGGGAAACAAACCTGAAGTTCAGACGAGCGCTTCTGGTCACCCACCAGGAGCTGGTGAGCGAGGAGAGCATGGCTGCCTTCGATGGTGAGTCTCCCGGACACGAGCATGCGGCTGTCCCGCTGGGATGGGATGGGATCAGCCCCGGGAAGTCTCTGTCCCCTCAGGAACCAAGTGCCACTGGTCCAGTTTGAGGTTGCACTTGCTCCTGCCTGCAAGGAGCCAAAGACCTTGCATGGAGTTCCTTCCCCAGCTGAGCGATGGTTCCATTGGGGTTGTGCAGGGGATGAGGGGGATCCTCCGAAAGCTAAACCTACAGACACCCCAGAACTGAGATTTGAGCTCCAGATTTTGAAAATGGGTATCCAAAAACACTTTCTGCAGAGCAGCTTGTGACTTGTGCTTCCCCCTGCCTTGGATCTTGATTTTTCCTGCTGGAAACAAGTGCTTGGCTCCCAAACCTGAGTTTAGACCCTGCATTTTTTCCCCTTTGGTCCTCCATGGGACACAGGCTCCCCTCTCAAAGATGCTGGGGATGACAGAGGCTGTGTTTGTATTTGGTCCAATTTTATCGCCCTGTGCAGTTCATGGACTGAGCACCCTCCCAGGACTGCAGGGTGACACTCCAGCTCAGCCTGACCTTAGTTTGAGCCATCCACATCCCAACTGGATCTGCAGAGGCCCTGCCAAAATCTGAATTTCCCCTGAGAAGATCAGCCCTCTTTGCAGGGAGCAAGCGTGGTGGGAAAGGAGAGGAAGGACCTCTCGTTTGCCCTAAAGCCATGACCTGAATCCTGCCCTCTGCCCAAGGGAGAGTGACCTGTGAGGAGCCCAACAGCCGCATGCACAGCTTCACCGGCACGCTGGACTGGAGGGGAGAAACCTACTCGCTGGACAGTGAACGGATCCTGCTGCGAGGCTGCAAGCTGCGCAACACTGACGTCTGCTATGGCTTGGTTATCTATGCAGGTGAATGCCCGGGCCAGGATCAGGAAGGGCAGAAAAACATTCCCGGGGATTTTAAGCTGCCCAGGAGCTTCTGGCATCAGCAGGTCCTGTTCTCAGCTGGTACAAAGTGGAAGGACCTGCCACTGTCACCAATCCCCTGATCAAGGGCCGTGGTCCTCTGAAATCTTCAGAGGTGGGGAGATGTTGTTATGGAGGAAACCGGCATCACTTAGCTGCAAGTCAACCTTCCAGGGACTGAGGACTTGCTTTTTCACTTCTAAAATGTTTCTTGTTCAGGATTTGATTCCAAAATTATGAAGAACTGTGGAAAGATCAAGCGGAAGAAAACCAAGCTGGACCGCATGATGGACCGGCTGGTGATCATAGTGAGTGTGGTGCAAACACCTCCTGCCGCAGTCCACTGGCCTCCTGGGGTTTCTCACAAGTCTTCTCATGAGAGCCTGCTCGCTTGCGTGATGCTGATTTTTCTTAAGCTTCAATATTTTGCTCAAAATGTCTTGGGTTTAACATGTTCTGGGCAAATACCAAATGATGTTGCCAGGATGAGCTCTGAGAACCAGCTTCAGGAACAAGGACACATTTCTGTGGGTCTGTACCTAAATGAGACAAATGATCTGGAAGGGGCAATGGTTGGTCCTAGGAAAGGGTGTGGTGGGCTCTGTGTGATGTGAGGGTCTCATCCTGGCTTCCCGTCTCAGATCTTCCTGGTGCTGTTGGTCACGTCGCTGTGCCTCGCCGTTGCCTCTGGGTTCTGGGCCAAGACGTTCCAGGAGAAGCACAGCTACCTCTCTGCATTCTACAAGCACACGACTCCTGCCCAGCAGGCCTTCTTCAACTTCTGGGGCTTCACGATCCTCCTGAGCATCATCATACCCATGTCCATGTATATAACGTAAGAACAACAGAGCTTGCACCTGAGTGGAGATCAGTACTTCACTCCTTGCCCTTGACCATCACCTGGCACCTTGGTCTGCAGCCACAAAAAGGGTTGCACAAAAGATCCTGAGCAAGCCGTTCCCCTCTGTTCCCTTAGCTCTAAGAGGGCAAGGATGAATGGAGTGTGTATCTTACAGACATTTATGATGTTCTTTGAGATCTCCTCAGAGGAAAGCCAGACAAGAGATGCAAAGACACGTACTGATGTTGGAAATTGCATGCAGGCTGAGGATGAGACTGGTGGAAGTTGTGTTTCCCCACTGAGCAGCAGCATGGTGGGGAAGAGAAGAACACAGCCCACAATTTGTGCTGGAAGAAGCGGTTTCCAAATGTTTAGGTCCTTCAGTGAATATCCAGATCTATGAATTTTGTTGTCAAGGGCCAGATTCCCAGAGGGAAGCCCAGTTGCCTGAGGCCCCATGGGCTCTCAGGCTGGTCTGATGAGCCTTCTGGAAAAGTAGCCACAAACAATGAAAATCCTCTTGCTTACCCCAAGCTCAGATCTAGCTAGGGAGTTCCCTCCCTGGCCTTTCTTCCCGTGTGAGATCCCCAAGACTCCCTGGGATGTGAGCGATGCGATCTCCTTCCCCAGGGTAAGTTTTCTTCTATTGGACTCTCCAGGTTTGAATTCATCTATCTGGTGAACAGCTTTTTTATCAACTGGGACCTGGAAATGTATTACGCTGTCAAGGACATCCCAGCAAAAGCCAGAAGCACCAGCCTCAATGATCAGCTCGGCCAGATTGAATATATCTTCTCAGACAAGACCGGCACCTTGACACAAAATGTTATGAGCTTCAAGAAATGCTGCATCAATGGGACAATCTATGGTAACTTTTGGTGGACACAAGTTTGTAGAGACTCATGAGTAAGGTAGAACTTGAATTTGGGCCACTTTGCATCTGTTTCTCCCGGATTTCTAGGAAACTTGGGGCATGTGGATTGATTTTGGTGGTCCGGTGTGTAGGCAGAAGCTGTAGGAATTCAGCTTGTTCTCATCTCCCATGTTATCCATGCTTTGCAGGGGCCACTACGCCTGCGGTCACATTTGTCTTGTGCTCCCAGTGCATGTTCTGCTCTCCTACCTTTCAGGAGATGCATTGTGCCCCAAACTCAGCTGAGATCAGCCAGATCTTCCCCGATACAAAGGGGAGCCAGAGGTTAGGAGCTCACCACAGCTACATGGCAAACATAGTTCTGAGTGAGGTGGGTCCCATCTGGAATAATGAGCTGATGCTGGTCCAGGTGGCCAGGACAAGGCCATGAGGTAACGGGCCAGTGAAGCCCATGGATTTTTATTTTCTGGGAAAAAAAAATACAGGAAGCCCAAACAGTCCAAGAGCCAAATAAGCCAAACCTGGACATCCTAACAGAGCCTGGCTCGTGACAGACACAGAGCAGATGCTGGAAACCTGTCCCTTTTTGCCAGTCTTTTGGCCAGAAAAAGCAGCAGTTCCTTCCAGAGAAACTGCCCTGAGCCCCTGCAGTGATGGCCCCTTCCAGCTCCCTATTAATGGAATTGTTTTTATTTTGGCAGGTGCAGGCACAGGCCGTGGGAACAAGCAGTCATCGGTACGTAACTCCCCGCTCCTGTGTAGCGCGGGGCTGGATGCGGCTCCTCCTCGGGGCCAAAGCCGCTGCGGTTATTGGTGACCAGGCAGGAGGACCAGCATCATCCCCGGTTGCAGAGCCCCATGCTCGGTCTCTTCTTGGGTGCCTGCAGCCTGCCCGTGTCTCTTGCAGGGGTCGGGGTTGACCTGGAGCCACCACGGGGAGAAGAAGATGGACTTTTGTGACACAACGCTGCTGGAAGCCGCCCGGCGGGACAGCGACCCTGTGCTGAGGGAGTTCCTGAGGCTGCTGGCCCTCTGCCACACCGTCATGGTGGAGGAGAAGGGCGGTGGGTTGGCCACCATGGTTGACGTGCTCAGAGAAGGGGTCAAGTTCGTGTTCAAGGCACTGAGGCCATGATGGCTTCTTCAATTGCCCAGCGAAGCTCTGCCATGGGGGTGCAGGTGGTGTAAGAGCCTGGGGAGTTTTTGGGCCACTGTCTTAGCATCATAGACATGTATGTTTGGAACAGAAGCACAGAGGGGATAATTCAGCCCTGTCTGGGCACTTGTCCTGCCTGAGGCAATGAGCAGAAGAGATGAGACAAGTAAGACTGAGTTCCCCTGGCCTGGTGATTTGGACTTTAGTGTCTCCATGGATAATGTTGGTGCTGGGCAAGAATGAGAACGTTCAGATGTCCAGGAAGTGCTTGGCTGGGATTCTCCTTGTCTAACCCCTACTCCTCTCCTGCAGACCAACTGGTTTATCAAGCAGCTTCACCAGATGAAGAAGCTCTGGTGTTGGCAGCCAGGAACTTGGGGTACATCTTTCTGTCCCGAACACAAGACACCATCACCATCAGCGAGCTGGGGATGAAGAGGACGTACAAAGTGCTGGCCATGCTGGACTTCAACAGCGATCGCAAGAGGATGTCTGTCCTGGGTGAGCAGGACGGGGTGTCTCAGGGGTGCTCCCGGGAACACAGAGGGTCCCTTCCATACTCATGCCTACAAGCAATGGCACTGGGATGGCTCTGATTGACCACAACCATCGCAGGCATCATCCTGGTCATCCCTGCAGTTTTGCTCACCCTTATCCCTTGGTGAAGGCAGCTGGGAAGGGTCTGAGCAGCCAAGAGAGAGCGAGTAGATCAGGGGCTCAGAGGGAGTGTGTGAGGAACTGGCGGTCCTCGAGGCCTGATCCTGCCTCGTGGTGGTGTAGATCTGGGGACACTCCTGTGCTTCCTATGACCGCTAGCAGAAAAGCACTCACATCTCCCCCAGCATGATCATTGCATGGGGACAGTGATGAGTGGGAGCCACCTCTCTGGGTACCTGAGCTGTCCTTCCCCACCCTCCCAGTACAAGACCCCCAGGGCACGATCCGGCTCTACACCAAGGGAGCTGACACGGTCATCCTGGAGAGACTGCAGAGGCGAGGGCCCAACGAAACCTTCACTGAAATGGCACTGGATGTGAGTCCCACGCCAGCCCGGGGCAGAAAGGGCTGGTCTCCCTGCTGCTGGCTTTGGGTTGGGTGTCCTGGAGTCCTCTGCTGTTCCCTCCCACTCTGGCTTCAGGAGTTTGGTCCTTATTTCTTCCTTCTGCTCTAGGAGCATCACCTGCATACAGGACAGGGGCTAAGAGGGCATCAAATCTACCTTCGGTGTTCTGCATGGACCAGTTGCATTGCAAGGATGCTCATGGGGATGCTGTAGGATTGGGGAGGGAGTCAGAGCCCAGAAGGAGACCTCCAGATCCTGGAGGGTCTTTGGCTCTGCCCATGGGAGCATCGTGGCTGGCATGATGCCCTGGTCCACCATAGAGTCATCCTGGTCGAGGGAAGGGAGACCTGATGTCTCATCTCTGCAGCGCTTTGCAGAGGAGACACTGAGGACTTTGTGCCTGGCCAGCAAGGAGGTGAGTGAGGCCGAATACAGCGTATGGAGCAGGAGGCACCACGAGGCCAGCGTCCTCCTGCAGGACCGCGCACGGGAGCTGGACAAGCTGTACGACGAGATGGAGCAGAACCTGCAGGTGGGATGAGGCCAGGGTTTAGGAGGAACCGGCTGCTCTGGTCCCACATTGGGCAGGACTGTGGGGTCTGGCTCTCTGGGGTGAAGGGGTGAAGTGTCCAACCCAACACTCATCCCCTGGGTGGGAAGGCAGGTGGATTTTTTCCCCCAAGGATGACGCTGTGATGTAAACACTGGGTTAAGTAATCTGTCAGGGCATGTCAACCCATGGGCAAGGACGCTTGGCTGGATCCAGGGTTAGTTCCCACTACTGCATCTTAGAATCATAGAATAGTTCTGGTTGGAAAAAACCTTTAACATCATCAAGTCCAACTGTTAACCCAACACTGCCAAACCCACCACTAAACCCTGTCCCTAAGCATCTTGCCCTGCCCCATGTCATGACATCCCCTTGCTCTCCTTCCAGCTGCTTGGGGCCACGGCCATTGAGGACAAGTTGCAAGATGGAGTCCCTGAGACCATCCAGCTGCTGAAACTGGGCAACATCAAGGTGTGGGTGCTGACAGGAGACAAACAAGGTCAGTGGAGGCAACTCCAGATCCCATGAACACATTTCAGCTTTTCCCCTAACTGGGACCAGAGAAGAGATGTGAGATCCTGGGAGTGGCAACAACCAGGTTCTGCTGTTCCCTTTAAGATCAAATAATAGTGTGTCCCACAGATGTCACCCCTGGGAAAACTGAGGCAAGGGAAGCGCAGAGCTGGAGCGGAGCCCCAGCAGCTGTTGGACCTGAGGGCTGGGGGCTGTCCCGGGGTGGGGGTGGGCAGCACCATGTGGCCACAGGCTGTTGACACCTGAATGTTTGCAGAGACTGCCATGAACGTCGGCTACGCCTGCAGGCTGCTCACGGACGACATGGAGATCCTGGAGGAGAAGAAGATCAGGTGAGGAATTGTCACCTCCTGTTGTTATCCCTGCTGAAGACCCCCGAGGGCACAGGAACCTGTCCGGGGTGGGCAGAGCTCAACTCTGCAAGAGATGCTTCTTCTCTGTCCCAGCCTGGATGTCCATGGCTCTCATCTGCTGATGCTTTTCCAGGCCTCCCCATCTGTTTCTGTCCCTACAGCACCATCTTCCTTAGTTGGCTTTGGCCAGAAAGTGCTTAAGATGTTTCTCCAGTCTCTGAACCTCAGCAACAGGGGCTGATTTCTAATATCAGTGAGCCCTTGGGGCCACCTCTCTGTCCCCCCTGTTCCCACCACTAGATGCCAGCCCCATCTCCTTGGAGATGGCAAAGGACAAATGTAGGTCTCACCTGAAGCCAGGCAGTGTGCCCAGTGTCCCCAGCTCAGCTCCAACCACCCGTTCCTCACACAGTGAGATCCTCGGGGCTTTCTGGGTGAGCACCAGCAGCCTCGCTGGCAGCGGGGAACCCCTGTGCAGCAGCCGCCTGTCCCAGCAGCGCCCAGAGACTTCACAACACAAGAAGAGGGCTCTCGTCATCAGCGGGGACTTCCTGGTAAGGTGGCACTTGGATGCTCTTCTCTACTTCCTGCCTGCTCTGTTTCTGCCCTGGTACTATTAAAGTCCTGGGTGGCACCAGTACGTGGAGGAGGTGATGCCCCTCCTGCCCAGGGGGTGGGAAATGTCCATTTTGGGCTGGGGAATGAATTGTGGAGAGGGCAACAACCTCACAATCTTTCACTGATCACATGGTGGTTGGGGGCTTTGACCACACCTGCCTGACCAGTCTTCTGGGATGATGCAGCCTGGTGGGTCATCACATGCTCTTCTGGTCATACTGGGACAAACTGGTCTCATGGTCTCAGTGCCTGCTGTGTGATGAACTTGGGGAAAACTGGGGTCGCTTTCTTGTAGCACCTACAAGATTTAAGAGCATCATTGAGGGGCTTCATGCTATGAAGGTTATGGGTGAGGTCCCAACTGTGTGTGCTCTCCCCTAAGGACAAAATCCTGCACACGGGACAGGTGCTGAAGGAGAAGAAGGGGCGGCTGTGGCGGTGGCTGCCTTGCTGCGGAGCTACGGGCTCTCAGGAGGAGGGCAGCCTGGTAGAGAAGGCCTTCGTGGACTTGGCCACCAGCTGCCAGGCGGTGATCTGCTGCAGGGTGACCCCCAAGCAGAAATCCCTCATCGTGCAGCTGGTGAAGAAGCACAAGAAAGCCATCACGCTGGCCATCGGGGATGGGGCCAATGACGTCAACATGATCAAAAGTGAGGTTTGGGGCACAGAGGCATGCAGCTTTTAGTTGGGAGGGGGAGTGGTGGTGCCCCATCTGCCATCTCCACCACCTCACCCTCTCCTTTGAGGAGAGGAGTTGGGAGGAGAACTCCCAAACCAATTTCCCATGTTGCTGTGCTGCGAGGGGACTGAGAGGCACAGGACCAGGACTGGGATGGGAGCAGGGTGGACAACTTGCTTTGGCAGCAGGGAGTGAATCTTGATGAAGCTTCAAGCCCCAGTCTGGGCAGCTGACTGAGACCTCTCTGGTCATCTCCAGCAGCCACGGCATGTGACGGAGGGGACTTCTTCCCTTTGCCCATCACTCTTGGATTCACCCTCTACCCATCAAATTGGGGCAATCCACAGGGAAAGAACAGAATAATTTGGTTGGAAAAGCCCCTCAAGATTATCGAATCCACCCGTTCCCCACCCCAGCACTGCCCCATGTCCTGAGAACCTCATCTGTCTGTCCAACCCTCCAGGGATGGGGACTCCAGCACTGCCCTGGGCAGCCTGGTCCAATGCCCCACAGCNCTTGTGCTCCAGCCCCTTCCCCAGCTCCGTTCCCTTCTCTCAACTCGCTCCAGCACCTCAAGGGCTTTCTTGGTGTGAGGGGCCCAAAACTGACCCCAGGATTCGCGGTTTTTCCTCCCCAGGCCCAGCACAGGTTTGGTCACTGCCCTGGGCCTGCTGGCCACACCAGTGCTGGTCCCAGCCAGGATGCTGGTGGCCCTTTTGACTAAGCACATGGCTCTCCGAAAACCTCCCCACCTGTGTTTCACCCCTCCTGTCCCCTGCAGCTGCTGACGTTGGGGTGGGCATCAGCGGGCTGGAGGGGATGCAAGCTGTGCAGTGCAGTGACTACGCCCTGGCCCAGTTCTCCTACCTCCAGCGCCTCCTGCTCATCCACGGCCGCTGGGCCTATCTCCGCATCTGCAAGTTCCTCCGCTACTTCTTCTACAAGACCTTTGCTGGCCTCATGGCCCAGGTCTGGTTCGCTTTCCACAGCGGATTCACAGCTCAGGTGAGAGATGTTGCCGTTAGCAGAGGTCACATCCATGCCGTGGAGGTTTGCAACAACAAACAACAACAACTCTTTCCCGACAACGCTTTCTGGGAATAAATTGTTCCTAATATCCGATCTGAACCTTCCCTGGCACAACTTGAGGCCGTTTCCTCTTGTCCTATCACTTGCTGCAGACAATGCAGGGCTGGCGCAGAGCCTGGGGCAAGTCCATGGGGTTTCCCCAGAGTTTGGATGTTGGACTCGCCCCTGGTGCCTGAGAATTCTTTCTGAGTCTTTCCAAACCCCGCCTGAGCTCACAGCTGCTTTCTTCTCCCTTCTAGCCTCTGTACGAGGGCTGGTTCCTTGCACTCTACAACATCTTCTACACTGCCTATCCCATCCTGTCCCTGGGCCTTCTGGAGCAGGTAGGAGTCCACCAGGCTGCATCCAGCCCCTGCACCTGGAGGCTGCATCCTTGTCAGGTGTGAATTAGTACAGTGGTGGCTGCACCCCATACACGTGGCTCTTTGTGTTGGGATGTGGTACCAAGCAGCTCAATGGGCATTTGGAGGTCACCACCGGTCCTGGGGTGCCTCTGTTCTCCGTCACCCTAGAGCGAGTGGGTGGAGGGACTCAGCACAGCTTTCCCAAAGGGTGTGTTGGGTGGGGTGGCCCAATCCTGCTCCCCAGTGTGGGTGGGGAGGATGATGCTTGGTGCCCTCTCGGCAGGACGTGAGTGCCAAGAAGAGCCTGGAGTTCCCCGAGCTCTACGTGATTGGGCAGCAAGACGAGCTCTTCAACTACCGTGTTTTCAGCATCACCCTCCTGCACGGTGTCAGCACCTCGCTCGCCAGCTTCTACATCGCACTCTGGGCCTTCGAGGACCGTGTCGGCAGCAGGGCTGTCGGTGACTACGAGTCCTTTGCCGTCACGGTGGCCACGTCGGCATTGCTGTCAGTCCTCATGGAGGTAAGCACCCGTGTGCCCTTGCCCATGCTGGCCCCAGGGCGGATGTTCAGGGCCCAGGCTCAGCCCTGGGTTCTCCAACACGATCCCCAGCAGCTTTGTGGCTGGGAGATGATCTCCCTTGGGGCAGGAGAGGAATTAGGGACTGTACAGAAGGGGGTCCCTGCAGCTGCTGTGTGTTCTCCCCTTGCAGATCATCCTGGACACGAAGTTCTGGACGTTGTTGTCCTTTCTGATGGTCACAACTAGCCTGCTGTTCTTCTGCCTCTTCTCCTTCCTGACCCAAAGCATCGATGCCTTCAGGATAGCCCCTGCCATCTTCCGCTTCCCAGGTGAGATGCCCTGGGGATTCCCACGGCCCTTCCCTTCCCCAGCTGGGGCGTCCAGCCTGGGCTTTGTGCTATGAGCTGTTTCACACCTTGTAGATCATCTCTTCATCACTACTTCTTGATTTTTCTGTCTTGATTTTTTACTCCAGTTTAGGTGCCATCCCCTCAACACCTTCACAGGTGATGGTCTGTCCCCCAACAGTTCTCTCCATCACTCCAGTTCTCTCTGTCCTCTCCACCTTCCCTACTTAAACATCACCCATTGACTTCTTGCATTGACAGATGCCAGCCGGAACGCCCTGACCGACCCCTACGTCCTGCTTGTGGTCCTGCTGTCCCTGGTGGTCAACACCATCCCCTCGCTCACCATCCGCTTGTATTGCACCATCGCGGGCAAAAACAGCACCCAGCAGGTGGGGAAGAAATTGTTGGCCCTGAGGGTGATGAGAGCCTGGCCCAGGTTCCCAGAGATGTGGTGGCTGAACCATCCCTGGAGACATCCCAGGCCGGGCTGGACGGGGCTCTGAGCAACCTGAGCTGCTGAAGATGTCCCTGTCATGGCAGGGGGGGCACTGAGGGAGCTGGGGAGGTCCCTTCAACCCAAACTAATCTATTATTCTATGATCTCCTTGTCACCTTGCAGAAGATCCGCTTGAAGGCAAAGCGGGAGCCGGAGCCCTTGGTGGAGCTGCGTGCTCACGTCCCTCGCGGCTCCTTCCACCACCGCTCCAGCTACGCTTTCTCACACCAGGAGGGCTACGCCAGCCTCATCACCCGCGGGGACAGTCTGCGCTCCAGGGGCACCCGCAGCGCCGTCCTGCACCCAGACACTGCCCCGGCCTCGTCCCCCAGCCCCTCGGCGTAGCTGCCCTGGCCACCATCAACCTCCCACCGCACTGGGACAGGGGAGGTGCCGTTAAGGCACAGATGGGTGTTTTTTAAATCTTATTTGGATGGTTTTGAGGCGTGGGCAGCCCCCGTGGCTGCAGAGGGGCTGAGCCGGCCTGGGGGCGCTGAGCCTGGGAACGTGTCCCACCAGCAGCTCCATCTCCATCACATGGTGTGTGTGGGCTTGGCAGGAGCCTGTCAAGCTGTGAAAGCCACCAGCCTCTGCCACCACGCTCGGCCCCTTGCCCCATAACACCCCGCCTGGCACCCCAGCCCCCTTCCCTCTGCCAAGCCCCCTCAGAGCTGGGGCTTCCTCCTGCCCGAGGTGGATCCTGCAGGTTTTGCTTCTCCAGCCACCCCAGCCCAGCTTCTCGCAGCCTCCCTTCACCTCTCCCCGCCGCCTCCACCTCCCCGTCTTTGCCATCCCTGCACGAGGTGCACATGGCGATGGTGTCTGCAACGTGCCGTTCCCCGTCCCCGCAGCGGCCATGTCCCAGGAGTGACGTTCCCAGCTTTGGGGACAGCTGTGCCCGCAGGCTGTCTGCTGCAGAGCCCTGAGAAGTACTTTTCAAATGGGAGGGCAAAGCATTGGTTGTCATGTATCAGCTCTGACCTGCAGAGCTTTGGGAACATCAGCAGCAGCTGCTGGAGAAGTTGCATGTGAACAACTGACTGGTGACCGGATCACCCTTTTTATTATTTTCATATTTTAATTAAAAGGATTTTAGCTTTTCTCTCCTGTCCTGCCAATCTCTGCTCTGCCACCAAGGGCGAAAGCTGCTCTCAGCGTGTGCCACCGGCTCTTTGCCACCTGCCATGGCAAAATGCACGGGAAGACAAGATATTAAGGTAAAACAGAAAAAATTAAATCAGCTTAAATGGGGGCTTGGACCTGCCTGCAGCACACATGACTCGATGGGTTTGTTTAACAAGTGCTTTGGCCTCATCTGCACTGGGTTTGTGAGAATTAAAAACATTTTCTTTGGGCTCTGGCCAGGCAGATGCTGGACGGTGCCAAGAAACGAAAGTACCCGAGGCTTCCTCTGGGAAAGCTCTCACTGCTGCGGCTACCAGGTGAAAAACCGGGGGAGAAACCTTCCTCATGGTCCCCAAGTGTCCCCCCTGATGCTCTTAGGCCGGGTTTAGGGAGAGGAGTTAATGGTTAAGCCGGGGCTGATCCCCTGGCGTGTCCCCCCTCCCGACCCACGAGCATCACCGGGACACACACACACACTGGGGTGAATGACTAGAAAATAATTTATTGAAGAAACAGAAAGCTGCAGAGATACAACACAGTCATGACTAGTAGAGGATGAACAAATAGAGATTAATTTTTTTGTTGTCGTTTTCTCTTTTAAAACCTGTTGACAGGCTGGAGTTCAGTTTCCTGGTAATTTCCCCTGCATGAGTCATTGCAAAGAACAAGGAACAAACTCCAGAGCACACAGCACAGTTTGGATAAAGTGCCTGACACATAAGACTCTTGGTTTGTTTTTTTTTTTTTCTTTTTTAATGTTTGTAAGTAGCTTAAACAAATATAGTTCCAAGACACAGAGGAGTAACAATTGCATTTCGCTGTAGAGTAAAACCTATCCCATGAGAGTAACAATGAAGCGGCAGCAAAAAAAAAACCCCAAATCAATTTAATTAAGAGGAAAAAGTCATTTAAAAACTCAAGAGATGTGGCCCTCAGACCACACGGGACAAGGGCGAGCGTCGCCTATTGCTATACAGAAAAATGAGTGATGTTTTCTGGAGGTGGCTGGAGTGGCAAACCCAAGGCTGTAGGTTCTTCCTGGCTGGGATTAATTCTGTCTGAGTTCTTTTTTCTTTATAATTTAAGCGGGGAAATTAAAACAAACAAACAAACAAACAAACAAAACCCAAAAGCAACAAAAACCCAAACATAAAACCTAAATGTTGTTCTTTGCATTTTTAATTTCCTCTCTTTAAAAACCCCAAAACAAAGACAAGGAACCAGCATCTACGTGGCAGCATCCACGGTTCCAGCCCCACAGCAGCTCCGGCGCCTCTGAGACAAGGGAAAAAGAGCCGGGTTGGTGCTGGGGACGGGGGCAGCCAGACACCGCGGTGACAGCCACCAACCCAGCCCAGCGGCCTCTTCACGGTGTCCAGAGCGGGTTGAGGAGAGAGACAACGAGGAGCTGGTCGTCTTCCCCACCCAGGCTTCGGATGCTCAGGAAAAGGGAGGAGCGGTGTTTTTTCTGTTGCAAAGCTCCTGGCCTGCTCCGTGTCAATGTCCCGTCAGCGGAGCAGGGACAGCTCGGCTCCGGCTGCGCCACAGCAGGGTGACAATGGCTAAAACCCATCCGCGCTCCTCCTGCTCGCCCCAGGGGACAGGGACGGCTCTGTCCTGCTGCCAGCAGTGGGTTTGCAAAGCACAAAAGCCATCAGTGGAAAACATCCACCCAAGGTTAAACCAAAGTGCCTGGGGGGCGTTATGGGTTACAAAATGCCCTGAATTCCTGAAAACTTCCACAATTGCAGCAGGACACAGTGGCCAGGCTGAACCAGCAGGTCTCAGTGGGACATACTGGGTCCCCTCCTCTTCATCACCCTCCAACTATCCACTCTCCATCACCCTCAGAGGTGCTCCTGGGGCCCCAGGTTTTCTCCTGCTTCCCACAGCACAAAAACGCCCTTTGGGGCAACCTTGGTCAAGAGAATTGTCTTTAGGATAGAGCTCAGATTGTCATTACCCGTGGGGAAAAAAAAGAATCTTTGGCATCGCAGCAAGTTGCTCCTCAAGGTGTTTTGGGAGATGTGGGCAGCAGGCAGGGCCCAAGACTGATCCAGCAAGTCAAGGACAAGGGAGAGCACTCTGGTCTTGGGTTCTCTGGGGCTTCCCAAGCCACTTGGTTCATGCTTTGTGGTGGAAACCAGTTGGTCTCTGCAAGGTCTGAGGACTCGTGACTGCGGGTTGTATCCAAGCCTGGTAAGGCCTTCTTGCAGTTTGAAACGAGGTCTCAGCCTCCAAGCACCAAAGCTGGAAAAGGTCTTGTAGGAGGAGATGGGAAACGGGGGGATGCAGAGCTCCCTGGAGCACAGGAGGTTTGGTTGGTATGTGAACGGTGCTGTTGCGATAAATATCACCTCTTCCTAAAACCCAGGTCCTCAGTCAGTGGGTCCCGTGTCCCCCACCACCACCTGGTACTGAGCACCTCAGCACTGGCCATGAAGGCTGCAGAGACACCGTGTTAGAGGAGAGATGCAGATTAAAAAAACCCTACTTTTGGTGGCCACTTTGGTGGGACCTGAAGAAGCTGAGAACTTTCCTTGCAATGGGATGAGCTTTGAGACCACGTCTAGTGACGAAGGTGAAGGATGGAGCGATGAAGAGGCTGAAGAGGGCTGAGGAATCAGCTGTTTAAGGTAAATGCTCTGGTCACGGTGGGGAAGCAGAAAGAAGTAGGTACTGCTGCCACCTCCAGGCCCCCATCACCTTGCTGAGCTCCAAAGACATGACTCCTCATTGCTGCTCTCCTCCCATCTTGGAGTGAAGAGAGGAGGAGGAGCAGGGGAGGAAGAGCAGGGGCGCACACCTGTTCGGGGGGCCTCTCTGGACAGTTGCAGAAAGCTCCCTGGCTGTCTGGGGCAGGCAAGGCGACATCCCAACGTCCCCTGAGACCCGCTGGTGGGCTGGGCTCCTCCAGGACCTTTTCCACTGGTTGGACTCTTCTTCTTCTTCTTACTCCTTCAGCCAGAGTGAGTGTCCCCATGCGGGGTGAGAGCCAGGCTGGGTGACGTGGGAAAGCCTGGTGGGGACAGACCCTGTGTGTTGGGTGCTGCCTCTGAGCTGAGCGACATCCTTGGGGAAAAAACCCTTGGAAACGGGTCGCTTGAGTCCATCCCTGGGTCTGGTTGGGCGTTGAGGTAGCACCATCTCCAGTGCCTCTTTCTGTGCGGGGCAAGGCCAGAGGCAGGGCTGTGAGGTCACCCCAAGGGACGGGGATTTGGGGGCATCGTCTGGAAAGGTTCAGCCCTGGGGGGGCGGTTTGGGGTGTCTTTGCAGGGACGTTTCCCTTGTCTCAGAGCACACAAGGAGCCCCGTGGCTTTGCTGATGCAGGTCATGACGGCTGATTGTCTCTCCTCTCACCTGTGCTTGGGATTTGACCCATAAAAAAAAGAAAAAAAAAAAAAAACAACAACTAAAAATATAAAGAAACAAACCCAAAGCACGGCGAGGAGCCAGACCCCACGGCGGTGGGGGGGACGGAGGGCGCGCACGCCGGGCTCCCATGTCCCAGGTGCCCTGACCCTGTTTGGGGACACGGGGCTGCGCCGAGTGCCCCGTCCTCCCCGCGGGTCATGGGCAGCTGCCCCCCAGGCGATGTTCAGGGTGAGGAAAGAAAGAAAAGAAGTGAAGGAAGAAAGCGAGGGGATAAACGACGACTCTCCCATGGTGGTGTGAGTTGGAAAAATAATTAAAAAACGAAACGTGATCCATGCAGAGAAGCCCTCATCAACTGAAAACTCGTGGACAAAAAAGCACAGTTTGTCCCCTCCCGCTCCCACCCAACCAACCCTCCCCGAATAATTATTACATTACTTCAAGAAAGAGTATATTTTTTCATGCATAAATCAAATTCTCATCTTGTCTTTTTTTTTGTCTTTTTTTTCTCTTCTTTAAATTACATTTGAACACAGAACACATATAATAAATACTCTTGTACGACATGACTCAGAGAAAAGTAACACATCTGAACGCAAAGGTATCGTCATCATTATTAGTTTTTTTTTCTTTTTTTTAAAAGGACTTGTTTAAATATGAAATCTGTAAACTCCAAGGGTCCTTTTTTTTAATCTTTCTCTCTCTCTTTCTCTCTCTCTTTCTCTCTCTCTTTTTTTTTAATCGTGAAACTATCCAGCTTTCATTTCCTTAACATTCAATATGTCTCCCATTGAACGCGTCAAAGAAATAAGAACATGCCGTCTTCTGCAAAATTATAATTTAACAGTATAAAGCTTCAAGTCACAAATTCCAAAAACTAGCTAAGTAATTTTTTTTTTATCACATAAACTATACATTAAATATTTTGAGGTATTTCAGAGAACATTGTCAAAGGCTTGTAAGGTCTGTGCTGGGTGGAAAAGAAGGCTTTCTCCTGCATAGAGAACATCTTTGGTATCACAAGCCATGGGGGAAACGGGTATGGGGTGGGGGAACATCTGGCCAAGACAATAATGTGGAGGGGATGGGGTTGGGGATGCTCTGACCCGCTCAGGTTGCCCAGTGGATGGAGAACCCTGCAGGGTCAGCACTGGCTGAGTTCGGTCCAACTCAAGAGGAGTCACCTTAGCTGGAGCCTGAACCAGGTAGGTACAATTCGACCCAATATTTCCCTAAATGGGACATTCTGGCCACTGCTGCGGAAAAGCAGCTTCTCTGGTGCATCCTCCCATTGACTTTTGCTAAAGCCAAAGTAGGGAGAAGACTCAGTTGTGCCCATCCACCCCAACAAGCCAAAAATGCCCCTTCGAGGACTTGGAAACTGTTCCTGCTGAAAGATTTCACGTTTCCAAACCGTTCCCTAAGGGAGGGAGTTGGGGCAAGCCCAGGGTGAGGTTTTCTGCTGTTCCCACCTTTGCCTTTCCAGCCAGAAATGCCACAAACTCTGAAAAGGCAAACTCAAGCCCAAGTCTGAGCTGAGCCAGGAAGAAACATCTCAAGATGGAACCTGCACCTTCATCCCATGGCCTTCTGCAGGGTCCCAGTGCCGAGCAAAGGACACGTAGCAGAGGCTCTCCCAGGAGCGATGTCCCACGAGAAGGGACCCAGACACCAGGTCAGCGCTCCCAGCGTGAGAGGGGCTGGATGGAGGGACCTTGGGGACATCTGAGAGGGGACACACACCGGGGAACCAGCACCTTTCCCACAGCGGGTGGCACAGGGGCCATTTTCTCTTCAATTAGGACACAGGTTGGGGTTGATTTTTCTCCATCCCAATACCCAAAGACTAAAAGAGTTGCCCAAATTCATCCCCTTCAGAGAGCTGAGGTCATGGGGAGCCTTGAGGATCGAAGCGGAGGAGCAAAGAAATGGCCACACACCTTTGGTACAAGAAAAAGGCACTCATCGAGCACGCTGCCATCCCGGGCGCTCGCTCGCCTTCTCCCTCGCTCTCTGGGGACACGATGGGGCTGAACTGGGGGACCTGGGGGTGACGGGGGCTCTCGGCCGGGGGGGTGAGCAGGGAAAGTGGTATTTCCAGCACAGACCAGACAAGGCAACAAAATCTTTGGTATCAGACGTGATTTTCAAATCACAAAAATTGAAAACTCAAGTGAGGTAGCCTTTATTCTCGGGTTCTCACTAGAAATGTCTTTGCATCCTTGAGGGCCTGTGGCATTTATTCTTGTTTATTTTTTTCTTTTTTTTTCTTTTTTTCTTTCTTTCTTTTCCTTTTTTTCCTTTTTTTTTTTTTTCTGTGTGTTTTTCACTTCCCAAACCAAGGCCCCCTTTCCTGGCTTTTCAGCCCTTCAACACTATTCGATGGGGGTTCAGAAATCCACCACCATCGTCACCACGTCACGACAAGACAAGAAGAAACAACATTAGGGGAAAAAAACAAATTCGGTCGGTGGGGAGTTGAGGTCCTGGGGTGGGGGATGAGATTCGCTTTGCTGTTAAGTTTTTGGGTTGTGATTGGCAAAACACATCGCGGCACCTGCCCCTTCCCTCTTTCCCGCCCTCTCTTTCCAGTAAGAAACTGGTTTAATTTGGCGCGACTGTGTCCAGTCTGACACCCCCAACCCCTCCACCGCCCACCGACCCTGGGAGCTCTTTGGTTAAGCCGTGCTCTAACCCCGCCGGTGAGCACGGCCGGGCAGGGCTTCCTGTGCAGGTTTACTTTTCTTTTTTTCTTTCCCTCTTTCATTCTTTTGTCCTTTCTTTCCTCTTTTTCTTTCGGGGGGTGCTTTTTTGGTGAACGCATACACTTTTTTTTTTTTCTTTTTTTCCTTCTTTTCAACAAGGTGCCTTCCTGTTACACAACAGATCACTCTCAAAGTAAAGTGAATCGAAGAAACCATAGCGCTAGAACACAGATGGTACTATTTTACCCGCATAAATTCAATAGTGTCCCTTTTTTTTTTTTTTT